>OX463852.1:3404672-3793675 GCA_949825065.1 Odontocerum albicorne | reverse complement strand
TTAAGTATTTGTGATTTGAAACTTGGATTGTCGTCAGATCACAGGCGTTTGTGCTCCCCGCGGGGAACACGTTAAAGGGTTTGTTCGAATTGTTTCTTTAACAGTTTTTATGACAATTTGTGTCTGAACTGTTATGGACCGACTACTTCTTAGTAACTCTTTTACTTCACTACAATCGTCATAACGCTTTATAGCATAAAACATTAAACTGCGATTAATATCCAATGGTTTTAAAATTTTAAAAAATTCATTTGCACAGTTTTTGTTAACAATATGCTTAACATCATATGCTATGCTGACGATGCCACCATCAAAGCCGGATCAGAGGAAGACCTGCAACAAATGCTACATCGATTCCACACTGCTTCCAAAAAATACAACATGTCTATCTCCATCAGCAAGACTAAATGCATGACTCTAGCCAGAGAGCAAGTTGGATGCAGTGTGGCGATTGATGACACACCGATTGAACAAGTAACAAAATTTAAGTACTTGGGTGCTAGCATAATGTGCAATAATGACCTCTATGGCGAAGTGCTTGAACAATCACAAAAGGCCACAGCTATTTCCGGATGTTTAAAGAACACTATCTAGAAAAACAAGCATATGAACATCCAAAGCAAGGTGAGGATATACAAGACCTGTGTCCGCCCCATAATGACATACAGCAAAGAGTCCAGAGCCGACACTGTCAGAAGCAAAAATCTTTTTCGAACCAGCGAAATGAAGATACTCAGGAGTATCGCTGGTAAAACCCTTCATGATAGAGTACGTAACACAGAAATCCGAAGGACGTGCGAAGTTGAAGATATTGTCAGATGGGGTCGACAGAGAAGAAGGTTCTGGAACGAACACGTATCCAGAATGGCGGAACCAAGAGCCGTAAGAATGGCCAGGGACAGTATCCCCCAAACAAGCAGACCTCCAGGACGACCTCCCAAAAGATGGAAAGACAGCTGGCAGTCGACGTCGCAAGAGGCAAACAATGATGCAGGACCATAACAGGCCAACAGGCCTAAAATAAGATGACGAAGAAGAAGAGGTTTTTGTCACTACCCTGCTGCATCTTAACAAATTGATGGTTTATTTTAAACTGACCCTCATTTACTCAGGTATACGCCAAGTTAATGGTGCAGGGTATTGTGGTTCCTAGAATTGGTTTGCGGGTAAATTGTTTAAGTCATGAAAGTAAGGACAGAATTTATGTCAGGACTTCGTATATGTATAATTGAGTGCATTTATTGTTAATTTTTTTAATGTACATAATAACTGGGCCTCCTGAGCCCTGGCCTGTCGTGTACTTGTATTATATGCATAGTAGGTAGTATGCATGTACGTATTAGTTTCAGATGTTTTTTGTGGCTTTTTGAAGAGTTGGGCTTCCACATTAATCCTATATGACACCTGCACAAGTGGGTGCAGATTTTATGTAATTTCCCTGGACACAGAAGACCTCACTATGTCACTGACTCTTTATTAACTTTTTCAATATTTTACTCAAGCACCAGTCAACCATATTGATTTGGCGCCATGAAATTATTTTAACCCTTCCCTTACGGTGATAAAAATAATATGCGTGCTCCGGTGTTGGGTAGTGAGTACGCAATCAAAAATTAGCGATTTTAAATCGGAAAAATAAGAACATTCATAGATAATCCCCTTAATTAATTATAATTGAAGTTAAAAATTATAATAATTGAGATTTATTTGCTGAAAACATTAAAAAACCATCTGAAAACATTAAAAAACGCTCACGGAACGGGCGTACGTCTAACCTATTTGCAAGCCTAGAAGCTACTAGTGACGCGGAACGTCAGTCGCATACCCCGGCGCTTACGCCTTTGCTTGCGACGTTGAGACAATTCAGCTCCTCGCAATTCAGTCTAGTATGCAAGAGTGAGATGCGAATATAGTGTCGCGCTTCCCGCATACTATTCACATATCGTCAAGACGAGGCACTCGCAGCGTTTAAATGCGAATTTGTTTTCGATCTTTACAAAACACCTCGATGTTGTCGATAAATTCTGATTATTATTAATATTATTTTTTAAATCAATGCGTAAATATATTATGGAGGAATACCTAAAATCTTAACCTTGTATTTATTATATTTATAGAGATATTGATGGTTATTAGAAGCAACGTGTAGAAGATACCCAACACAGGGAAGGAAAGGTTAACTATGTAAAAAAATATGATTTGTATTTACAAAACAATTTATTTTTATTTTACAGAGGAGATAGAACGTCAAATGAAAGATTCCAACACAAAATTAATAATAACAACTGCTCACTGTTATTCTGAAGTAAAAAAAGCAATCGACTCTCTTCAAAGGCCAATTTCAATTATGATAGCTGATTGTGACTCGACTAATGCTCCACTTCCGGAAGGAACGATACGATTTGCCGAATTTGCCGAGAACTTTGGAGAGAACACTGACTGCTTGAAGGAAGTCCGAAGGTCTGGAGATGATACCGCAGTGCTACCTTATTCTAGCGGAACCACTGGACTTCCTAAAGGAGTTGAGTTGACGCATAAAAATATAACAACAAATTGTCTTCAATTGGAAGGAGTCAAATTTCCAATTGTGCATCCAACAACAGGTACAATAAATATATACTGGTTCTAATTTATTTAGCTCCCATGACGTACAATGGGGTGCCGAATTCAATAAAGGCAAAGGGAGGAAAACAGTTAAGGCAGTCGATCGTAGGGTGGTTGTTATTGCGACAGGATTTTGAGAACTTGGGCTTGCAAGAGGAATGACTTGTGGAAAAAGCTTATATGAGCTCTTGAGTGTGGTGTTTTTTATTGTTTCATTTTTATTTTTATGATTATGTGCGGTACATTAATAACAACCAGAGGAAGACCAAAGAATTCATGGGTGTTGCAAAAAGATAACCTGATGCAGAGGCACGACCTGGAGGACGTAGTCCGGGACAGAAGACCATACAACCTGAGGATGAGGAGAGCTGACCCCGACAGTCTTCGCAGACAGTGAGTTGGGACGGAGCCAGGGAGAAGAAGAAGAAGATTGTAGGGTGAATGTTTTTGGTCTGTCTGGAGTGATTAAGTGTGAGGAGTTTGATTTCGCGTGATGTATACATGTGTAATTGACTGTCACTGTTTGTCGAGTTGATGAGAATGTGCAACGGGGTTTTATATAATCTAAAATCGGAAAGAATTATCTATTTATTTTTTCATGCTTTATGCCTTCAGTGAGATACAGGCAAAAGCCTAGTTTACTGGAGACACGACAAATGAAAAGCAAAAAACCCAGATCCATTAAAATTGTGTGTCCAAATTAAATTACCTGTTGTTTTTTCACAAATGATGTATATTTCTTGTCATGTATAAAACAAATAAATAAACTTAATATTACTTCACATGTAACCAAAGATTATAAAAATACGAAGACTAAAAACTGTTTTTACTTTTGAATAAAAGTTTCCAGTAATGCAAGGACTCAATTTTCACATTATTCGGGCGTAAAATATATACACGTATTGTTAGCCATAATTTCATATTTCTTATCTCATGTTTAAAATCTCTCGTACAACTATATAAACGGAATTAAAAAACATTGATACACGGAATTAAAAAACATAGATACACGGAATTAAAAAACATAGATAAACGGAATTAAAAACATAGATACACGGAATTAAAAAACATAGATACAGGGAATTAAAAATAGATACAGGGAATTAAAAAACATAGATACACGGAATTAAAAAACATAGATACACGGAATTAAAAAACATAGATACACGGAATTAAAAAACATAGATAAACGGAATTAAAAACATAGATACACGGAATTAAAAAACATAGATACAGGGAATTAAAAATAGATACACGGAATTAAAAAACATAGATAAACGGAATTAAAAAACATAGATACACAGAATTAAAAAACATAGATACACGGAATTAAAAAACATAGATACACGGAATTAAAAAACATAGATAAACGGAATTAAAAAACATAGATAAACAGAATTAAAAAACATAGATACACGGAATTAAAAAACATAGTTACACGGAATTAAAAAACATAGATAAACGGAATTAAAAAACATAGATACACGGAATTAAAAAACATAGATACACGGAAATAAAAATCTGAATTCAAATAAAGATTTATTTGCAATGTAACTAGATCCACCCTCAAGCGACACGGAAAACAAAACCAAGATTTCTTGAGAATTTACACCAGTTAGTCGACGCTTTTCATATTTTGAGAATAGAATTCAAATCCTAATTGAAAATGACCCCGATAAAGAGGAAAGCTTAAAAGTTTCTCGAAAAATGAATTAGATTGTACTCGTGTATTGATATAAGCAGCCTGAAGAGCAAAAGAGAAAATATGTAGCAAATTTTTTATGAATATTTCTGTCCAGTTCATGCTTTCCAAATTGACTAGTTCTGATATGGTCTATGGTTCCAATCAACTAATTCTGATTTGGACTATAGTTTCAATCGACTAATTCTAATATAAATTATTGTTGCAATCAGCGGCGGCTGGTCCCGAGGTGCTGAGTGAATATGAAACATTGCTGTCTCACGGTTTACCGTATGTCTCTGTCTGTCCTATATGAATCTGCGTTTCCGTCCGGTGCGTATTGGATATCGCTCCGGTAGTATTAGCAAACTTGGCTGGTCAATTTGAAAGGAATATTTTTATAAATTTTACTTTAAATTTTTTTGAATTTTCACTTAAATAAAAATGCTCATACTATTTATCAGTATTCTTATATATATTTAATCCATACAAATATTTAACATTTTTAGAAGTCATGTTTGCGAATATATCATTTCTTCATCTCAGCCAATTATTTCTCCGATTCAGCGCACCAACGTACCTCTTGACCAGCCGCCGCTGGTTGCAATCTGCTAATTCTGATATGGGCGGTTCCAATAGACTAATTCTGATATGGACTATAGTTCCAACCGACTAATTCTGATATGGACTATAGTTCCAACCGACTAATTCTGATATGGACTATAGTTCCAACCGACTAATTCTGATATGGACGTTGGTTCCAATCGACTAATTTTGATATGTACTGCTCTATTTCTCCATTACAAATGCTGTTATTTTTTATTTTTGTATAAAATATGTGTGTTTTCTCTATTCTAATTTTTTCAGAATACACTCGAGACTTTTCTGAAATATTCCATGGACTTTTTTTCATGACATTTACAAATAATATGTATTTATATGGATAAAAATAATTCGATATATGAAATTTTCATACAAGGACAACTTTTCAGGAATGTATCTCTTCTGTAACGTGAGGTATGGGAGTAATATACACAATTTTTACTCGACTTTGGCAGACTGTCTGTTTCGAGTATATATGATTTAGTGCCTCATTTCTTATCGTTACACGCTGTAGGAACTACGGTCGTCCCTGAATATTGTCATCACACACGGTCAACGACCGACGAAACGACCTTTGGATATGTCCAAAGGTCGCATACCAAAACATTGATATTGTTTACCCCCAAATACTATTTACGATACATTCCACAGTAGAAAGAGAACGCATCACGCTGTCTCGCCGTTTTCGCAAACAAATCGTCTACCCACAACACTAATTGCGATGTCTGCATTATTTCAATCGATCATCTCTGCACGCACAGAAGCGAGATAAAAATATATTGCGGGTGCACTCCCACGCCCGTTCTGAAATATATAAATACCTACTTACCGATAAATAAAGCATCATTAATCATTAATCACTATTTATTATTCATTGATTCATTCACTCTCTGCTTCCGCATTGCTAATTGACGTATTTTATTTAAATACCAAACAATCAAAATCATCATCGCGTCCCACTAGAACAATACCGCTAAAACACCATTCAATATCCCTCGTAACTCTTTCATCATCTGAGAAAATATTTCCTAAATAGCGGAACTTATATTCAGCTTTTATTTTTTCCAGCCACATACCAAGCCGCAACTATTTGTATTTTACCATTTTTTCATGTGTATGGGTTTACCGTGACAATGATAATCAGACTTGCACATGGAATGAAACTAGTTACACTGCCTAAGTTTCAGCCAGCCACGTTCCTTAGTGCCCAAGAGAAGTACAAGGCATCTCTACTGTATTTAGTGCCACCTATTGGTGAGTTTCATTTGTAAATTTCAATATAAACTATATTTTTTCCATAACTTTTCTTTTGAATAAATTACTTCTATTATATAATAACAGTCGTATCCACCAAGCAAAACTCGCCTTTAATAAGAAATCAAAGATTTTTTAATCCAACAACATGAACCTAAAGCTCCGCAAGCAATTGGTTAAAACTTATGTGTGGAGTATTTTCATGTATGGTTGCGAGACATGGTACATAGGCGAAAGAGATCGAAAAAGATTGGAGGCCTTCGAGATGTAGACCTATAGATGAATCCTAAGGATTTTCTGGAGAGACCACATTACTACAAATGAGGTTCTCAGCAGGATCGAAGAAACCAGGCACCTGTCGAAACACCATATCAGGAAGGCGTACATAATGGATGGGTCATATGCTGCGACATTAAAATCTCCTGCACAGTATACTGTAGGGAATGATTGAGGGATCGATTGGCAGAGGGCGTCCTCGCCGAGAGTATCTGGAACAAATATGCCACGAATTGGACTGCACCTCCTATGCAGAGCTCAAGAGGATCGCTGAGGACCAACTTGAGTGGAGGAGGAGATGCACGGCTTTGCTGCTAACCAATCCCCAGGATTGAAACTGAAGAAGAAAGATATATTTTGCCTAATAGTAAACCTGAAAAGGAAACAACAACACTGCGACCGTGAAGTGAAAATGAAACAAAACATATGTTTACAGAAAAGCATTATTCTAATTTTCAAATACATTTTATCTTTTAAAGTAAACAGATTTATAAAACAAATTAAAATTGATTGCTGTCATGGTTGAAATTGGCCTTTGCAATTACAATTAACGCTTTTTTCGGCGGGACGAGTTGAAAGCGGGTGTCTTTCGGTGGGGCGGGTTGATATTTTCATTGGAGTTTTGAAATTGGTTTTTTTTTCCTGTGTTCGCTTATTGGATGGTGTTATTGTTAAAGCAAGAAGTTATTTGGTGCCATGGGTATGGATTTTGACATAATCTTTCCATGATGAGAGAAAATTACGAACCTGATAATAAGGATTATTTTTCCATGCCACAAATTGCTATCAATAAAATAATTATAACAAATCTCAAGGATGGACTTTGGATACAGTTGACATATCTACCTAAATTATAACAAATCTCAAGGATGGACTTTGGATACAGTTGACATATCTACCTACACTAGTATTAAGCAATGGGCAACCATCCTTTGGCTAAGTTTAGTTAAATATTATTATTTTTAATAACAACGTATGACAGGGAAACAATCTTTATTATTCGTACTTTTCTCCCAATACAGAGAGTTTTTACATTTCTAGAAAGGCAGCAAGCCCTCTACTCCACGACAACTTCAAACCTCCTTACAACAATTTTAAAAATCCTTGCCCGTCGCATCACATAACTTCTTCCTGCTTTAATAAACGCTTCATCTAATGAAGAGACACAGATGTCACCACTATAAAAACAAAAATGTCACCATTATAGAAACAAAAATCAACCACCACTGTAAGATGTCACCACTATAAAAACACAATAATCAACCACCCAGACACAGATGTCACCATTATAAAAACACACAAAAAAATCAACCACCCAGACACAGATGTCACCACTATAAAAACACAGAATCAGACACAGATGTCACCATTATAAAAACAAAAATGTCACCACTATAAAAACAAAAATCAACCACCACTGTAAGATGTCACCACTGTAAAAACACAGATGTGACACTATAAAAACACAATAATCAACCACCCAGACACAGATGTCACCATTATAAAAACACACAAAAAAATCAACCACCCAGACACAGATGTCACCACTATAAAAACACAGAATCAGACACAGATGTCACCATTATAAAAACACACAAAAAAATCAACCACCCAGACACAGATGTCACCACTATAAAAACACAGAATCAGACACAGATGTCACCACTATAAAAACAAAAATGTCACCACTATAAAAACAAAAATCAACCACCACTATAAGATGTCACCACTATAAAAACAAAAATCAACCACCCAACACGAAAAAAATCAACCAAGATATATAGATGTAACCACTATAAAAACAAAAATCAACCACCACTATAAGCTGTCACCACTATAAAAACAAAAATCAACCACCCAACACACGAAAAAAAGGATCTTCAAAGCTCCAACGAAAACGATATCCTGTCTCACTCCATTTAGAATTTTAACAAAATAGTTTGCCACAGTAGAATATGTTATTATGTATTGTATACAGGTATTCGTCGACTTACGAGTGCACTTGGTTCCGATAAACAGGTCGTAAGTTGATCTGGCCGTAAGTTTGGCTTATGCAATAATTTCCGTACATATGTAAATTATAGTGCATGATATTATAATTCTGTTTACTATGTTTTTGTTATAATCAGTGTATCACCACTGTCATTTATCGGGTTTCTCTATGGTTTCTTTTTTTATTATTTTTCAAGTTTGTCTTTGTTCCCTTTATCATTAGCATTCCTGATATTCGGATATCTTCATGTATTGCTTTGTTTTTTATTTTTACATTTGTTAGGATTAAGTAAAAAAATTATCCTGCAGTAAAATTGGTTAAATATTATATTAATAAAACATGAAAATACAAAATACAGGTGTTTGTTATACATTAAACTTGTAGTCTTCGTCAGCACAGTAAAAAGAGATAACGGTGTGCATTTTTCAATTTTATTCTCACAGCTTCACGAATCCTCGCTTTGTCCTTCGGAATTGTCGACACAGTAGAGTGCGATAGCAGCATCAAATCACTCGCAATGGCATTCACTTTTTTACCACCTTCGTACTGCTTAATTACCATCATTTTTGTTTTCAAATCAATAACCTTTCTTCGCTTCTTGGCAGGTTGAGAAATTGACATTTCCCTTTTTGTAGACATTTCGGAAGGACTTAAAAATGCTTATAATACAGATTGCGGATTGTGGTCGTAAAGTCGAACAGTCGTAAGTCGTATAGGTCATAAGTCGACGACTACCTGTACTAGTATGTTATTGAGTACTGTGTCAAAAAACAGCAGATAATTTTTTGTATTATTTTTTTATTAACTTGGTAAAAAAACATTTCAGTGTCATTTTTGTCCAACCATCCTGATGTAAAGGCAAAACATTTGGACTCCATCAGGTGTGTGGTGTCAGGAGCAGCACCTTTAGCCGCCAGTGATATCAAAAGATTTTTGAGTAAATTCAAAGTGAGCTTTACTAAAAGTAAATTTTTTTTATGTTATAGTAGGCTCTCGATTATCCGGGGTCTCATTAACCAGGTTGCGAATTAATAAGGGTGGTGAAAAATTCAGATTTTTTTACTGCCCTGATTAATATGACCCCAGATAGTCAAAAGTCTACAATATAATATATTTTTTGATATAAAACTTAACTTGTTAAATGCTTGTGCTTCGTTAAAAAAAAATTGTAATAAGATGTTTAGTGATGTTTGTACTCTCCTCAGCGGAGTTTAGTGATGACTATAGAAAAACCGTTAACGGATTTGATGCCGTTTATGGAGATGACTATAGAATATTAGTGATGACTGTAGAAGAAACGTTCATAGATTTGTTGTGGTTTATGGAGATGACTATAGAATATTAGTGATGACTATAGAAGAAACATTCATAGATTTGTTGTGGTTTATGGAGATGACTATAGAATATTAGTGATGACTATAGAAGAAACATTCATAGATTTGTTATGGTTTATGGAGATGACTATAAAAGAATAATGATGACATTGGAAGAAACACCCATAAATTTGTTGTGGTTTATGGAGATGACTATAGAAGATACGTGATGACTATTGAAGAACCCTGCAAAAATTTGGTGCAGTTTATGGAAATTACTAAAAAGAACTGTGCACAGATTTGGTGTAGTTTATGGAAATTATTAAAAAGAACTGTGCACAGATTTGGTGTAGTTTATGGAAATTATTAAAAAGAACTGTGCACAGATTTGGTGTAGTTTATGGAAATTATTAAAAAGAACTGTGCACAGATTTGGTGTAGTTTATGAAAATTACTAAAAAGAACTGTGTACAGATTTGGTGTAGTTTATGGAAATTATTAAAAAGAACTGTGCACAGATTTGGTGTAGTTTATGGAAATTATTAAAAAGAACTGTGCACAGATTTGGTGTAGTTTATGAAAATTACTAAAAAGAACTGTGTACAGATTTGGTGTAGTTTATGGAAATTATTAAAAAGAACTGTGCACAGATTTGGTGTAGTTTATGGAAATTATTAAAAAGAACTGTGCACAGATTTGGTGTAGTTTATGAAAATTACTAAAAAGAACTGTGTACAGATTTGGTGTAGTATATGGAAATTATTAAAAAGAACTGTGTACAGATTTGGTGTAGTTTATGGAAATTACTAAAAAGAACTGTGTACAGATTTGGTGTAGTTTATGAAAATTACAAAAAAGAACTGTGTACAGATTTGGTGTAGTTTATGGAAATTATTAAAAAGAACTGTGTACAGATTTGGTGTAGTTTATGCAAATTACTAAAAAGAACTGTTCACGGATTGGGTGTAGTTTATGGAAATTACTAAAAGAACTGCACGGATTGGGTGTAGTTTATGGAGATACTGGCGGTTTGCGTTAAAAGAATTAAAACATACCATAGTTCTCAAAATACTCCAATTTGTAATATCATAATTGTTTTAGAAAAAACATGGAGTTAATCTAATCATATTTCTGCCGCAGGGTGAAACAGCTTTCGTTCAGGGTTATGGTCTGACAGAGACATCTCCGATGGTATTCATGCAGGAGAGAGGATGCACCAACTACGCATCTGTGGGATCAGTCTGCGCTAACACTCAAATCAAGATAGTTCCGTTGGATGCTGAGGACACGGCATTGGGACCAAATCAAGTACAGTTATTATTATTATAATAGTAAAATAAATCTGGTAACCCTAGGTAAAACCAATTGAAGAAGGAATACTACTGACAGAGTTGATGATATTTTTGAAAGCTCTAATTATTACATACGTACATACGATCACGCCATTTCCTTGTCGGGGTAGGCAGAGAGGACAGAGCACCATACTTTTCTAACTCGACACATTCTTAGCCTTTCCCATATCCATATACTTTCTCATACAACTTCTACGATTTCTCTGACTCTATTTTTCCATCTTCCAGAATATCATTCACTTGATCTAGTCATACTTTTCTTGGTCTTCCTTTACCCTGTCTTGGACTCACATTTGAACTATATATTTGTTTTCTTAATCTTTATTCATTTCCACTCACATCTGCACTGCATATCTCATATACCTTCCACTCACATCTGCACTGTATTATCTGTTTTATAAGTTTTTCTTCATTCATTCGTTTTTACATGCCCGAATCATCTCAATATACTCTTATATTGAACTAATTATTGTTAATAATCAAAGGAATTCTGGCCAAGTACTCAAGTACCCCAGGTTTAATTCCTGGTTGGTTCTTCAATTGGTTTTACTTGGAGCTCTTTTTTAATTTGAATGTTCTAACACTAAGTAGCTACCTTAAACAATTTTTGAAGCATTCTTAATATAAATTTCTAGATATATAAGAACGTTACATAAAAATTCTTTAATAAAATCAATAAAAAGTTTGTTCAAGAGTTTTGTATTTTAGTATGTACGAACAAAATTTTAGAGAAATAAAAATAATCCATCCATCGCATGGTCAGGTGATGTCAAAGATAAAATTTGCTACTTCCACCCTTTTTACGCCATTTTTAAAGCTTGCCTAAAGTCCTTGTTATCGACTTGGCAACATCGTTGGTTGTCCTCCTCCGTGGGAAGACAGACATTTAAATTCTTTCCTTGTTCAGGGCGCAAGGAAAGACACCCAAACTATAAGACTATCCAATTTCTCTCCGGCCATGGAAACTTTAATGGCAAACTCTTTAGCTTCAATCTTGTCCCTTCGTCCTGTTGCGATTTTCGCGACCATCTGGATCAATCCGCAGAGCACATTCTGTGGTACTGCGATGAAAATCCAGTCGGTAATTTCCAAGGGGAACTCTACTCAGCCTTGCATCTGTTCATCTTCGGACCGATTTGCTTCTCTGATCTAGTGGCGTTAAAGGATAGTTTTATTGCATTTGAAATCTTCTGTTAAAATACTGGCAACTTGTTGGGCTGTTTGAATTTCAGCCTTAAGCCATTTTATAAGAAAAAAAATTCTGTGCTACTAATTATTTTCCTTGTCCCGTGATGTTGGACCATAAACCCGTCATCACCAATATTCTTTCCACCACTCAGGTGTGTCGCCACCAGAGAAGGAGTCCCTTTGGGCAGTTCCTTCTTTGTCACTATGTGATGTCGCTGTCATAAAAAAAATAAAGAAGATTTCGATCATCTAGTGTAGATCACACTAGATGGAGATTTATTTTGTCCCCCATAAAAGCGCGGGTGGAGGTGGGATCCAACTGAACTGAACTGAATCTCCACCCTCAGTAATGTGTCAACTAACTAACGTGTCACTCATCCATAGCGATGGAGGATGTGCAGCAGATGTAACACATAGAATTAGTGTAGGATGGATGAAGTTTAGATCAATGACGGGAGTTCTATGTGATCCGAAAATGCCAGTAAAGTTAAAAAGAAAAGTATACCAAACTATTGTCAGACCCGCACTCCTCTATGACTCCGAATGCTGAATGATGTATAACTCTTACTCCAGGCAACTAGAAACTGCTGAAATGCGCATGCTAAGATGGTCAGCTGGTGTGCCCCTAAGAGACAAAATAAAGAGCACACGCATTCGTGGAAGCCTGGGTGTTACAGACATCAACAGTAAGATGGAAGAGAGGCAATTGAGATGGTATGGGCACGTTGGACGCAGAGCACCCGATCACATTGTGAACCAGGCAATCTCCATGGATCTTCCTCGAATAACAACCAGAGGAAGACCAAAAAATTCATGGGTGGTGCAAAAAGATAACCTGATGCAGAGGCACGGCCTGGGGTACGTAGTCCGGGACAGAAGAGCATACAACCTGAGGACGAGGAGAGCTGACCCCAACAGTCTTCGCAGACAGTGAATTGGGATGGAGCCAGGGAGAAGAATGAAGAAGAAGTTATGTGTCAACTAAAACCAATAGTAGACATTGTTGTATTCTATAATGTTAAAAAAATATTATCACGCAGTTATTCAGTTTTTATCAAAAGAAATGCAGAAATTAAATCTGTGGCGTTATGGCAGCAGTTGATATGTCCGTTTTTGTGTCATTTAGTGTTTATTCTCCCAATTTATAAAAAATATTTCTCAGCATGTTGTGGCAAAACTTGGTGTGTCTGTCATTATCCAAACAAAAGATATATTGTTTGGAAAAACTTAAAAAATGCTTATTCGTACTGATTTTAACAGCTTATCAAAGTTAATATTGATTCTCCTGTAAACTAAGGTAAAACGGACATATCAACTTCTGCCATAACGCCACAGAAATAATGTTTCGATGTTGATGATTTTTATGCAAATTATTCCTTAATTTTTATGATTATTTATTTTAAAATTTTCAGAATGGTGAAATATGGGTTCGAGGTCCTCAAGTGATGAAAGGATATTACAACAATCCGACAGCTACAGCGGATGTCTTTAGGCCGGGTGGATGGATGAAGACCGGGGACATGGCCTACTATGATGACGACCATGAATTTTATATCACGGATCGCTTGAAAGAACTCATTAAAGTGAGTTTCAAATTGATTTTAGGAGTACTCAATATAATACAATATTACTCAATATAATACAATATTACTCAATATATTAGGAGTACAAATTAGATCGGTCCGTTTCCAAAAGATGGGTCTGGCTGTTATGAATGGTTCATAGTGACAGCCGATTTTGGCGGTTTCAGAGAGGTTAGACATCTGCCAATAATATTCAGTTTATATCGCTTTGAGTTTCATGCAAAAACCTTGTTTTGTACAGTGTTGAAAATGTCAAATTTTGTGTTAACCAAGCAGCATTTGCGGGAGGTTTTAATTTTCTGCTTTGATTGGAAGAAAAGTGCAGCTGAAGCCCATCGAATGCTTGTCGAAGTTTATGGTGACGCTGCTCCAACTGATAAATCATGTAGGGAATGGTTTCGACGTTTCAAGGATGGAGATTTGAGCGTCAAAGACAAACCTCGCTCTGGACAGCCAAAAAATTCGAGGACCAAGAATTAGAGGCATTACTCGAAGAAGATCAGAGTCAAACACAAGAGGAGCTTGCAAAATCATTGGGAGTGACTCAACAACCCGTTTCCGTACGATTGAGAGCCATGGGAATGCTTCAAAAACAAGGAAATTGGGTGCCTTATGAACTGAAACCGAGAGACGTTGAAAGGCGATTTTTCACTTGCGAGCAGCTGATTCAAAGGCAACAAAGAAAAGGTTTTTTGCATCGGATTGTAACTGGAGATGAGAAGTGGATATTCTACGACAACCCCAAGAAGAAAAAATACTACGCTAAGCCTGTTCAATCATTGCCATCGACCTCAACATCAACACCAAAACAGAACATACATGGTTCGAAGATCATGCTCTGTATCTGGTGGGACCAAAGGGGTGTTGTTTACTATGAGGTGCTGAAACCTGGCGATTCCATTACGGGCGATTGGTATCGGCTACAATTAATTCGTTTGAGCTGTGAATTGCGAGAAAAACGGCCGGAATACGAGCAAAGACATGATAAAGTTATTCTTCTTCATGACAACGCTCGGCCTCATGTCGCAAAAGTCGTAAAAAAATATTTGGAAACGCTCAAATGGGATGTTTTACCGCACCCGCTGTATTCCCTGGACATTGCTCCTTCTGATCACTGGTTGTTCCGAATGATGCAGCACGATTTGGCAGGTCACCAGTTCACTTCTTTCGTAGAAACTGAAAATTGGCTCCAAACTTGGATCGCCTCAAAAGATGAGTAATTTTTTCGAGATGAATTCGAAAATTGCCTGAGAGATGGGAAAAAGTAGAAGCCAGCGATAGACAATACTTTAATTGATCTGTTCATTCATTTTGTTTAGAAATAAATGCATTTTTTAACACAAAAAAACGGACCCAACTAATTTGTACACCCAATAATACAATACTTAATATATTTTCAAATTAGAAAAATACTTGATCTACACAGAAAGGGAATGATTTATTTATTTATTTGCATTATTTTATATATTGTACATGGTAACACATAGTATATCTGGTGGGCTTATTGCTATACAGGTTTTTTTTCCGACTAACCAACTCATTTTGGAAACGTTAAACCATTTTAATCCATGACAGATTACCAAAAAAATATACAATATTTATTTAAAATCATGTATAAAAACAGTCTAAAAATCTACTATATGGTAGAAGTATTTGTTGCAAAATAAGGAAGGAAAACAAAGGATAATTATTTTTGTAATTTGTTTTATCGAACACTGTTTATTCCACTTTTTGTAACGGTATAACCCTACCGGTTTCAAGGCTTTCACCTCATCTTCAGGGGAGCACAAACAAGTCTTGTTTGTGCTCCCCTGAAGATGAGGTGAGTCTTGAAACCGGTAGGGTTATACCGTTATAAAAAAGTGAAATAAACAGTGTTTGATAAAATAAATTACAATGTCTTTAAACTTCCACAACGTTAATGCCTTAACTATAAATAATATAATATATCAAGAATAATTAGGTGAAAGAATATTCTAAATGACATTGTTTCAACCCTCTCTGAAACATAATAATAAAAAAGGATAATTTATATGACACCATTTAGAGAGCTATCTCTCCTCAAAGGTGCTTTAACTAGGAACTCGAACCTACTATTACTGATGAAAATAATACAAAATAAATATATATAAGTTGAGTCTAAAGATAGGAAGGTAGTGGCTACGGCCATTAGATAAGATTATTTCTATTAGTTATTAACTCGACACTATGACAAAATTCACACTAACATTGCGGGGAAATTGTGTTAGAATTGGGTCAAAATTGCACGGTATGTTGTTTTTATGTTCTGCTTTAGAAGTTTAACTTTCATTTGTTGGCCCTATAAATAAATAAAAATAATCTATATAAATCTGAAAAAAATTATAAAAAAATTAAAATAACTATTAAAAAAGATCAGCTAATTAAACTACGAGGGTCATCCAGAAACTAAGGTTACAAGGGTTCCTGAGGCTGGGGAAAATTTTTTGTTTCAAAGTTGGTGCACCTGGCGTGTAGGGGGGATCCTAACGGTCAGTTTGTTTGGTCCCGCGTGTTTGTCGGTCAGTTTTTTCAGTCACAGTAAATTCTTCCGATGGAGATGTCTACGTGCGCTCGCGCCAACTCTCATCCGTGCGAGACCCGCGCGGTCATCAGTTTTTTGACTTTGCAGAACAATACCGCCGCGAATATCCATCGGAAGCTCGTGGAAGTTTATGATAGTGATGTGATGAGTCGACAACATGTCACGAATTGGATTAGGTAGTTCAAAGAAGGCCGTACTGATACGACGAGGCAAGGCAGGGATTTCTGACGAATTTGTGCAAAAAATTGAAGAACAAGTGCGAAATGACCGCCGTGTGACGATTGACGACCTTCACAAAGAATTTCTTGACATTTTTCGAAGTCTCCTTGGTAATATTGTGTAATAGAAAAACTTGGTTACAAGAAGGAGAAGCTTTTCTGGACTCTATCGTAATGGGGGATAAGACGTGGGTGTGTCACTACACCCCAACAGTTTTTCAAGGATCAGGAGGTCGAGAAAGCTGTGAAGAAGTGGCTGAAAGAACTGGCGGCGGAGGTCTATGACTCTGGCATACAAAAGCTGGTGCCCCGACTACAGAAATGTCTCAATCTCGACAGCGATTACGTTGAAAAATAGTTTAATATATTTGTAAAGTATCCTGTGAATTATACAATTAAATACAAGCATTTTTCGATCCTACATAAATGTCTAACCCTCGTATTTAACAAACAAATTTTCCCTAATAAATTTAATGAAGAAGGAGCTGCCATATTACTTCTGAATAATAAAAACCATGTGAGCGTGTTTTTATAGCTTATAAATATTTGTCAACCCTTTATGTTAACCACTTGATAGTTTTACCCGTGCGGGACTCTGGCACAAAGTTTCATTTTATACTGACGAGCCCGAGCTTTGTTCGGGCAAATCTTGTTTCGACTTATTGGGAGTGTTTCTCCCGAGCGTCATTTGGGCAGATCTTGTTTCGACTTATTGGGAGTGTTTCTCCCGAGCGTCATTTGGGCAGATCTTGTTTCAACTTGTTTTCTCCGACCGGAATATATTTTCGCATAGAATTTATTAGTTCACAGTTCGTCATTGTGTTACGTCGCGTGTTAAAACTCCAACCGTTAAGTGGTTAATACAGGTATTCTGCGAGAGGTCATTTTTTTAAGTTTAAATATATCCTGAACCAATTACGAGTTTTTTTGACTACCGTATTTTACAGACTTTAAGACGTTACGGATTATAAGACACACCTTAATTTTTAGGCAATTTAAAAAAAAAGCATTTTTACTATTTTTATCATTAGATTGCAAAGCCAGACTAAAAAATTCTTAGTTTATAAAACTGAACTGACCTTTAAAATCCCTGAAAATCGTCATCTGAACTTTCTTCTTCTTCCTCTTCATCGTCGCATCGGTGCACTGCTGCTGCCAGTTGAATTCAATGTTGCCAGATAGAGATAGGTTTCCCGCGGCATCGAATATATGGCCATTTTTAAGACTGGCGGTAACTTTAATCAAACACTGGACATTTTTATATTAATTTCGAGTATAAGACGCACCTGAATTTTGGAGACAATTTTTTGAAGAAAAAAATGTGTCTTATAGTGTGTAAAACACGGTAACTCATATCTCGAATCATTTATGATAATTTCTAGGAAGAAACAAATATTCTAGCATTGAAAATCAACTAATTGAGTAACTGGCTAATATAAAAAAAAATTGTTTGTGTGTGAAGTTTGACATCAAAAAAACTCCATCGATATCCCAACCCTTTTTTAATTTTCTGTCTGCTATTGGTTACATATATTACTAACCATATGCTATACTAAATTATGTGGCGTAACTACTTAAATGTAGATGTTTTGGAAATTATGTTTACGGGGGAGACAGATTTGATTTACTATACTAAAGAAAATGTAGCAAATGTAGCTCCTGTGACCTTTCACAAATTTGCCCCCAATACAACCTTGTAACGACCTTCAGTAATTTTAATTATTTTATCAACTTTAAAATAAGCATCGATTCTAATAAATAGCAAGTTATTTAGGTTAATTACATTAGATAAAACTAACAATAATGACAAATTAATACATCTTGTTACAAATTAGCAAAAATATGTCAATTTGTTAAAATCAAATAATATTTGGTGACGTTTGTCAAAAGTCACTACGTAAGTCTGCATTGGCTAGGGTTGGGGTATACGATAATTGGATTTTCGATTTTGTTATACCTAAAATGAAATGTTCGTAATTAGTATTAATTCAAAGTGGATCTTGGCATATTTAAAGATAGATACAAATCATACAATACATTAGAAAGTCAGTATAATGAAAATTAGGAATTAAAACGTCAGTTTAGAGAAAAACTATTTTTCGATTTATAAAAAAACTATTCGATTTGTAAAAAAACCTATTTTACCCCATCCCTTTGAGACATGACATTTCAAACGTCACAGGGACCATGCTATATTTTCTTGAGTATAAAAGTCATATCTTTACCGTGTCCAATGAATGTAGCGTTTCTTCTTTCTTCGTTGAATTGTTCCACTTGTAGATCGATTGTTAATTTTTTTAAGCATAATCAGTTGAAACTTTAAATTATCTAGAATTGTCATTTTTTAATATTGGGCTTATTACGTTGACTCGTGTAATTGCATGATGACACAAATCATCCTATAGTTCGGAAATTCTAGGATGAGTCCTGTGACAGCTCACAAATTTGCCTCAATATTGACCTTGTAACGATGTTCAGTAATTTTAATTATTTAATCAACTTTAATATAAGCCTCAATTCTAATAAATAGCAAGTTATTTAGGTAAATACATTACATAAGGTTGTATTGGGGCAAATTTGTGAGCTGTCACAGGACTCATCCTAGAATTTCCGAACTATAGTTTGGGTGGATTGACTATTATAAAAAAAAAAAATTTAAAATTTAAAAAAATTTGAATTCAAATCTGAATATAGAATAACTCTCCCGACTTCGATTCTAACTGTAAAGCCATGGATCAAACTGCTTTGTAAAGGAAAATCTTTTCAATTTCAAATTATTTTTTCTTTTAGGTCAAAGGTTTTCAAGTGGCCCCAGCAGAGCTCGAGGGCGTACTGAGATCTCACCCTGACCTGATGGATGCAGCTGTAATCGGAGTGCCCCACGACACTTACGGAGAGGTACCTAAGGCTTTTGTCGTAAAAAAGAACACTGGATCAGCGTCTAAAGAAAACATAATGAAGTTTGTTGAAGAAAAAGTTGCCAGTTATAAGAAACTCGGCGATTTACAATTTGTAGACTCTATACCAAAGAGCGCAGCTGGGAAAATCTTAAGAAGAGAACTGAAAAAGCTATATACATAAAAGAGTAATTGTTGAATAAGCTGTTATAGTGAATAGACTGTATACAGAAAGATATTAGATTGTAAATACATAGAGTGAACAGAAAGATATTAGATTGTAAATACATAGAGTGAACAGAAAGATATTAGATTGTAAATAAATAGAGTTATGGTATTAATCAGGGGGGACTGTATTTTTTTTAGGGTTACGAGCTTATACCCAATGCCAAAACCAGCATTAGTTTTAAGCTCCCGGGCCAAGTATATGGGTGAATAATGAAAAATTGGAGTAAGTTGAGGAATTCTGCTATTTGGGAATTATTTTCACAGATGATGGAAGAGCTAAGAGGGATTTTCAAAGGTGTTTAGCGATAAGAAACAAAGGTCAATGGGGCACTACAACATATATGCTCTAACCCAAGAGTTCCCAAACTTTTTTCGGACGCAGACCCCTTTACCAAAAACTTTTAAAACCGTCGACCCCCTAGTCATTTGTTTTTTTAACTCAAATTAATAAGTTTGTACGGTACTCGATATTAAATATTTCACTAGATATCAAGCTTTTCATTTTAATCACTTGTAATTAAGGATTGAAAAAGATAAAAGGACTACGGATTATGCATTGCATTATCTTGTGCAACATTTAATATTGAAATCTGCGCTGACGAAAATTAAAGCAAAAAAATAGACTTTTAATGACACATTTTACCCTTTCGTTCACAAGTTTGGTACGTAATGTGCTTTTACCAAAAAAGTTTTTTTTTAAATTATTTTACTTTTAAATTAGGTACCTATTGGAATCATAGATATTTTGAAGTAACAAACAAATAGCAGTAGTAAGGGGGTATTTTTTCTGTCGTCGACTCCCAATTTTTTTTATTGAAACTATCAACCCCTAGAAAAATCAAATCGACCCCAGGGGGTCGATTTCGACCACTTTGGGAACTCTTGCTCTAACCGGACAGTATTAAAATCTGCTAAAATTATAGTAGAGGTTCTCGCCATCTGTTGGTTAGTCCCGGGACTTATTGATCGATGTGTTACATCCCTGATGTTATTTATAGATGTGAGCTTCAGACAGTCTGTGATGATCCTGCAACTCTCCTTCAATATCGTGTCGATGTGTCTGGTGTGAGCAGATTTATGCCACACAGGACACGCATATTCTGTTAAACCATAGACGCCCATAGCTGACACCCTCATAGTACGAGGGCTCTGCCCCAAGGTGCTAATGATGAAAAACTATATACTTATCAAATTTTTACTGAACGACTTTGTATTATTTTTATTTTGTCATGATTTATAAAGAAACAGCTCACGTGGCCTGGCCAATGTGTTAACCTTGGCAGGCCACACGCAGGTTGGCAATACTTATTATAAATTAATAATATTCACCTCAGTTTTGAAAAATTGTCTATGTTATTATTATAAAAAAAATTCTGTCGGTGCCATAGATATACTGTTAGCATTCGCAATAAGAAAGCTAGCATCCCCAGGTTCGATCCTGGTGGGCTAACTTCCAAATTGGTTTTACTCTAAAACCAAATTAAATCTGAATTAATGTTTTTTTAAAGCTCATAAGCTACTTATCATAAATTTTTATGGTGTATTTAAAACCAAAAAAGAGCAATATGAAAATCCACCAAATGAAAGGCTGCTCCAGATTAAATTTACCTACCAATCGTCTTCGAACTTATCATTGGAACTTAAGATTTGATCCGCAAAGAGTTTGTGCTTGCTGAAGTATAACAACTTTCACACAAAAAAAATTTGCAGGTTTCTTTGACTAACAATCATACTTGTTGTATTATACTCTATATTTTTATACCTATAACTTTATGTACTCTATATTTTTATATCTATAACTTTACGTACTCTATATTTTTATATCTATAACTTTACGTACTCTATATTTTTATACCTATAACTTTATGTACTCTATATTTTTATACCTATAACTTTACGTACTCTATATTTTTATATCTGTAACTTTACGTACTCAATATTTTTATATCCATAACTTTATGTACTCTATATTTTTATACCTTTAACTTTACGTACTCTATATTTTTATATCTGTAACTTTACGTACTCTATATTTTTATATCCATAACTTTACGTACTCTATATTTTTATATCTATAACTTTACGTACTTTATATTTTTATATCTATAACTTTATGTAGTCTGTATTTTTATATCTATAACTTTACGTACTCTACATTTTTTTATCTATAACTTTACGTACTCTATATTTTTATATCTATAACTTTACATACTCTATATTTTGATAATTTTTTTATTGAATTTTTATATCTACATAGTTATACTGCCCTCATAAGCAAAAACGCAGCTAACGGGAAAAAATCAGAAATTTAACTAAGTATGAGGCAATATCCCATATCAAATTCTGAACCATAATCCATAAAAAAATACAGAAAACCATTTATTTCAATACAAAAATCGACATAATGTCTTCGTTAATTTTACAAAATGCTAGGTTTTTCTAAGCAAAAAAGCAGTAAAACGTGATTCATAAGCAAAAAGACAGCAAGTGCCTATGTGTTTGCTGCGTTTTTGCTTATGAATCACATTTTACTACTTTTTTGTTTATGAATCACGACATTTTTAAGCAGCAATGAAAAAACATGAAAGTACAGTTTTCTCAAAACTTAACTTTTGCCATTAGCTGTGTTTTTGCTTATGAGGGCAGTATAATATAAAAGTGTTAATATTGATAAATTTGTTTTTTCTTTCATATATTTTATGTGTTCTATATTTTTGTATATGTCTTGTGTTGCATTGCACCCCTTTGCACATTTACGGGAACAAAATTTTATTGAATAATATATTGTAAAAAAGAAATTTTTTGTAAGATAAAGTAATTAAACAAATGTAAGATTAAAAAATATTCTTTTATTTTTATCCATACATTAAAAAATACATGTGATAATAAGTATAAAAATATTATTGATAGAATAGGGAGGGGGTCATCACACTTTTTTTTTTATTTTTACAAAATCGGTTCGATCCTCGCTGAAACCCAGATTTTTTAAAATAGGATTCCAGTCTGGTTAACACTTAGGGCCTGTAAAAATATCTTTTTGGTTGGTTGGAAAAGATTGCTACATGGCAATAAACTCGCCAAGTTAAAAAATTTGATTTTTTTTTTCCTACCAGTAATAACTTGACAACACAAATATATATCATCATCTTATCAGAGTAAGAAAAAAGGACAGAGAGCCAGACTTTCCTCATATCTTTCACCTCTTCTATATCCTCATAAATCTCGTACGATTTCTCCAACTCTACATTTCCTTGTTTCAAAATATCATCTTGATCCAACAATATTTGCCTTGGTCTTTCTCTCATACACCTTCCACTCCCATTTACCCTATATATTTGTTTTGTTAGTCTTGATGTTAACAGCTATTATATTTTGTCGTAAAAAAAAGGGGGGGGTTTGAGCTGGTCGACATGCTTGGAACCCTTTCGTAAATCCGAAACAAAAATCATACACAGTTTCTTGATAAGAAATAATGTCGTTATAGTTGGTACCAAAGAGAAAAAAAGGATATTTTTAACCTCTTTTTTTAAATAAAATTTTTAAAAATAGTACAAAAACAGTTTTGAATTTTCCAAGGTAGGGACGATATAAAAACATTTATTGAAGTTTCGTACTAAATTTAAAGTCAATCGGTTGGATAGAACTTAGGATTTTGTGTCGACCAGGTCGAAAAAAGTAGTTTCGAGGAAAAAAACGCGTTTAAAGTTTGTAAATATTGAGAATTTTTTAATTTTTTACAACTTCGTAAATATTGAGAATTTTTTAACTTGCTCCAATCTTTCATTATTCACCCATATGTCGCGTTAACTTTTCCTTTCCTTTCAAAAGTACTGTGTACTGTCTAAATGTACAAATACAACCTTTACTACACCAAACAAGATACTTTGCATTATCAAATTACAGTGTTATGAGAAAAAAATTGTGTAAAAACCATCTTTCATAATGAAAAAATTAAATGACTGATATACTACCTTGATCAAAAAGTTTTAGGACCGGCCACCGTGTGGCGCTGTCAGTCACCCGATTGGAATTCTTTTTTTTTTGTTAGGTTACCACATCTATCATTGACACTTCCCTCTAAATTTCAGCATCATAGCTTGACATTTGTAAAAGTTACGCTGTACTGAGTACATCTACCTTTGTGCGTGTTTTCGATTTTTTACAAGTTTGAAAATGGCATCAACGAGATTGCATTAAATTTTGTGTGAGAAACGGATTTAACGGTCCGCAGACCTTGGAAATGTTGGAGAAGTGTTTTTCGGTGGCACGGACGCTTCAGAAGTGGTCGTGAGTTGGTCGAGGATGACGAACGCAATGGCAGTCGAAAACTGATGAAAACATCGATAAAATCAAATAAATGTTGGCCGAAAACCGCAAATTGACCATCAGAGAGCTGGCAGAGGACTTGAACATCGCTTATGGATCCGCTCAAGACATTTTGGTTAGTTATTTGGGCCTCAGGCGTGTCGCTGCAAAACTGGTGCCGAAAGACCTCAATTTCATGCAAAAAAAGGACCGCGTTGAAATCGCGAAAGACATGATTTCCATGAGTTTTTGACCAAAAACAACACGATTACTATCCAGCAGCCTTCGAATTCACCTGATCTGGCTCCCTGCGACTTTTTTCTGTTCAACCGGCTTAAAAAACCGCTTCGCGGAATGCGTTACAGCACCCGAGAGGATGTCATGTAAAAATCGAAGATGGCTCTGATGGACATACCGCAAATTGAGTACCAGCGGTGTTTTGAGGATTGGATCAAGCGCTGGCGTAAGTGCCTTGCAGTCGATGGGGAGTACTTTGAAGAACCATATCGACTTTGATGAATAAACTTGTATTTTCGATTTTATGAATAAAGTCCTAAAACTTTTTGATCAAGGTAGTATGTTTGTTTTAAACAATAATTTATAACAAATTTATTGGAAATATTATAAACAAAATATCCTTAAATATCTATGTGCCGACAAATGAGTGCCAAGGGTTAAGAAATCTTCATTGGTTGAAGATAAAAGGAAGTACAATATATAAGGTATTATTGATGGTTCATAAAACTGTTCAAGTCGGATCCACTGTAAATCTTTGAGGTAAATCTATGAGTCTGGAACTGGGGCAGTGATAATTAAAACCTACTGATGCCGAAGTGTAAAATAGACATATTTTACTATAAAGAACCAATAACACTGAAAAAGAGTACCACTGATGACCCAATAGTCAGGTGACGAAGTATTTAAGATGTAATGAATTGTCTTCCGATAAGGTTAGTTATGAAACAAGGCAAATCATGTATCGAGTTTTGTTGTTGACTTGAGAAAATTATCAATAACTTTATACATCAGAACAGAAAATTACAATTCATATGATTTTTAGATCATATCTAGCAGCCATAATAAAATCACTTATACTTTTTCTGTGTCCATAAATTAATTTGTTATTATGGAAAAAAAACTAAAATATATTTGTAATAATTTAATAAGAATATAAAATTTAAAAACACAACTTGTTCCCAATTGTTTTTATAAAACAAAACCTACATTTAATACCATTCAATAAATAATATTAATAACATAGTGATTTTTTAAATAAAAAATATTTTCATCTAAAACAAGTTTATATACATTTTTGTGATGTCAAACATTTATTGAATAAGTTGAAAAACCAATTAGATATTTAGTATTTCAATCAATAATAACAAAACACCAACCAGTTATTTAGCATTTCAATCAATAATAACAAAACACCAACCAGTTATTTAGCATTTCAATCAATAATAACAAAAACTGAATAACCAACTATTTTACACACACAGTGTTACCAGTAATATACTGTTTAAAGTCATTTGACTCAAACATTAAAAATATTATTTGAAAATTACAGCAAGTGTTTTGATCAAATAATTATTACTTATACTTAAGAAATTGTAGCACGGTTCCTGTGACAGTTCACAAATTTGCCACAATACAACCTTGTAACGACGTTCAGTAATTTTAATTATTTTATCAACTTTAATATAAGCCTCAATTCTAATAAATATCAAGTTATTTAGGTAAATACCAGTACATTACATAAAACTAACAATAATGACAAATTAATACATCTTGTTACAAATTAGCAAAAATGTGGCAGTTTGTTAAAATCAAATAATATTTGGTGACGTTTGTCAAAAGTCACTACTTTAGTCTGCATTGGCTAGGGATGGGGTATTCAATAATTGGATTTTCGATTGTTTTATACCTAAAATTAAATGTTCGTAATTATAGTTCGGAAATTTTAAGATGAGTCCTGTGACAGCTCACAAATTTGCCCCAATACAACGTTATGTAATGTATTTACCTAAATAACTTGCTATTTATTAGAATTGAGGCTTATATTAAAGTTAATAAATTAATTAAAATTACTGAACATCGTTACAAGGTTGTATTGGGGCAAATTTGTGAGCTGTCACAGGACTCATCCTCGAATTTCCAAACTATAGTATTAATTCATAGTGGATCTTGGCCTATTTAAAGATACATACAAATCATACAATACATTAGAAAGTCAGTATAATGATAATTAGGAATTAAAACGTCAGTTTAGAGAAAAACAATTTTTCGATTTATGAAAAAACTATTCGATTTGTAAAAACAAACGATTTTACCCCATCCCTTTGAGACATGACGTTTCAAACGTCACAGGAACAATCCTACATTTTCCCCAAGTATAACGCAACAGAAGACAAAATCTTAATATTAGTCAAATGCCTATCTGAAATGTTATTTCTAAATAAAATCATTAAAAGCTTCATTGATTGAATAATGTAATTAAATAATCAAATTTAATAATAAAAATAAAATCAGATCAAACCCAAAAAGGGGAAAAATTATTGTTCATGTTAGATATATACATACAAATTTAATCTAATGTACAAAATATCAAAGTATGAATCAATAAAACAAACAGTCATATTTTTTATTGGAATTAAAAAAAAACTAAAAAATGTACACTTGATGTTGTTTTTAAGTTTCTTCATATAGAAAAGTATGACACACTCTTCTATCTAAAGACACTCTTATTAATTTAAAACCCCTTAAATTAATTAAATCAATCGAATAAAAGTAAAAGAACTTAACCAAAAATATTTAAGTTTAACAAATGAACAATAAATTAGTTTGTTATTGCACTAATTACATTATTCTCCATGCCACGTGTTTTTACCTTCTATTTCAAGACTCTCTTCAGACGGAATAATCCTAGTTTGTTACAAGAGCAATGCTTAGGTCAGAGTGATGTCATGTTTCATTGGAAGTGTGTAGTATATTGACACAAAGGAAATTTGTTTAACCCTTTAAGTGCCAGAAGGTATGGCTGTGAATTTTTTAGCAAAAATAAAACCTAATAGAAATATCTTTTTTGTATATATATATATATATATATATATATATATATATATATATATATATATATATATATATATATATATATATATATATATATATATATATATATATTCAAAGGATATTATGAAGACTTAACCAAATATGTATAATATGTGTCGTTTGTGCCGTCGTTTACTCAGAAAAACACAATGTCAGAGTTGTTACAGCTTATCACAGAAAATACGGAAACATACATTAATAAAATATTTGATAGAATTAAAAATATATGTAACACGAAAATATTAATTATTTTAATAATGTACAGAAAGTAAATAATGTAACTATAAAATCGTTTCAAATTTCAACGGTTAAATAAGTAAAACGCAAAACTGACAACCCTGTATTAGACACATGTCGACTGTCATGCGAAACTTTAAGATAAATCTCTGTAAATTCGATAATATCTGTAAACTGTAATATTACAGTATTTATTCATCATCTCAATAGATGCCTCTATATGTTCCATATTTTAGATTATTCGAATTAGTACTAGACATTGACTAGAAACAGGCATGAAGTTGATCGATTTTACTCGCTAATTTTGTATGAACCGCCCCATGGGCACGGCAACAGAGAGCGAGTAAATTCTCTTAACTCTTACAGGCTTAGTGGTCCACGTTATGTACCACCTTTTTTTTGACGCAGTACTGCACAATGGTATACGCAATGTACCACTTATTAAACCTCTCTCTATTGCTGCACGAACGCTCGGATTATATACCACTTCGTATAATATAATACTTATGACTCATATCCGCACAGCTGCAGGTCTGGTCCTGTTTAAATTCATTTAGCTTCTAATATTATTGACAGTTAGTTGTTCTTGGTGTGCCGACTTGTGTGTATAAAAGAAAACGTTATACATTTGTATTAAATTTTAATAAAAAATAGTTGTGTTGTGATATAATTGACTTCAGTAATTGTGATAAATTTATATTTAGGTTAAAAATTTATTTTACTTCGATGTATTTCTGCATTATTTGGTGGTACATTAGAAGTACCAGTGGAAATGTGGACTAGTGGTACATAAGTTGTGCCACCTCACCAAGAGTTCCTAGACCTACCGAGGAAATGGAAATATGTTAATTTAGTATTTATATGTATTATTTTTCAAACACATTAAAAAAAAATAATGAGAAACTTGACTTTTTATTTTTTGTGCAGCCTTAGTAAAAATAAGTTAAGTTTACCGGTGCCTGTAAGGGTTAAGGCATCTAACCGGTTAAGAGGGGTAACCAAACAATGCAAAAAGATTTACCCCTTTTAAAAAAAAAATCTTTTGGGACAAGAGACCACACACACTTCCGATGAAAAATAACACCAGTCCAACCTAAGCATCGCTCTTATAACTAATTGAGATCATGCCGCCTGAAGATAGCCTCAAGATAGGAGGTAGAAACACGTGTCACAGATGATAATATAACTAGTGAAATAATAAATTAATTTATTGTTAAATATTCTAATATCGAGTTCTACAAAATTAAAGCTAAATTATGTTCATGGATTGTTTCACAAAATAGTTAAGAAATGCATATTATATTTAAACTAATATTTAAAGAAAATAGATAGGAAATTGTGTAGAAAGGTTGGGTTTACCGCAATGGAAAACAGTGATTAGTTTTTCAAGTTGGGAATCATCTCTTACGGGTAACATTTGACATGAACAATATTGACAATATGGAGAATTATGTCTACGTTTGGAATGGGACACTTGAGCTATTAATTAGTCTTCAATTGTTCGATGATTTCGATGAAAAATTGTTACTATCACATTTTTGTTCAGAGTTTTTTGTCACGACACTTTGCACTTGAAGATTTTTTTATACCTGTTATTCGAATTGATATTGATAAAAAAAATGCTATCAATATTAATGGTTTTAATGAATATTGTAAAAAAATATCTGTTAACAAAAACTGTATAAATTATGAACGAGAATAAAAATATGACATCAACATTTGTTATGGAAGTTAGCGCCAAACTGACTAGTAGTGCGTCGCATACAAATTTTGTAATAAAACCAAAACTGCATGATATAAGTGCCCTGGACTGCAGAGTTACATTTTGGAGGCCCTTTGATCACTAGAACTCTATTTTTGCTCGCGCTATGCATTCTTATAAATTCCCTTATGATTTTATTCACTTAGTAATTTTTTATTTAGTTTCCTCACAAAATAAAAAATAAATCCATACTCAAACAACTACTGATTTTTAATATCAGTATAAACTTTATTATACTTAATAAAAAATCAAATCGCACCTTTTATTTGATGACATTGACTAAAATAAATATACTAGGCGTATCCAGAAAGTAAGTGTACTGAGGCTCTCACGACCGGATGGATTTTATTTTCGACATGTTGGCTACACTTCCGTGTAGCCTGACCTTTCCCCTCCGCAACGAGACTGGACTTGGTTGGACATTGAGAAGTGTCGACGCGACAACGCGTTTCGTGAAAAATGTCAATCCAATCTCCCGCCAAGTGCGAAATTTTGTAAAAAGGCAAGAGTTTTTGAGGCGCTGCAAACTCCATGGAGATGAATTTCTCCGCTCCATCGTTACTGGAGATGAAACTTGGGTTGCACACTACACGCCTGAAACCAAAAGGCAGTCTCAACAGTGGCGTCACACCTCTTCACCTTCCGCCAAAAAGTTCAAAACCACAATTTCAGCCAAGAAAATCATGGCATCCGTGTTTTGGGACTGTCAAGGCATAATTTTAATTGAATATATGCCTCAAGGGGTGACCATCAGCTCTGCAAGATACTGTGAGACCCTAAAAAAATTGCGGAGGGCGATTCAGAACAAGAGGAGAGGCATGCTGACAAAGGGAGTCTGCCTGCTGCACGACAATGCCAGACTACACACTGCCAACGCCACGAAGGAACTGCTCGCCTCGTTTAAATGGGATGTCCTGAACCATCCCGCGCATTCCCCTGACCTAGCACCTTCAGATTACTATCTCTTTACCTCCCTGAAGCTGCACATGGGTGGAAAAAGGTTTTCAACCGACGAGTAGCTAAAGGAGGAGGTGGAGAAGTGGACGGAGGGGTTGGCGGGAAACTACTTTGAGGATACCATCAAAAAGTTGATACCCCGCTTCACCACCTGCATTGAGAGGAATGGCGACTATGTCGAAAAATAGCTTACATATGTACTACGGTAACCACGTAATTTTTTGTTTAAATAAAAAAAATTGTAACCTACAAAAATTCAGTACACGTACCTCCTGGATATGCCTCGTATTTATGTGCCATCATATGGATTAAAAACCAAAATCAAATTGATAAAAATGTATCGCTTTTGGATTCAACAGTCATTTCTGTAATAGGGCTTCTACCATAAATGCGATCAACCCGTGTTTAATAAATATTTATCTGCACCAACTTTAGCATTCGAACTTTTATGCAAAAGTACTGGCAACTTCTTGGGCTGTACTGCGAATCAATATTTCACCTTAAATCCTTTATTTGACATTTAATCTACTATTCTTTCCACACTTAGGTGTATTGCAGATGGAGGAGGAATACTTTTGGGCTGTTTTTGTTAAGTTTATTTAATGCGGGGGCACAAGTGATACATGGTTCGCTCTTATATAGGGCAAGACAAACTTGTAACAACACTGTACAAAATATATTCAGAGCATTGTGACACAGAGTATTGTCAATATAGTGAATACAAAATGTACCCACATATCAACAGTCTTTTTCAGTATCTGTCTCGCTCAAATTTAAATAAACAACTTTTCGATCTTTTGGTGTTGATCGTGCTGGAAGGAGACTTATTGTGTTCCCCGTATTCAATCTCGACTGCCAAACTGACAATCTGAATCAACAAATTGTCATAAAATATACATTCAATACCTTTAATCCTTAAGGCATACTGCAGTCTGTCAAAATGCTAAAAAAATGCTGAAGCTCGCAGAATGATCACAATTAGGTGAGAATGAATTTTTTGCTTTATGATAAATAAAATTTTATAATTTTGTTCTGATAACTCATAGAGAAGTCTCAATGTCTTGGAAGGCCTGGTGCCTAACCAGTTCTTTGAATACTCCATCGGGAATGTTGATGAGGTCTCTGTAGGAACCCTGCTCCACTATGGTCCCATTCTGTAGCACTGCGATAGTATCGGCTGCCTGGATGGTGCTCAAACGGTGGGCTATGGTGAGGACTGTCCTGTTCTGGGAGACACTCTTCAGAGCTTGTCTGACAAGATGCTCCGATTTCGGATCCAAGGCACTGGTAGCTTCATCGAGGATTATAATGCGAGGATTCTGAAAAAAATTCATTTAAATAATTTTTAAAATTATATTTCAAGTAGACACTGTTAATGGAGTGTTGAGAAATATGCAATATCTATAGCTTAGTCAGAAAGACATTTACAGTTGGAGTTTTGGGTTCAATTTGCAATGGTGTCCTAAAACTAAAAAAAAATAGTTCATCTGGAAAATAAGTTCCATGTACAGTCAAATCTCGGGTCACGAACGCCTCTAGTCACGAACAAATCGGCTTACGAACACAATTTCCGAACAAATTTTGACTCGACCTGCGTACAATGCCTCGGCTCACGAATTAGTTGTAACGGCACATTACGCAATTACGCATTAGTTGTTCTCAGGTGCGCACGTTGTGAACATTGTTTGTCGTTGCGTTCGTTGTTCTTGATACAATTTTTTTTTTGCTTTTTATATATTGGGAGTACAAATTAGTTCGGTCCGTTTCCAAAAGATGGCTCTGGCTGTTATGAATGGTTCATAGTGACAGCCGATTTTGGCAGTTTTAGAGAGGTTAGACATCTGCCAATAATATTCAGTTTATATCGCTTTGAGTTTCATGCAAAAACCTTGTTTAGTACAGTGTTGAAAATGTCGAATTTTGTGTTAACCAAGCAGCATTTGCAGGAGATTTTAATTTTCTGCTTTAATTGGAAGAAAAGTGCAGCTGAAGCCCATCGAATGCTTGTCGAAGTTTATGGTGACGCTGCTCCAACTGATAAATCATGTAAGGAATGGTTTCGACGTTTCAAGGATGGAGATTTCAGCATCGAAGACAAGCCTCGCTCTGGACAGCCAAAAAAATTCGAGGACAAAGAATTGGAGGCATTACTCGAAGAAGATCAGAGTCAAACGCAAGAGGAGCTTGCAGAATCATTGGGAGTGACTCAACAAGCCGTTTCCGTACGATTGAGAGCCATGGGAATGATTCAAAAACAAGGAAATTGGGTGCCTTATGAACTGAAACCGAGAGACGTTGAAAGGCGAATTTTCACTTGCGAGCAGCTGATTCAAAGGCAACAAAGAAAAGGTTTTTTGCATCGGATTGTAACTGGAGATGAGAAGTGGATATTCTACGACAACCCCAAGAAGAAAAAATACTACGCTAAGCCCGGTCAATTGTTGCCATCGACCTCAACATCAACACCAAAACCGAACATACATGGTTCGAAGATCATGCTCTGTATCTGGTGGGACCAAAGGGGTGTTGTTTACTTTGAGGTGCTGAAACCTGGCGATTCCATTACGGGCGATCGGTATCGGCTACAATTAATTAGTTTGAGCCGTGCATTGCGAGAAAAACGGCCGGAATACGAGCAAAGACATGATAAAGTTATTCTTCTTCATGACAACGCTCGGCTTCATGTCGCAAAAGTCGTAAAAAAATATTTAGAAACGCTCAAATGGGATGTTTTACCGCACCCGCCGTATTCCCCGGACATTGCTCCTTCTGATTACTGGTTGTTCCGAAGGATGCAGTACGATTAGGCAGGTCACCGGTTCACTTCTTTCGTAGAAACCGAAAATTGGCTCCAAACTTGGATCGCCTCAAAAGATGAGTCATTTTTTCGAGATGGAATTCGAAAATTGCCTGAGAGATGGGAAAAAATAGTAGCCAGCGATGGACAATACTTTAATTGATCTGTTCATTCATTTTGTTTAGAAATAAATGCATTTTTGAACACAAAAAAACGGACCGAACTAATTTGTACACCCAATATATATAATATACAGTATATATAAAATATATTTTGCATTAAATTAACCCTCATTATGGCTCCCAAGAAAATGAATATCGGTTTGCGAACATTTCGGCTCGCGAACTGAATCAAAGAACGAATTAAGTTCGTAACCCGAGGTACCACTGTATATGTATGTAAACAAACAACTTGTTCAAAGTGAGTACACCACGGGAGCAGTTTCATAGATTATCATAATGATCCCCTTCCAGTAATTGTCATAAAGATCGATAATAGAATTTCTCAAACCAGTTTTTTAATAAGTTTTTCGATTTTCAACAAATTTTTCAATAAACGGGGTTTACCATAATTCGAATTTTCAATTTAAGGTTTCTTGTATTTTAAATAAACTTTTTTACTATTAGGTGTACAAATAAGTTTCCGCCGTTTTTTTATCAAAAATTGGGCATTTATTGTAAAAGAACGGAACCTCATGTTTTATTCGAAGTATTGCCCATCGCTTGCCACTACTTTTTCCCATATTTCTGGCAGCATACGGATACCGCGTCGGTCATCATCATCATCTTTTGAGGCTATCCACAAATCGACCCAATTTTTGGTATCTTCATATGATGTGAGGTGCTGCTCAGACAGGCCGTGCGTCATCGATCGAAACAAGTGGAAATCAGAAGGAGCAATGTCTGGTGAATACGGCGGGTGGGGTAAAACTTCCCAATTGAGTGTTTCCAAATAGGTTTTGACCGGCTCCGCAACATGTGGACGAGCATTATCATGCAAAAGAATAATTTTGTCGTGTCTGGAGTAGTAGTGAGCGCGCTTTTCCTCGAATGCTCGACTCAATCTCATCAATTGTGTTCGGTAGACAGCCCCAGCAATGGTTTCGTTCGGTTTGAGCAACTCATAATACACGACACCAAGCTGATCCCACCAAATACACAAGAGTTTTTTTCCATGAATATTTGGCTTAGCCGTAGATGTTGAAGCATGGCCAGGGGGTCCCCACGATTTCTTCCTTTTTGGATTATCATAGTGGATCCAATTTTCATCACCAGTGACTATACGGTGCAGAAAACCCTTTCGTTTATGCCTGGCAAGCAGCATTTCACATGTGAGAAATCAGCGTTCAACGTTTCTCGGTGTCAGTTCATATGGAACCCAATTTCCTTGTTTTTGATTGTCATTCCCAATGATTTCAACCGATGTGAAATTGCTTGTTGAGTCACTCCTAATGTAAGTGCAAGTTCTTCTTGCGTTTGGCACGAGTCTTGATCCAATAATACTTCCAATTCCGCGTCTTCGTACACTTTCAGCCTTCCGCTACGTTCTTTGTCTTCGATGTCAAATTCACCGTTCTTAAACTTTTGAAACCACTCACGACAACTTCTCTCACTTAAGGCAGCCTTACCATATGCTTCTACAAGCAATCGATGCGCCTCAGCCGCAGATTTCTTCAAATTGAAGAAGTAAATCAAAAGTTCCCGCAAATGACGCTTATTTGGCCCAAAACTTGACATTTTCGCACACAAAAGAATATATTATACTGATAAAATTCACTATTATTTCAAGGTTATGTTGTTGACAGATGTCCAGCCTTACGACAATGACGTTTTACATCTGAACATTTTAACCATAACTTACTGGTGGTGCCAACTTTTGTCAAACGGCAGCGACTTATTTGTACACCTGATATACATAAAAAAAGCAAAATAACCTTTATAATAGCTCTCGCAATAGCTATTCTCTGCCTCTGTCCTCCACTGAGCGCCACTCCTCTCTCCCCAGTCTCCGTGTCGTATCCTTGCGGCAGCATCTGCACAAAATCTTCCACTCTGGCCAGCTCGCATGCTTCTAAAAAGTTCTCCTCTGTCGCAAGCGCTGGGTCATCTAGTCCGTAAAGAATATTTTCTCTAATGGTCGCAGAAAATAAAATTGGCTCCTAAAAAACAAACAATTTTTATCAATGAAAAGTGTAATAAAAACTTTCACTAGGGGCCTCCATCTAACTCATTCTACTTATGTTGTAATAATCACAATATCCTAAAGATGTTTCCTAAAACTGCACATGCCACCTTTGGCATTAGAAGGTGAACCATTCCATGCCACAGGACCAGCAACGGCAAAAGCACGATCATAATACCCTACCCTATTAGATTGATTTGGAACAACTAATTTATTAGATGAAGAACAAATCGACCTTTAAGTTCTACTTCTCTCCTGAGGAACATCCCTCAGACATAGATTCGAAAGATACAATGGAAAGATCCCATTAAGGGACTTGAATGCAAAGAGACAAAATGTTAAATCAATCTGTTCGCGACACTTAATAGACACAGTGTAGATATTTAAAAGCGAATCTAACACATCGATCAATAAGTCCCGGAACTAACTACTAAAACAACATTTGTTTGCCAAAATTCTTTATTCATCAACATAGTCTCCTTCAAGAGCGATACATTCATTCCAACGCTTTCGTAACTTTTCTATGCCAGCCGTGTAGAACGATTTACCTTTGGTTTCAAAATGCCCGTTAGTTTCGGCAATCACTTCTTCATTGGAGCCAAATCTCTTTCCCTGGAGCATCTTTTTGAGGTCTGCGAATAGACAATAGTCGCTGGGGGCCAAATCTGGAGAATACGGTGGGTGTGGAAACAATTCGAAGTTCAACTCATGCAATTTGGCCACCATTAATTACCGCGTTCGATGCGTTGTTGTTTCTGTTCCATTGTGAGCAAACGCGGCACCCATTTCGAAAAAAGCTATTTCATGACCAAATGTTCATGCAAAATAGTGTAAACACTACCAAATGATATCTTCAGGATGTCAGCTATCTCACATTGTTGGCAAACCTTTTGCCACCGAGCCATTTTTTCAAGTTCGGAAAAAGAAAATAATCCGAGGGGGCTAAATCTGGCGAATAGGGTGCGTGAGGAAGCAATTCGAACTTTAATTCATTGATTTTGGCCACCGCGATAACGGATGTGTGAACTGGTGCATCGTCTTGATGAAACAACACTTTCTTTTTCGCCAAATGCGGCCGTTTTTTCTTGATTTCATCACTCAAACGCTGCAATAAGTTCGCATAATACTCGCCGTTGATTGTTTTTCTTTTTTGAAGATAATCAATGAAAATTATCCCACGCGCATCCCAAAAAACTGACGCCATGACCTTGCCTGCAGATGGAACTGTCTTCGCCTTTTTTGGAGCCAATTCTCCCCTTTCAGTCCATTGTTTTGACTGTTCCTTCATCTCAGGTGTGAAGTGATGGACCCATGTTTCATCCATAGTTATGAATCGACGCAAAAACTCGGTTTTATCGCTGTGAAACATCGCCAAACACTCAATCGAAACATCCTCACGACGCTGTTTTTGTTCCATTGTGAGCAAACACGGCACCCATCTTGTGCACAGCTTTCTCATGTCCAAATTTTCAGTCAATATGCGATGTACAGCACTTTTTGAAATGCCTACCATGTCTGCTAGCTCGCGCACTTTCAATCGACGGTCATCCAATACCATTTTGTGGATTTTCTTTACCATTTCTGGCGTGGTCACCTCATTTGGTTGACCACTGCGATGTTCGTCTTGGCAGCTCGTACAGCCTCGTTTAAACTCTGCCACCCAATATGTTACTGTTGTAAACAAAGGAGCAGACTCCCCCAGAGTAGAATCTAGCTCGGCTTTGATATTGGTTGGACTTAGACCTTTCAAATGAAAGTATTGTATCACATAACGATGACCAATTTTTTCAACGATGACCATGTTTACAAATTCACTGAGAGCGTTCACTATTGATGGCTGCCAAACAAATACTAAACAACGTAGCGTCTTAAAACATGAAACTTAAGCTTTATAAGTTTAGTACTTTCTACCATAGTAATTTTTTAAAGCAACAACCGCCATCTATACCTCAGGTCGGGTACGTCTGGGACCACCTTCGTATCGAACGTACTTTTTGTAAATTTGATTTCCATAGCTCCAATTTTTTATGAATGTTATGTTATGAAAATTAAATTTCTGTTAAACTTTCCACGCCTCCTTTTGCATTAGTCCGCGCCTCCCCAAAGAGGCGCGCCTCCCAATTTGGAAAACATTGATACAAATATAACACATTTTAATCAAATGAGTATAAGAACTATAAAATATTTCTTTTTTAAAAAACACATGTATAATATTTATGCACATATATTAAAAAATATTAACAGAATATTGAAAGCAACATCCAATCATACAATGAATTATTATATATTGATGACCTTTGTGGCCTACTTGGTAAGATTCTTGTTTTTCACCAGGAGGTCTCAGATTCGATTCCAAGTCATAAAAAAAAGAAGAGTTCCAGTCAGGATCAAAAGTTTGTCTGATAACAATAGTCGCACAAGCTAGACATGTGCGAGTGTTGCTGCCTATCCATGTGTGGTAGTATTTTTAACGTGTACAATGGCAAACTGTAAATTACTTGCCAACTCCAGTGGTTCTAAACACGAAGACTAGATTATTGTAGCAAAATACAGTGATGTCTTATGGTCATGCTCTTCAACATGTCTGCATCCTCAATTTGAATATATTGAGGTGAAGCATATGAATTAATGAATTAAATACCAGGTTAAATCTCACTTTCAATTTACGAGGCATATCCAGAAAGTAAGTGTACTGAATTTTTGTAGGTTACAATTTTTTTATTTAAACAAAAAAATTACATGGTTACCGTAGTACATATGTAAGCTATTTTTTGACATAGTCGTCATTCCTCTCAATGCAGGTGGTGAAGCGGGGTATCAACTTTTTGATGCCTTCCTCGAAGTAGTTTCCCGCCAACTCCTCCGTCCACTTCTCCACCTCCTCCTTTACCTCCTCGTCGGTTGAAAACCTTTTTCCACCCATGTGCAGCTTCAGGGAAGTAAAGAGATAGTAATCGGAAGGTGCTAGGTCAGGGGAATGCGCGGGATGGTTCAGGACACCCCATTTAAACGAGGCGAGCAGTTCCTTCGTGGCGTTGGCCGTGTGTGGTCTGGCATTTTCGTGCAGCAGACAGACTCCCTTTGTCAGCATGCCTCTCCTCTTGTTCTGAATCGCCCTCCGCAATTTTTTCAGGGTCTCACAGTATCTTGCTGAGTTGATAGTCTCCCCTTGAGGCATATATTCAATTAAAATTATGCCTTGACAGTCCCAAAACACGGATGCCATGATTTTCTTAGCTGAAATTTTGGTTTTGAACTTTTTGGCGGAGGGTGAAGAGGTGTGACGCCACTGTTGAGACTGCCTTTTGGTTTCAGGCGTGTAGTGTGCAACCCAAGTTTCATCTCCAGTAACGATGGAGCGGAGAAATTCATCTCCATGGAGTTTGCAGCGCCTCAAAAACTCTTGCCCGGCCTCCACTCGATTCAACTTGTGTTGGTCTGTCAGCTGTTTTGGGACCCACCTCGCGGACAGTTTCCGATATCCGAGGGTTTCTGTGATGGTTTCGTGTAGTAGAGATCTGGAGATTTGCGGAAACATCGCAGAAAGTTCATCCACAGTCAATCTGCGATCATCACGGAGCGATTTTCGATTTTTTCCACAATTTTGTCAGTCACAATTGAAGGTCTTCCGCTCCTCTGATCATCATGCACAGACGTACGACCGTTTTTAAACTCGCGACACCACTTGTACACACTCGTACGATTCATAGCTTTATCACCATATGCAGTTTTCACCTCATTATAAACCTCAACCGGAGGTTTTCCGTTCCAAACGAGATAACGGATGACGCCGCATATTTCGCACTTGGCGGGAGATTCGATTGACATTTTTCACGAAACGTATTGTCGCGTCGACACTTCTCAACGTACTGACCCCGAACCGGTCTCGTTGCGGAGGGGAAGGGCCAGGCTACACGGAAGTGTAGCCAACATGTCAAAAATAAAATCCATCCGGTCATGAGAGCCTCAGTACACTTACTTTCTTGATACGCCTCGTATATTCCATCTTAATTTATTTACATATAAGCAGCTTTTTGTCAAATTTTAAAACAATGTAACCTCTGTGGATTCGTTGGTGACATACCTGTCTTCCAGGCCAGGGTTTGCAGGTTCATGTGCCATTGGAACCAAAATTTAAAAAAATGGTTCCAGACTGGTTTTCATTTAAGGCTTCTTGAACAATTTTAAGATGTTGCCCCATGGCAATAAACCCAATAAATTTTACTGTATACAACAAATCGACTAAGACGATAGTCCATAATAGTATTTTGGTGCTTATTTTGATGTATGGGAGTGAAACGTGGACATGGCAAATGAATGATAGGAGCCGAATAAATGCTGTAGAAATGTGTGCATTGAGAAGAATAAAAGAGGTGACAATGTTTGACAGAATACGGAACTAAGTGATCAGGGATGAATGTGAACTTAAGGCTGATGTGTTGAGATGGTTTAGGCATGTAAAACGAATGAAAGAAGAAAGAATAACAAAACAAATTTAAAGTTCAAATGCAAGTGAGAGGGGAAGATATTGTAGAAGTTGTATGAATGTGGAGGAGGCTAAGGATATGTGTCCAGATAAGAAAGTCTGACATTCTGTGCTCTCTGCCTACCTCGACAGGGAGATGGCGTGATAATATGTTACAAAAATATAATAAAATAAGAAATAAAAATGCGCTCTTGAAGTGACTTTTTACTCTGGAAAATTCAAGGTATCTTTTTATAACATATTACAGTACCCGGCGGTAAGTAATATACATCGGGCTTAAGAAAGAGACTGTTGGTCATAATCGGTTAACTTCGGCTTTGTAGAGCGTCGTCTCTGTCACATGACAACGACTGACAAATCACAACGGAACACGTGTATGAATGACAGAGACGACGCTTTACAAAGCCGAAGTTAGTCAATTATGGCCGACAGTCTCTTTCTTAAGCCCGATGTGTATTGCTTACCACCAGGTACTGAACATACCTGGCTAACAGTTCCAATATGTCTTCTAAGCCACATTGGGTCCAGATCTTTGATATCCATTCCATCCAACTTAACGGCTCCCTCAATAGGCTCGTACAACCTCAGCAGCAACAGGGCAAGAGTGGTCTTCCCTGAACCAGATCCGCCCACAACAGCCATCACTTTCCCAGGCTCCAGCTTGAGGTTTAGCCTCTCCAGTATGGCTCGAGATGGTCTCGTCGGATAGTGGAAGTTGATATTTTCAAAATATATTTCCCCAATCGGTGGATTCATAGGCCACCGTCCACCTGGAATTGACAATTTTTTAATAAAAAAATAGGTAAGAAAACTATAATATCATGCCTCTTTAGCGGATGTCCTTGTTGGACGTGCTGATGATTTTGATTGTTTGGTATTTAAATAAAATACGTCGATTAGCAATGCGGAAAGTGAGAGTGAATAATCAATAAATAGTAAACAGTGACGAATGGTCAAATGATTAATGATAAGTGATTCTTTATTTATCGGTAAGTAGGTATATATACATTTCAGAACGGGGCGCGTGAGTGCGCCCGCAATATATTTTTATCTCCCTCTGTGCGTGCCGAGGTGGTCGATCGAAATATTGCAGACGTCGCGAATAATATTGTGGGTAGATAATTTGTTGGCGAAAACGGCGAGACTTGATTACTGATTACATTACTTGATTACTGTAACATATGTTATTTGGATGCAAACGAGGAGATGTTGGATATGTTGGACATACTACGAAACTTTTGCATCTGATTTATATTTAACCTAAGGAAGTATGACCACATAAAAAACGTTTTGTTGAAATATTTTTATTAAAACTATATACAAACCATTACACAATTTCCCTGTCGAGGTAGGCAGAGAGGATGAAGTACAACACATATCCTTCACCTCTACTATATCTATACACCTTATGATACAACTCCTACGATTTCTCTGATTTTCCTTCTTTAAAAATAACATTCACTTGATCGAAACATACTTTCCTTGGTCTCCATCTACCATCCCTTTCATTCATAGTTGCATTATATATTTGTTTTGTTAGTTTTTCTTCATTTATTCATTCTACATGTCTAAACCATTTCAGATTGTTCTTCTTCAATAGGCAAATAAGTTGAATAATGAAAATATTTCCAAATTTCAATACACATATACTAAATTAAGACTGGTTTTATAAATCGACTATTAATGTCATACAGAGATGCTGAAAATAAGTGAATTTTTGAAAACCCATAACTTTGTTAAAAATCAAATTCTACTTTCTATTGAAACATCATATACAAGTGTATTCCTTCGTGTCTTCAAAACACATGAAACCGGCGACGAATCCTTAATTTTTGAAAACCCATAACTTTGTTAAAAATCAAATTCTACTTTCTATTGAAACATCATATACAAGTGTATTCCTTCGTGTCTCCAAAACACATGAAACCGGCGACTAATCCTTATCGGGAGACGTTTATTGAGTGCACTAAACATTCAAGGAGCCGTGTTCGATGCAGTGAACATGTTAAATTCAAAAGAGAAATTGTAAATATTCTTTTAAAAGCAACTTTTTAATATTCAAGAGAAAGAATTTTCACATCCTATCTCCAAAGTGTTTTAAATTATTGTAAGGATCATTTTGAAAGAAGAACGTGGATCAATACTGACCACTGTGAGTCGTAACATAAAAAGTTACGAGGAATATCGCATGTTTCAATGTAATAAGCCTTCAAATAAAATGAAGGCTTTAGTTACCATTTTATTATAAAAGATACTGTGTACTATATTGTAAGCATCACGTAAGTAATGCCATTTATTGTTTCAAAATAATGAACTGGAATAAAAAAAACACCTGCCTGCTTGGAAAATTTCAGAAGGAAACGGACGCATATAAAAATTTCATATATTAACCCTTTAAGTGCCGGAAGTTATTAGTATGGCTGTACCCAGCAGGCCGGGATTTTTTCAACAAAAATAAAACCTAAAAAATTTATATTTTTTGTGTACAGATATAAAGGATATTATGAAAACTTACTAAATATATACGCCGTGGGGCGTTTGAGCTGCCGTTCACTCAGAAAAACACAGTTTAAATATTCACAAAATGTCAGGGTTGTCACAACTTGACACAGAAAACACGTTTACTCATAAATATAGTGGAATATAATATAATTTGTAAACTAAAATCAACAAATTATCTGTATGATGTATAATAAAGCACAAAAGGTAAATAAACTATAAAATAAAACCGTAAAAAGTCTATATAAACGTCGTATTATGCCGCAAAACTACCGCCAATAACCAAAGAATACATGAAAACAAACTTTGTAAATAAATACTTTGAAAAATTAACAAAACCAACGCACAAAAGTTAAAAATCAACCATTGAAGAAAACTACAAACGAAGTCATTATAAATCATCCCAATTACATCGAAAAAAACTGTAGTCGGTAACCCTGTATCAGAGACACGTATTGACTGTCAGTGAAAGCTTTTAGAAAGATGACTGTAACTTTGATAATATCGGTAAATTGTAATATTTAAATATTTCTTGACCATCCCAATATATGTCACTATGTGTTACAATTTATAAATTATTACAATTGGATTTGATATTAGCTTGTGACAAGCTCAAAGGAGAGCCTGTTTACACGTTCATTTTTGTATGGCCGGCCTGGCGAGCACTGAATCGGAGAGCGCGTCAACACGCTCGTGGCAGTGAACCGGTTAAGTAGACTTAACAAGTTTGTGATGTATTTACTAGTTCCTGTTTTGGTTACTTTAGTTTAATATTTTAATATGTGTCTTTTACGATTAAATAAATTCATTAGACAGATGTTATTTAATTGAATGAATAAAAAAAACTCACCCTTTATTGGTACTAACGGTTCCCGGTCAATAATATCCCAAAGTCTACCGGCAGCTCCAATACCCTTATTCAGCTCGGAGTAGAAGCTGCTAAGACCACCAATGGAAACTCCAATATATGCAGCATAGAGCAGAAAAGATGTCAAATTCCCCACGGTTATATGTTGATCAGACACCATAACTCCGCCGTAATACAGTACGGAGATTATTATAACATTACCGGTTAGACCAGTCATACCGTAAAATATTCCCCGTGCTAAAGATTCTCTATATGCCAATTCTAACACATGTTGAATTCTATCACCATAATTCTTCATTTCTGACAGTTCCTTACTGAACGTCTTTACAGTTCTTATATTCGATATCTTTTCTTCAGCTACTTCTGTAGCAGAGGCGAGACTGTCTTGAACTTGTTTCGTAATATTTCGAACAAATCTTCCATACATTATAGCTAAAGCTGCCACAGGAGGGACGATAGACAAACCGACAAAAGCCAACTCCCATGACATGTAAAACATCATGCCAGCACCAGCGGATACCATGAACAGAGAGCGTAATCCATCGGAAATATTTTGACTCAAGGTTGACCCAACAAGCTGAGTATCTGCCGAGAGCCTGTTCACCAGTTGGCCTGTGGATACTTTGTCGAACCACCCTGCCTCCTGTCTCATTATCGATGAGAAGAGATTTTTTCTTAACGTTTGAGTCATACGTTGACCTGAAAATTGAAATTAAAATTATATTCCTAGTTTTATAATTCGTTAAATGTTGACAGGATAGACAAATGACTAAGTTATGAATAAAACATAGTGTTAGGCCTCGGCCACACCGGTAGGAGCCTCGCTTGGTGTTTGGAGCTACGCTACGAGCTAGGTGCACCGCATACTATCACAATGGCCACACTGCACGCTTCGCGCCACGCTACATGACGATTAGTCACCTACTGAGTCTCCTAGCGAACAGACGTGTTGGTTAATTTTATTGTGTCATCACGTTATTTTACAAGATGGAGGAAGTTTTAATAACAGCTGTGTATAAAAGGGAGCCTTTGTGGAACCCATCATGCCAATTATACAAAAATGTACCTGTAATAAAATCACTTTGGAATGAAGTTGCACAGGAAGTAAATAAAGATAAGGTAAGGTGTACTGAAATTGGTTAGTTTTGAGAGTGGCATCGTTTGTTGACTCAACCGCTCCCAAACGTCAAATGAATTTGTGCGAAGCACTTTGGTGTGGCCAAGCTTGAAGTCCCCTAGTTTATTAGTCACGTAGCACCTAGCTTAGCACCTAGCGAAGCACTTTGGTGTGGCCTTAGCCTTAGAGATATGCGTGGCATTTGCAATGCTAGGAAGCACTTAAAGACAATCCTTTTGGGAGGTGTTATCCAAATTCATGATTAAAATGAGCACCTAAATCTGAATGTGTTGCTCTCACATATCGGAAGATTTACCAAGGTTTCTTTGTAGTTCATCTTCCCTTGATAAGTTTTCTGCAGTTTCCTTACCAAATATGTTTATCTAAACATATGCAGATGTGGGGAAAAAGAAATAAGTTAATGTGATATTTCAAACAATTTGTGAACTTGAAAACTTGTAACTATAGAAATAATGAATAAAAAAAAATACTATAAGAAACATCTCTTGTGATACATTTTCAATACTGATATTTTTTCAAAAGTTAGTAAATAGTTTTTTTTACCTGCAATAGACATAAGATAAACCCTTCCAAAGTTGCAAGCTCCACCCAACACAAATATGCCGCAGAGGATAAGGCAGACCTTGTTAAGTTTCTCCTTTGCCGATGATATATCAGATACACTGCTGTATATGATGTCAAGTACCTTCCCTAAGGAGAATGGGACAGCCATACTCACAGCAGATGATACTAACAGTAAACCGACAGCAGCTAAAAAAAAAAATTAAGATTATTTTGGACCAAGTTATAGTTATCCAGAAAGTAATTAGTATTTTTAAGTCAAATTCAATTGCATCAAATGTTCGTAGACTGTGGTTTCCAATATTTCTCAATAATTATTTGGTTGTTATTAAATCAGCCTTTCAGAGCTGGCACTGTCTTCGAGTGTCATATCACATTTATGGATTTTTTTAAACCACCATTTTTATCCTTTTTTTTTATTAAACAAAGTAAATTATTGTATAAACATTTGTCAAGGCTATACCTACATACAAATTTATTACTTAACTAATCTTAATTATATGTTATAATTTATGAATTTACTTAATCTTATTTTCCTGCATATCATTTAATTTTATTTTTTCAATCTTAATATATGATTTCTTAGAAATAATTAACACCTACATACTACTTATAACTAGATAACAATTCTTACACTAATTATTTAGCAAAAACAAGTCCACTCGTTCAGGCTACTTGTATTCCATCACATTCACTCAGATCTTGGTCGTCCCAGCTAATACTGTAGGTGGACTAGTCAGGCAACAGATAATGCTTCGGGAGGTGCTTGTAACAGAAGGGTAGGTCGGATTTACTCTCGTAAGCCCCCAGGGCAGCGACGAAGGGAGCTCTGTGATTTTGTTGGCTTTTATAGAACTTCACGGTCCAAGCGATGATGTGATGTTGTAGAGTTTCTTCTCGCTGTTCGGTGTGAAGTCGGGTAAGGTTTGTTCTGGTATGGGTGTTAAAAGATATCTTGAATGCCTTGTTCTGCACTCTCTGGAGTTTCAGGTGATCCGTGTTGCTCACACTACCCCAAACGGATGCAGCATAGGTCAAGATAGGACGAATAAGGGTTTTATAGAGGAGGAGCTTATTTTTGGGTGAAAGGAAGCTGCGTCGATGAAATATAGAACTGATAGCCCCTATGCCCTAGTGACCCTTCTGTCTGATGGTATTCAAATGAAATTTTTAACCATAGTAAAAAGAACGATTTTATTTAAATTTTGTATTTTTAAAAAACAAAATGTACATAAATGAAATTAAATAATTGTACAAACCAAAAATAAACATATAAAAAAATATAACTCACCAATTAGCTTCCATTTTTCTGGCTTGGCTAGAGATAATAATTTCCTTATGTGCGATCTATTTAATCGGACACTTTCTTTGGCCACATTTTGATTTAATTTAGCCTCAACATTAGCATTTTTTGATAAGAATGTTTTGCTCACTTCGTACTTTTTTAAATTTGATAAAAATATAAGTTTTCTCTTTTCATAATTTCTAAATAAAGTCGTATTATTGCTGGGTTTAATAAAACTATTAAACATTCGTATTCCACATTTATGGCATAGGTTCAAGTCATATTTAAAATACTGCAAAATTGTACTTCTGTTATTTAAAATAATTTTATTACTTAATTTGTACATTAGTGAGACAGACATTTTTATTATAATAATATTGCTTGTGTTATGTAAAGTGAGGTTATGACAAGGCCACAAACTGTCATCGTAATCGGTAACACTGCGATAAGAAATGTCAAACAAATCCATAGAGTTATGAAGAGAACCATCGACTACAAAATCATATGTGTTTTTCTATTTATATTATTATGGCGGCAAATTCAATGTCTTGTATAATCAAATACGTATTGTAGAAGTAAACAAAAATTATATTAAAAGACACGCAGACATCATTCGTTAACAAGTGTAATAAAGTTTTTCCGTATTTCTATACCCGTTCTATATCTTCTTTTAATCATATTCAGACCTTTAAGTTATATTTCTAAGTTTAAAATTAAGTGTTTTACTCCAATACTAATATCGTAATCTTTTATCACTTACAGTCTTGATGTTTTGTAAACCTTGGTCACATATATTTTTATTTTGAGCTAGATACAATGATACGTTATGTTGTCTCTGGTCTCATATATCAGGCTCATCGATTCTCAATACATATTATATAAAGAAGGAATAAAAATAGTTAATAGGCGTGTGACAAGCTTTGATTGAATTGAACGAGCATTTTGAGCAACACCGAACATTTTGCAGTCTTAAATTTTTTTTAATATCTGAACAAAGTCTAATTTCTCTAAAAGAAAAGGATATCTCATGTAATTGTATCGGTTGTTGTTTTTGGAGAAACTGGTATTTCAACATATTAATAGAAAAGTGATCTCCTGAAGGTCTCGCTGAAATATTCGCTAAGATATTACTAATAAATGGCAGATAGAGTCGCATTGGTTTGATCATGATTCCACCCAAACCTATTTGAATTTAATGTAATGGATTTGATTACTTTTAAAACTTGTTCAGATTAAATGTGAAGAATTTAAAAGGAGAATTTTCCGCCATCCGATAAGTTGAATATTTTTTTAGAAATATGATTCACCGAGAAATTGTTTATTTTGTCAGGGTTTTTCAAACAAGGATACACTCTATCTTATTATGCAAATATAGCATGCATAAAGCCTCAGATGATTGGATTGGCGAAACAACAATAGAAATAAGGAAAATCAGCAACTTGTGGTTTGCTGATGTCACTACTATTGTGACATCCAGTGAAAGTGAATTTATTTAAATAAGTAAGAGTATACCTCATTGGGAAGTCGGAGAGGGAGATGCTAGCATTGCGTATCAATAGGAGCAAAACGAAATGTTCAAGAAATAATGAGCTGCAGGACATTTAATATGTGTACGACTTTGTCTTTCCAGGTTTCTTGATCACAGTCAAGGGTTCCTTCAATGATGAGATCATGCGAAGAATATTGACGGGTATGGAAGCGACGAGTCGCTTGGAAATGGTCTAAAGATACCGACAAATCCAAAAAAAAATCATGTGGACATTGATTCAAACTTTCATTTTCTTTTACTATATGGTGCGGAGACGTTAACTCCCAAGTTCGTGACGTTCTTATATGGTGCGGAGACGTTAGCACGCAAATATATAAATTTAAATCTTTAAAATATGGTGCTAGAAACAGCTCTTGCACATTCCATGGATTGTCAGAAGAATCAATATATCGATAATTCAAGATTTCAGTGTTGAGGCGCGTCTACCTGTGCTTAGGAAGAATCTTAGTATAATTTGGACACAATGCAAGGAGGAAACGATTATCTTGAGGGTCCGATTCTGGCGAAAAGTGTTAATGGCAAAATAACGGAAGCCGAGTGTTCATCTCACGGATTAAACAGGTGAGAAAAACAGTCGAGTGTTCATTTCAGGAGACACTCATAAAGCAAGAGATCGTTTATGCTGTATTGTGATGGGCCTATATCCTGTTTTTTGTCCATAAACCCCTTACTTTCGAGTCAAATATCTTATCATCAAAATTCATAAGCTGTAAGTTGAAAAATATAACACTGCACATTGAGATTTTTAAAACTAAATACTTCATCATTTTCTTTATATGTTTTTGATAATACTCTTAATCCCTTGATATACCGTAAGTAAAGGGTGACAAATTCGATTTTAGTATCTTCAACTAAAATATATATTGTAATTTATTTATAAACCATACTTTTTCTGTCTATGATGCCAAATTCTTACATATCAGTAGTAACGAAAATAAATTGGACAGATTAGAGGCCCTAGAAATTTCTAAGTCAGTACACCAAGGCGAACATCTGGTAAACACATATATCCCAAAAATCTCTCCGCTGCTTGCCGAGATCGTCCCATGCCTCCCTCAGCCCTCAGTCCCCAACCCGAATGTCCCCAACCGTTGAAGCGTGTATATCGTTACCAGTTCGAATAGAATTTAGTATTTTTTGTGCTCCCCTGAAGATGAGGTGAAAGCCTTGAAACTGGTAGGGTTATACCGTTACATAAAGTGGAATAAACAGTGTTGGATAAAACAAATTAAAATGTCTTTATACCTCCACAGTGTTAATGCCTTAACTATAAATAATATATAGTGTATATTATCTGACCACATGTAGCATATATTTCCTTACACTCTCAACTGAAAAGAGACAAAGATATCTCTTTCACAAAAATGGGTATATTTAAGGCTCATAAGGCATAAATTCTTCGGATAAATTTGCATAAGGGAGGAATTAGGTCATTATAATGCTTTATCATGTAAATAATATCCATTGTAACAAGTTACCTAAATAAATTGTGAAGAAAGTACAGATTTTTCATCACCATCATCTGTTCCCGATTCCCAACATAATATCTGGAAAAGGATAATGAATGACCATTGTGATCACAGAGAGTTGATTGATGTTCCATGCCACTAAATACAGGTAGAGGGAGTCATAAAAACTGGACATGATACACGAAGAAGAAGATTATTTAAATTTTGATTGTTTCCTGTGTTTGTCACAGATGAATTTACTATACGAATTTGTAATGTTTGAAAGAGGCACCAACGCATGGAAATGTTTCGCAGAACTCAGGTTGAAGAACGACGCATTAGAGAGATATTATAATATAAATCGCTTAAACTTATGAGATTTGCCACGTTTCCACTTTAATGATACAATAACACATATTTAGATACATCGACCTTTAGATCAGGGATCGGCCCATAAACAATTACACAGATAAGGCTCACTGCACATTATCTGTTCTATATACACAATCAATATAATGTATGGTTCACTGTATAAACAGAAGACGGCACTTACTATCAATTTATTTTATCTTGTTTACTTAGTGGACAGGCCTCCGTCTGATTTTCTATACAAGATGGTACTTGAAAAATTCCAATAATTTTGAGATAATTTTTTCTTATATCCCAAGAATTTCTTAATCTCAAAATAACCGGAACAATAGCATTTAGGAATCTGTCATTTTTTTTTTTGATATTATATAAGTTCCTAAAGTATGTATATAAGTACGTATCATAAAATATTCAATTTTGAACAGTTTATTAGTAACGTAGGTATTTATATATTTTTAGAATGTGCGCGGGAATGCGCTCGCGATATGCCTACGTCTCGTTTCTGCGAATGCAAAACGATTAATTGTTGTATGTAGGTATCATTCAAATACGGAACTGGCGAGACAAGCGTGGTGCGTTCTCTCTCTAGTATGGAATGCGGTCCGCTCAGCTATGGGTTGAATGGCCGGCGTATGAACTTTGGACTTGTTTATTTAGATTTATCGAGGAATGCGAAGGTCATTTCATCGGTCATTGACCGTATGTATGAACGCCCACAGTGTTCCGAGTGGGCGACCGCCACAGAAGCAATATGGAGAGTACTCCTGATATATGGATATATACCCCTGATATATAGCCCTTACTATTGGTTATCTCTCTGTCGTCCTGTCTTTCATGTCTGAAGATGGTGGCAGCTGTCGATGACCCTTTTAATTATTTCCTTCCATCTGGATCTATCGGAGAACATTCGATATTGAAGATTCCATCGGATCTCTGGCCGATCGGAGAGCATTCGATATTGAAGATCCTGCCGCAGTCCTTATCAGGTCACTCCATCTAGTTGAGAGTCTTCCTCAAGATCTCGTTTCCGACGACCACAAGTTTCTCCAGATTATTCGACTATCTTCTCATGATTTGACCGAAATACTACAAGACACGACGATAGGCGATCCTTTATTTTAAGCTCGGCTAAGATGAACATATTTGTTCTCAAGGTTGTCCAAGATATCCGGAGCATTATGCCGTCTTTCCTCGATCTTCATCTCGATCTGTCTTCTTTTCGATTATGATTCTAGCGGCTACAGGCTCTGCCAAAGAACTGTACCTACCTGTATACCTACCTAAATGAATTGTCAAAATAACGAGTGAATTGTTAAAACACAAATAAATTTAATTAATTATTGTCAATAGTAAACATACAGGGGCAATGACCGATGAAGAATTCAATGATTGTTACACACCACAAACAACGACAATATTTACTATTTACAGCGTGCAAATTGGCTAGCCATCTCCAAATATAAATAATTATTCTACCGCCAGTGCATGTGATAGAGCAAGGCAGATATATATCGCCCATGTATTCATTCACTGGTATAAATTGTCCGCACTCTGCGAAATAAATATACATTTTATTGTCGTCCATTCAGCTGTCAAGACTTGTATTATTTATTTACCTGCTGTCCACTTATCGATTTATATCGGCATTCCTGAGTCTATAAATAAACAGATATCAATCAAGATCATCACGACTAATTGAAAATAAGCAATCCGCTATATTGATGATTCTGTACGAGAAGTAACGCAGAATCAGCTAAAACGAAGATAACGATGTCGATATCAAAATCATCAGCACGTTCTAATAGAACACATGCTACACTGATAGCGACCATCGTTACATTGGTGACCCCGACGACGAACAACGACCATCGTTACAGAACGATAGGTTATATGCTAAATTAATTGAGGTCTAGTGACAATTTTTAAGATGCCTGTTATAGGTAAGGGTTGCCCATAATACTACATATTAAAAAAAACAATTTAAACTGGACATTTGAAACGAATAAATTAAAGAAGACTAACAAAATAGATATATCAGGAAGGAAATGTGAAAACTCAGAGAAATGGTAGGAGTTATATAAGATGGAGCATGGATGTGGAAGAAGCGAAGGATGTATGTCGAGATAGGAGAGTCTGGCGCCATATCCTCTCTACCTATCCCGACAGTGAAATGGCGTGATGATGTGTACGTATCTGACTTTTTACAAGGTTAGTATCCCTTTTTTTTAATTTTTTTTTATGTACTATCGGGAATCGAGCCCTAAACCATTGGGTGGAAGTCAAGTGCCTTACCAACTAAATTACGGAGTTCACTTACAGTATGGAGGGTTATTTGAATCAACAAATTATGAGCAACCAGGTTGACGACCTTGGTGGTCTAGTTGGTAAGAAGCATAATACTAGGTTAGTCAAAAAGTTTTGAAAGCGGAAATGAAAATACATTTTTTTTGAGGGGAAATCACTTTTATTGCTCAGTATAGTCTCCCATAAGATCAATACACTTGGTCCAACGATCTTCCAACTTTGTTGTCCCATCACGGAAGTGACTTTCTGGAAGGCCTGCAAAATACTCCTCTACGACGGCTATAACCTCTTCGTTTGATGAAAAATGCTTTCCACGAAGGAATTTTTTGAGGTGTGAGAACAGCCAGAAGTCAGAGGGAGCTAAATCTGGCGAATAGGGTGGATGCTGCAACAATTCGTACCCCAATTCACTGATTTTCACGATGGTTTTTTGAGCTGTGTGAGCAGGTGCATTGTCTTGATGAAAAATGATTTTTTTCTTCTGCAAACCGGGTCTTTTTTCACATTTTTTTTCATCCAACTGGTCCAAAAGGTCACAATAATAATCAGAGTTGATTGTCTTACCAGTTCGGAGATAATCTATCAATAAAATTCCTTTTGCATCCCAAAAAACTGACGCTAACACCTTCTTGGCCGATTTCTGGACACGAACTCGCTTCGGAGCCAAAGTGCCTGGTTCACACCACTCCTTAGCCTCTTATTTTGATTCAGGATCATGGTGGTAGACCCAAGTCTCATCCATAGTGATGAATCGACGCAGAAAATCCTTTTTATCCTTTCGAAATTGCTCCAAATGTTGCTCAGAAAGTCGCATTCGAACGTGTTTTTGTTGCATTGTTAGCAAATGCGGCACCCATTGTGCACACAGTTTTTTGAAACCCAAAACTTCAGCCAAAATATACCATGTTGTTCCATGTGAAATGCCTATGGTGTCAGCTATCATATCCACAGTCGATCGATGATCTTCCAAAACAATATCCTGTATTTTAGCTATGATTTCTGGTGTTGATGCACTTTTTGGACGTCCTGAGCGTGGATCGTCTTCAACGCTTGTACGGCCACGCTTAAACTCCAAAACCCATCGGTGAACGGTTGGAAATGAAGGAGAAGACTCCTTTAATACTTTCACCATCTTTGCATGGATCTCAGTAGCCGATAAACCTTCCAAAACAAAGAAATTAATCACTGCACGATATTCGGATTTTTCCATTGTTAAAAAATACACTGACACGTCAACTTCAAATGGCTTGTAAACAAAGAATGAATTGACAGATCGAAATGAAATTTTGAGTACGTTCTTATGAAAGATGAACTATTAAAATGGCGTAGAAATTTTGGTTTTTCTACTGCTCCATAGATGTCGCTTTCAAAACTTTTTGACTAACCTATTAGACAGAGAGGAAAGAGCGCCAGAAACACATCCATCGCCTCTTCTACATTTATACACCTTCTCATACAACTCATACAATTTATCTGACTTTTTACATTTCTTTCTTTCAAAATATCATTGATTTGATCGAACCATAATTTATTTGGTCATCCTCTCACACGCCTTCCACTAACATTTGCACTATATATTTGTTTTCTTAGTATTTCTTCATTCATTCATTCCACATGCTCAAACCATCTCCCAGAGCTCTACTTCTTATTCAACACATCAGTCTCAAATTCATATTCCACTCCGTTTTATTTCATACATTTCTTCCACACACCACGCATTTCCGCAGCATTTATTCGGTTCCTTTGAGTTTTTTTCCACGCCCATATTTCCCTCCCATACATCAAAGTTAGTACTAAAATATGATTGTGGACACAGTCAATAACAGTATACTATTTATTATATTTACTTTTAATAACGACCAAACCTCCGGAGGTTTATAGGTTTTGCTGTTTATGGTGTATACCGTTACAAAAAGTGGAATAAACAGTGTTCGATAAAACAAATTACAAAAATAATTATCCTTTGTTTCCGTTCCTTATTTTGCCACAAATTCTTCTACCATAGATTTTTAGACTGTTTTTATACACGGAATACGTGTATGAATGACAGAGACGACGCTCTATAAAGCCGAAGTTAGCCGATTATGGCCGACAGTGTCTTTCTTAAGCCCGATGTGTATTACTTACCGCCGGGTACTGTACTATGTTGCCATCAATAAACCTATATTTATTTATAGTAACATGAGCTTCTTAAAGCTCCACGTGTCACCGTAATGTATCACAAATTTACACTCATTGTAAAAAAGTTATATTTTCATAATTGAAAAATTTCACATGGTTAAGATGTGGAGGGAATAAATTACTAAACAACTACATATAGTATATAAGTCGGGAGTACAGTGTGGAAGAGGTAGACCGAGGAAAACGTGACTGGATCAAGTGAATCAGATTTCGAAAAAAGGTAAAGTGAAGTACGATTATTAGACGTATGAGAGTGAAGAAGTGTGTCTTGATTGAAAATTGTATAGATATGTTATCTTTTCCCAGATCCAGAATAAGGTATTTTGGCATTTGGGATACTCATTTCAAATTAGAAGATAATTATTTTCTTAAATATTCTTTAAAATATGCAATTTTTAATATTTGAAAAAAGTCACCTCCAGCCCTTATTATTGGGCGTTAACATAAGTTGTATCCGTTTTTTTCCAATTTAAAAATGAGCACCAGAAGTAAAAAAAAGTGGTAAAGGTTATACGTTATTCGAAAGAAAATTTTCTGTTCTACAAGACGTTGTGTCTGCTTTTACGTTATATATTATTTTATTTGATTTCAAGCCTTCAAAATGGAATGTCAAGTAGACGAAAGTGAGCATTTTCGACACCTCCTTCTGTTCGAGTTCAATCGAGGGAATAAAGCTGTCAAAGCTGCTCGCGATGTTTGCGAAGTGTACGGTTAAGATGCTATGAAGGAAAGGACAGCTCGTCGATGGTTTTTGCGTTTTAAAGACGGTAATTTCGACCTGAAAGACATGAAGCGTTCCGAACGACCAGTGGACTTCGATGAAGACCGCTTAAACCATATTATTCATGAAGATCCCCTTCAAACATTTTTCATCACCATTTTTTAACCGTACACTTCGTAAATATCGAGAGCAGCTTTATTCCCTCGATTGAACGCGAACAGAAGGAGATGTCGAAAATGCTCACTTTCGTCTACTTGACATTCCATTTTGAAGGCTTGTAATCAAATAAAATAATACATGTAACGTAAAAACCAACACAATATCTTATAGAGCAGAAAATTTTCTTTCGAATGGCATATAACCTTTACCATTTTGTTTTACTTTTGGTGCTCATTTTTAAATTTAGAAACAAACGGAGAAAACTTATGTTAACACCTAATATTAAAAAATCTGGAAAGCTAGGGATGTACTGGCACTTGACCCCACAATATAAATAAACGTATCAAAATTAAAATGTCAAACAATTACAACCGTATTTTTCGTGCTTTCAGGCTGGTAAAATTATCGAAAAGTTTATAGAAATTTATTTTGTTCTAAATCAAACGTTCAATAGAGAGAATAGTTATATGTGATATGCTTTTATTATTTTTAATTTACTAAAACTTCTTACTGATGATCTCAAATAGCTTTTAATTATTTAAATATATATTCCCTCGATTGAACGCGAACAGAAGGAGGTGTCGAAATAGCTTTTAATTATTTTATTTCTTTTTTAAATTATTTTTTGGTATTTTCTTTTAAAAAATCGGCAAAGACCTATCCAATTGGTCTTGTTTCTGAGAAGCGATCTTGTAAAAAGATATATTATTTGTCAGTGTTGAAAACATTGACGAAGATTTATCTTACGAGAAACTTTAATTTATGGGTTTCATTCAAACATTCATTCATATTTTTTAAAGGGAAATATATTTGAACATTATAAACAACCAAGTTAATTTCAATAATACCCCTTTGCTAAATATGTTTCATGTTCAAAAGCCATCCTTTTGACGCCTACCTACTCTCCTACCCTTATTAGTCACTACTCTCCTCCCCTCTTTCATGTACCTATTACAATAATTAGAAAAAATATATTTACGATATAATTTAGTCCAACTTCCCCTAACGAGGAAGATTGAGGTCTTGGAAACCAGTAGGGAACTCAAATAAAACTGTGGTAAATACAAAATACATATGTACTCGTAATGTGTTTTTAAAGTTGTTAAATATTTAGAAATGAGTTTATTATTATTTTTTAAAGTAAAAAACATATTATCAGCAAGTGTATCCTTGTCTCTTATAAACGTGGGTTGCAGGATCTGCGTGTTGAGGTTTTTTTTTTTTTTTTTTATTATTACACATGACAAGAAATATACACAATTTGAGAAAAAACAACAGGTAATTTGATTTGGACATATAATTTTAATGGATCTGGGTTTGTTGCCTTTCATTTGTCGTATCCCCAGTAAACTAGGCTTTTGCCTGTATCTCACTGAGGATATTTAGCATGAAAAAATAAATCGATACTTCTTTCCGATTTTTGATAACACAAAAAACCCCGTTGCACGCTCTCATCAACCTGACAAACAGTGACACTTAACTACAACTGGAAACATCTTGCGAAACTCAACTCCTCACACATTATCGCTCCAGAAAGACCAAAAATATTCATCCCACAATAAATATGTCGTAAAAAGATTCCTTTTATGCCGGCCGATTTTTTTAAATTATTTTATGCTATTTTTCTTCTATGCTTGTCCATTTTGGCACCGTATCGCGCCAGGAGCAGGTGCCCCGGTTGCCCCGGTTGCCCCGCCCCTTGTTCCAGCTATGTTTTTGCGTACCTCACAAGGGATCCGGCGTGATAGTGTATATGTATGTATGTATAAATATCAGTTATTTGCACTAAGTCACCGATTTCTTCGAGTAACATTCGAACGTCACCAAATGTGACATGACTGTGTACATTTAAAGATAAATTATAATATATCTTCACTTATCTTTTACATAGTTATAATTATCAATTGTTAACCTTTGCTTTCTACATTATTTGGTTTTAAGTATAAATCATGATAATTTCTTATTTTATCTTTATAAACACGAGACAAGATTTTATTTTTATAAATGCGTAGAATGTATGATAAAATAAAGTTTGATGGAATAAGGAATAATACTGGGAAAAGATAACTCAATGAGCATTTATTGAAACTATTTTAAAGTCCTTTGCATATTACAAATTTCCCAAAGGCCGTGGCCACACAGGAAGGAGCCTCGCTTGATGCTTAGAGCTATGTTGCGAGTTAGGCGACATATCCTAGCGAACCAACGTACCGTATACTATCGCAGTGGCCACACTGCACGTTTGGCGCCATGTTGCATGACGATTAGTCATCGAGTGAATCTCCTAGCGAACAGACGTGTAGGTTAATTTACAAGATAGCGGAAGTTTTAATGACAGCTGTGTATAAAAAGAAGCCTTTGTGGAACCCATCGAGCAAATTATAGAAAAATGTACCTGTAATAAAATCACTTTGGAATGAAGTTGCACATTAAGTAAATAAACATAATGCAAGTTGTAATGAAATTGGTTAATTTTGAGAGTGGCATCGTTTGTTGACTCAACCGCTCCCGACTGTCAAATGAATTTGTGCGTAGCACTTTGGTGTGACCACGCACGAAATCGCCTAGTATATGAGTCACGTAAAATCTAGCTTAGCGCCTAACGAAGCATTTTGGTGTGGCCTCGGCCTAATTCGTACAATGAATAAATACAGAGTGACCCAAAAGTCACAAGACTATTTTAAAAAAAAATAACTTTTTTATTTCTTAATAACTTAAATTTATTATTTTATAAACAGAAAACACACTTCTTGAAAATAGATTTTATATAGTTTTAAAAATTACACCCTTTAAATAACCACCATTTTGCTCTTCACACTGATGCGCTCTTTCTAAGGCGTGAACCATCACCTTTCGTGATGTTTCTTGGCTTAATTCTTCAATTTCTTCACGGATGATGGCCTTCAATTGCCGAATGGTTTTTTTTTATTTTAAAATTTATTTCGTAAAAATGTATATGAATAACATTTAAATAAAATATAACATGTTACAAATAATATAAAAACATTATTTAGAGTACTTATCACAATAAATTTCAAAGTTTTTTCCTGAAGGAGTTGAGCATGAAACATACATAATGTTTATATGAGGACACACACATGTTTAAAAAGTTCGATGGTTTTACCCATATGCATTTTCAAAGTCAGGTAAGTTAGCTATATAGGTTAATAGAATAATCTATGGGTGCGTTGTCGCAAATAATTATCCGGAATACATAATACAAACCATGACTATTCACGACACATGGGTTTACAAGATTGCTCTGAACAAACATGAAAGTGGACATCCAACCGAAGTGCTCTTTCACTCTCAAATGATCTGTAACTATACTTGAGAAAATGTAGAATGATCCCTGTGACGTTTGAAATGTCATGTCTCAAAGGGATGGGGTAAAATCGTTTTTTTTTTACAAATCGAATAGTTTTTTTATAAATCGAACAATTGTTTTTCTCTAAACTGACGTTTTAATTCCTAATTATCATTATACTGACTTTCTAATGTACTGTATGATTTGTATCTATATTTAAATAGGCCAAGATATAAATCGAAAAATTGTTTTTCTCTAAACTGATATTTTGATTCCTAATTTTCATTATACTGACTTACTATTCTGTTTTGTATGATTTGTTTTGTATTTCTATCTTTAAATATGCCAAGATCTACTTTGAATTAATACTAATTACGAACATTTAATTTTATTCACTTGATCCAACCATAATTTCTTTGGTTTCACTACCACGACTTTCACTCACATTTACATTATAGATTTGTTTTGTTAGTCTTTCTTGAATTATTCGTTCTACACGCCCAAACAATCTCAAAGTGGTCTTCATTTTACTCATCAGCCTTAAGTTCACTTCATTCCGTCATACATTGTCACCTCATGTATTATTCTCAATGCATGCATTTCCAAAGCATTTATTCAGCTCTTTTTAGTATTTTTCTATGTCCACGTTTCATTTTCTTATATTAAAATTGGTAATCATCTAAGAATATTAAAGATTTTAAGACGTCCGTAGTTTAGTTGGTACGACGCTTGTCTCCCAATCCGGAGGTTGCGGGTTCGATTCCCGTTGGAACCCAGATTTTTTTAAAAGGATTATAATTTGGCTTTCACTTAAGGTCTCTATAACATCTTTTTTTTTTAATTCACCTGACGAGTTTATTGCCATGTGGTAATCTCTTCCAACCAACCAGAAATATGTTTTAATGGGCCCTAAGTGAAAACTAGACTGGAATTCCATTTCAAAAAAACTGGATTCAAGCGGAGATCGAACCCGCAACCTCCGGATCGGCAGACAAGCGTCTTACCACCGGCCACGGAGGTCGTCTTTCTGGTTGTTAGGAAGACATTGCTACATAACAATAAGCCCACCAGGTTGTACTGTATACAACGAAAGTGTAATACAAAACAATACAGATTTAGCTACTATTAGGTTTGAGCATATATATTTTTTAGTCCCCCATTGACATTGTTTCCTCTTAAATGCATATAAATAAAACTCAGTTAAGATTGAGTTATTCAGCCCTACGATAACAACTCTTAAGAATTGTTATTCCTACAACTCTGTTTGATAACGAAAGTAGGAGAATAAACGCACTATGGACCCATTAACACATAAAAGGGAAACCACACAGTCCACGGCTACTGTATTTAAAAAAAATATATTTTATTAATTAATCCAAACACGTTTGAAATACAACATATTAGGGATTATTTTATTTTTTTCAAATGTTTTTGGCAGAACGTTGCCAATGAATAACTTGATAATGAAGTATTAAAATACAAAATAACTACTCGTTTACTGCTTGAGAAATTATTTTAGAAAAAATATGAATATTGAGAATATTTAATAGTAAATAATAATGCATTGTAATTCCACTTAGTGTATTAATCACAGTGACATGTGTTTTACCTCTTATCTCTAGGTTTCATTTCAGGCGGAATAAAACCCGAGATATGAGAAAGAATTCACTATCATGGGGATTAATGTAATTAGCGGAATAACATAGTAATTTATTACTAAATGTTCTAAGTCGAAAGCTCAAAAGTCCCACGGATAATATTATATTATCAATCAATTTCCGTGTCTGTACCATCGATTATCAATTATGTCATGTGCTTTCAATAGGAGGCAACAGAGATCGCCCTACTTCAGGTCCTACCCAGGACATGTTTCAATGTTCGGACAAACTAACATGTATTATGAGTTCTGTATATCTCCACAATTACATTCACTACTTCTTTCGTATAAGAAACCCTATCTATCCATGTTCACCTTACATCTAAAAAAAATGTACATTCAAGCAAACTAATATTAATTTTGCTATGAACAATACTACAGGAAATAAAATTAAAAAAACTCATCACAGTCAGGCATCCCCTGAAATTATTAGAAGTTTACTTTTATCCAGCTCTTCTAGCCCCTGAACGTGAAAACCAATGGGAAAGATGATATTGTCATAAAAACTCAGATAAATGTGTTGACATGATAATAATGATAAATCATTCTGTAACAACAGCTACAAATAATTGGCTCGTGTTACGTTGTTTCATTCTATCACCTGATAAGCGTTATTTTTTATAGTATAAAAGGCAGCTTATATGCGTCATTAAATTCACAGAAATATTATTATGTCTGAAAGTATATTTAGAACCAGGATATTAATAATATATAACAAGCCTGTTATTCTCAAACTATTGGGGCAGCCAATAATGTCTATTTTATTTTCTCTCGTATAGGATCTCCATACTAAAAAAAAAAGTTTCTGTTAGTCAAGCGTTGACCTACATTTCACCTGGGAACGAGTAACATATAGTGGGCACTCGTCAGCGATGTGTTTTATGGTCTGCACAACACCACATCAACAAAGGGGAGACTCCACAAGCCCCTACCTATAAACGAGGTAAAACCTTGGCCACTACGGAGACGGTTCAGGGTGCATTATTGCCTTCTTCGAATGAGAAAGCCGGGTTGAGTCTTCGTCGGGTCTTCTACGAGTTACCCATTTCTTACAACTTTTTTTTTAACCAAACGTTTTTTAGATTAATTATTTAGACTCCAGATGCTCAATTAGATTATTTTTTGTGATTTTTGGACAGATATCGAGATTCTTATAACAACAGTGATACAATATGGTATATTCAATGAGCATGGTGTTAAGAAACTCCAAAAGCAAATTCTAAAGACCTTTGCTTATGATTAACTCATCAAAATCAAATCAGAGACACCAAAGTGTTTAAAAGCAGACTAGTACTAAAGATGATGCACTCATTCATTGATTAAACACATTTTGTTACACTGAATTGATTATTGAACCTATTTTTCAAAAGTATTTTACAAAAAATCTCAATACGTTAAAATGTTTATAGAACAGAATATATTGGACCTAATAATTGTATTACTTGTTAAAACAAACTGTGCAAACAAACCAAAAACACATGGTGACTAGTGGGTAAATATCATATGTTTCTTACAATGTTTTAAACATTTTGGACTTGACTCCATGGAGATCCATTTATAATAAAATTTACTTTGAAAATTCCATAAAAAAATGTTATTGTCGTGACTAGAGCTTCGACCTGATTTATCTTTAGATCTTGTCTGATGAAGAACTCGAAATTCGTGTCGGGATAATTGTATCGGACGTGTGCCGTCACCCTTGTGTGTGTGTATGTGGTATGATGAGATAGACAATGCTGTGTAGATCTGGAGGGAAATTCACCTTAATATTCGTCAATTTAAACTGTGTATGAACTCTTGTATATGTTCCTTGTATGTGAATTTGATGCTATTCTTTGTTCTTGTAAATCTGATATATGTTCTTGAATAATAATATGTTAAATGCTTGTATGTAAACCCTTGTATTTTCATATGTTAAAATGTATGTTTGTTTGACTCCGATCGCATTCGCGACCGCAGTGGAAAGAAGTGACTTGCTAGGCGGTGCGATCGGAGTAGGTCGGGGGCCAGTCGGCGTAAGCAAGGCCCAAACCCCGAAAGTTGTCGTTTTTCGCGGGCAATGGGTGCTTGTGACGGCCGACTGACCATTAATATAGAGGGTCCCCCAATTTGGAAATCAGTTCTTCATTGAAATACATTCTCAGTAATACCGATTTTACCGTGTTTTTACTTGAGACCCGCTACCCTACATCGACTGCCTGAGAGGAATCTCTCCCTGCTCTTCTTCTGCTGGATCTTCGCTACGGAATTCGCTAGCTCGATTCTCTGAGCGCTACGCGGCGACCAACCACCTATCTACAGTCTTTGTACCTGTCCGGTACAATAATAACATTGTAATTGTGAAATTTACAAATTAAGTCTCATTATGTTGTATGTTAAGTATATGAAAATTAACTATATTTTTTTTGAAATTATCTTTGAAATCAACGATAATTCACATAAGAAACATTTTCACTTATTTTGTTTAGTAAATTTTTTAAAGTATTAAGAAATCTTTCAAAAATCAATTTTTCAAGTCTGCAAAATATGGTTTTAATTTTTTTCATAAAAAAACAAAATTTATCGGGAGTTTAGAAGTAGGGTATCGAGCTACGATTTAATATGGAATACATTAAGAACAATTTCATTGAATAGAGAACGAGTGCAAAAGTGAGAGATGTATAAGACCATGCGTTACTGAAAAAATATATGTACAGATGTGTATGAGACCACAATATGTTACGGGGGTCCGTCTTTTCGGCTCACCCTACAATTTATATATGTCGCTACACAAGTTCTGTAGGGAAACAATACAATATATTTTGTTTTTTTAAAAATTGGTACTACTACCTGTCGATTATAAAGTCGTTATTCGAAGACTTTTTATCAATTTATATTTAACTTATTAACGTTAAAGAAAGCTTCAATAAAAAATCATTTGGCAGTTTCCTTAAAGGATTATAATTTAAAAAATATATAAAAAATTCTCCAGGAATTAGTTATTTTTATTAAGCAGTTTAAATCTCTTTGAGTATTTTCTTTTTAATTGTGATAAATAAGAACACTCTGAAATGATTTGGGCACGTTGAAGGAATGCATTAAGAAAGACTAAAAAAAAAACAAATATATACTATGCAAATGTGAGTGGAAGGCGTGGTAGAGGAAGACCAAGAAAAGTATAGTTGAATCAAGCGAATCAATGATGAAATGTAAGAAGTAAAAGAAATCGTATATGAGAAGGTATATGTATAAAGAAGATGCACAATTTGAGTGTCAAGATCGGAAAGTCTGTATATCTGTACTCTTTTCCTAACCCAGCAGAGAGACGGTGTGGTGGTATTTATGTGTATAATTAATTATTACTTATTTCTCCACAAAATGGTGTAATGAACAAAATAAATTAAGTATAATAATGAATTTTAAGGTTTATCGTTTAAAAATATTTAAAATAAATGTAATTAATAACTATTGAGCATCATTTTTCAAAATTAATTTATTACAATACTATTTAACGTTTTATACTTTTTTCCTTATCTAACTCGTATTTCGATTTTGTAACGTATGCGTGCAAACAATAAAAAGGGGTGTTTTTTTTTATTTGAATTTTTATCCGCTTCTTAACAATGGGTTGGGCCAATAACTGCATAATTACCCTATTCCTTAACTGTAATAGTTAACGCACATGAAGAAAATAAATTTACAACGCAACGCACGCACGCATCCAAATTACTGTAATATCTAATCGTTTCAACATAAATTATGCACAGTATTGTTTTTGACTCGAGTCGTGAACAAACTTGATTAACAACTGACTCATTTTAAGCGTTCAGTTATACATGTGTTAGTCAGATTTCACAGCTTGAGGTAGAATGTATCGCTCTCCTACGAAAAGCGAAGATTGTTTATTTTTATAAAGCGTTTCCAGTGAACTTTGTTCCTTCGTTCTCAACAGACGCTTTTAGCTCCGCGATCAAATGAAGTATTTAGACGCAAAGCGATAGCAACCGGACAGCTGTTCACACCGTTCTCTCGAGCGTTGCGTTGGTTAAACGAAAATCATTAATTAAAAAATATAACAACTTGAATTTTAATTTAAAAAATAAAATGTCTACTTTAAATATTATACGTTTTAATAAAAACCTCAGTCGGTTTCTTTCAAAAAATGGCTGTTGTAGACGTTTTAGTACAATTAATGCACGCGGACAGGTTGAAAGAGGTAATTTAGTGCGCGCGAAAAAATGTGTAGTTTCAGAGAAATATTTCAGCAGTGTGAAGTTGTCTGCAGGACCCGTCACTGGAGATAATATCCTTTTCTCCCCTTACGGAGATGTGGAAATCGCGGATAAAACTCTTACCCAGTATATATTTGAGCATCATGAAGGCTTTGCAGATAAACCAGCTGTTGTGAGTATTTATTTATTTTATTTGTTTGATTTAAAAAAAAAAACAATAAATTGAAAATGTTAAATAAATTAGATATAACGTTCAATCAAACTTACTTAACATTTCGAGTCTCATTTGAGGAAATTTTACTTATGAGATTCACAAATTTTACTTGTGAGATTCACAAATTTTGCTTGTGAGATTCACAAATTTTACTTGTGAGATTTACAAATTTTACTTGTGAGATTCACAAATTTTACTTGAGAGATTCACAAATTTTACTTGTGAGAAACACTTTTTACTTGTGAGATTTACAAATTAAACTTTTGAGATTCACGAATTTTACTTGTGAGATTTACAAATTTTACTTGTGAGATTTACAAATTTTACTTGTGAGATTCACAAATTTTACTTGTGAGATTTACAAATTTTACTTGTGAGATTCACAAATTTTACTTGTGAGAAACACTTTTTACTTGTGAGATTTACAAATTAAACATTGAGATTCACGAATTTTACTTGTGAGATTCATAATTTTACTCGTGAGAAACACTTTTTACTTGTGAGATTCACAAATTAAACTTTTGAGATTCACGAATTTTACTTGTGAGATTTCACAAATTTTACTTGTGAGATTCACAAATTTTACTTGTGAGATTCACAAATTTTACTTGTGAGATTTAAAATTTTTACTTGTGAGATTCACAAATTTTAATTGTGAGAAACACTTTTTTCCTGTGAGATTTACAAATGAAACTTTTGAGATTCACGAATTTTCCTTGTTTGATTTACAAATTTTACTTGTGAGATTCGCAAATTTTACTTGTGAGAAACACTTTTTACTTGTGAGATTTACAAATTAAACTTTTGAGATTCACGAATTTTACTTGTGAGATTCACAAATTTTACTTGTGAGAAACAGTTTTTACTTGTGAGATTCACAAATTTTACTTGTGAGATTAACAAATTTTACTTGTGAGATTCACAAATTTAACTTTTGATTCTCACAAATGTTACTTCTCAGATTCACTAATTAATAAAATTATTGTTTTTAAATTTAAAATATTTTCTTTGAGATATATAATAGATGCATTAATATTATTTTTTATATTAAAGTACAACGGTTTTTATTAATTGATTTTATTTCAACACTTAATGCAAATACATCTGACGAATTTATTGATTTAAAGTAATTTCTTTCAATCAACCAGTTATTGTTTTATATTTTTTTATTGATATTCATGACCGTGTTTTTTTTATTGTTTTATGTACGAGTACATGGTTAAAGATGATTATTGTTGTATATACATTTCTTTCATTTGGTATTTAAAATAATATTTGAGAAATTTAAATAATAAAATAACACAAAAGATACATTGCAGGGAAAATAAATATATAATTTTATGATGTTCCTAATTATATGTATGCTTTTGTTGTGTATGGTACAACTTGGTGGGTTTATTGTCGTGTGATAATCTCTTCAGAACAATCAGAAATATGTTAAACAATTCTGAAATGACCTTTTTTTAAAAAAAATCTCGGTAACAGCCGAAATCGAATCTGCAACCACCGAGCTGGAAGACTGAATTTTTACCGACCATGTAACGAAATATGTCAAATTAAAGGTTATTACTTTATTTGTTTTCTACTAACATTAATGATAATACTGCAGATGTGAGTGGAAGGTGTGGTAGAGAAATAAATACCAAGGAAAGTATGGTTGGATCAAGTGAATTATATTTTGAAAGAAGGAAACGTTAAAAGTCATAGAAATTGAAGGAGTTCTATGAGAAGGTGTATAGATGTATAAGACGTGAAGGATGTGGTTAAGATATGAAAGTTGGGCTCTCTGTCCTTTATGCTTACCACGACAGGGAAATGGCGTGATGGTATGTATTTATGTGTGTATTAATAATATTATAATTGAAGATAACCGAAATTGATATCATATAACATAATTATTTTTACAATTTGTATTAAAAAAGTATTGAAAATACTTAATAAAGTAAAACATGCTTGTCTTCTTTAAGTTTGTTGTGTATAACTATATTAGAAGAGATTGCCACAAAGCAATAAGCACACCAGGTTTTACTGCATACAATGATAGTGTAATGCACAATTTATTATTCAATGAATTTATTAGTAAATTTGAGTTTTGCTTCCTTTATATATTAAATTAGTAATTAACATTTTCTATCAGATTTTTTTTTGTATTAAAAACCCGTTTTCCAATATAAAACCAAATATATTTCAGTTCCCAGAAATCCAAACTGAACTTTGTATCAATTTTGATAACGATGTTTTTATGTTTAAATAAATCAAATCAGATCACTTGATTATAAATATAAATAACTTTTTAAATACTTTTAACTTCACTTAACTTCTAAATTATTTTTAAAAAAGCATCAAATATTTTTTTAACAATAATAAAAAAAGTGCATTAGCTGCAACACATCTTTTTTAAATTATGTCGAAGTTACGGGTTCAATTCCCGCTGGAACCAAGATTTTAGTTAAAAAAGAGTACCCGTATGTCACGTCTATATAAACTCTCCTATTATAAACCCTTTTCACTCTTCCCTATTTAATATTTCGATTAATTTAACCGTGCCACGTTTTACAAGATATTCCCAAAATTCTCACACCACGTATATATTATTTAAAAAAATCTTTCACCGTTCATTCTTACGTTGCCGAAACATTTCTATCCTCGTTTCACAATTTTAAACTCTCCAGCTTTATTCAATCCGCATTCTTTCCCAATGTCCTCGTTCCTAATTCTGTCATACATTCTAAAACCAGTTTCGTTAAGTAAAAACGACCCATTTGCGTTATATTAAGATTAAACCGAAAGTATTTTAAAGGCTTTATTTATTATTTTGAATTGATGCATCACAACGTGATATCAGAATATTTATATATAAAATATAAATATGGTAAATACTCGTAAATAATTCAATATTTTAGATTTTTTTAGAAACCTTACTTAATTTAAAATTATACCTGCACTAGACATTAGCTAATGTGGGTTTCTTGTGGTGTTTTTTTCACTTCATACTATAGCTAACGTAGGTTTCTTGTGGTGTTTTTTTTTTCACTTTATACTGGTTTGTAGATAAAACTCAGAAGCGTGACTTGTTTTTTTTTGTCTAGTTAAAGTCGAAACACAGCAGACTCGTGACTATCTTGGATTACTTTAACCAGATTGCAGATTAACCGGGTTATTAAAAAAATCGATTCTTTATAACATGTCGTAATGTTATTTAAAATTAAAAAAAAACTTTTCATTCGACTTCCTACGGTATCGCCATTAAAAATAAAGGCTTCGTTGTAAAATTTGCAATGTATGGACAGTACTTTGATGTATTTGACTGAAATTTGGATATGAAAATATATTGAAAGGAACCGAATAAATGCTGAAGACAGGAGTGCAGTGAGCAAAAAAACTAGTATTGTATTGTATTACAACTTGACGGACTTATTGCCTTGTGGCAATCTTACTAACTAGGCCACTGAGGTGGGATGATAATGTACGAAAGAATACGGAATGAAGTAATTTGGGTTGAAGGTGAAATTAAAGCTGATGTATTGAATAAAATGAAGAAGAGCATTCTGAAATGGCTTGGAAACGTGGAACGAATGAATGAAAAATGACTGAGAAAACAAATATACAGTGCAAATGTGAGAGGAAGGCGTGGTAGAGGAAGACCAATGAAAGTAATGTTGGATCAAATTAATTACATTTTGAAATAAATAAATATAAGAGGTTTAATAAATTGTAGGAATAATATGAGAAGATGTATGAATGGCGACATCCGTGGCCTGGTGGTAAGACACTTGTCTGCCGATCCAGAGGTTGAGGGTTCGATCCTCGCTGGAATGCAGATTTTTTTAAATAGGATTCCAGTCTGGTTAACACTTAGGGCCTATAAAAACATCTTTCTGTTCGGTTGGAAGAGATTGCTACATGGCAATAAACTCGCCAGGTTAAAAAAATGTAGAAGAGGCGAAATATATGTAGTACGATATGTAATTCTGGCACTCTCCTTTCTGTCTACGCTGATAGGGAGACGGCGTGATGTTATATATATATATATATATATATATATATATATATATATATATATATATATATATATATATATATATATATATATATATATATATATATATATATATATATATATATATATATATATATATATATATATATATATATATATATATATATATATATATATATATATATATATATATATATATATATATATATATATATATATATATATATATATATATATATATATATATATATATATATATATATATATATATATATATATATATATATATATATATATATATATATATATATATATATATATATATATATAGTATGCGTGTTTATTTATACTTGTATTGCATATTCTATTTTGCAATTTCGTGTCAAAAAGCTGTGACATGTAGTTTTTTGTGTACTTTTCAATATTCATTGGTGAGTTTTTAATATTCATTGGTGAGTTTTTAATATTAATTGGTGAGATTTTGAGTCGTAGTATCAATGTTACATCTCTTCATCTCAAACTATGAGTGATGCTGCGAAATTTGCTAAAAACTGAAACAGCATTCAGTGAAAAGTGAATAGATGGCTAAAATATACTTTGCTGTTGTATTTGAAATACGATATAAGTGTATCGTGTGTGTGTAGGATTATGAGTTTTTGTTTTAATTTTTTCCTAAACGTTATTCGTTTATTTTTGGCATAGATTATCCGGTGAAATTTTATCCCCTACCACTTCGATTAATCGAGAGTCTACTGTATACAAAAAAGTGTTATATTATGCTAGTATTAGGAATTGATAATACAACTGGTACAATTAATATGTACTACAGTGGTTTTAAATTTTTTTCGTTTCACGGCGCCCATAGTGTATAAACATTTTTTTTAAATAGCAATTTGTGAGTCAGCGGTTCACCATATTAATTGTCTTCCACATAATGCTTCTTTCATAGATACATAAAGAATATGCGACAGTAGAAAACGATACTACTGTCTATACTTGAGAAAATGTAGCGTGGTCCCTGTGACAGTTCACAAATTTGCCCCAATACAACCTTGTAACGACGTTCAGTAATTTTAATTATTTTATCAACTTTAATATAAGCCTCGATTCTAATAAATAGCAAGTTATTTAGGTAAATACATTACATAAAACTAACAATAATGACAAATTTATACATCTTGTTACAAATTAGCAAAAATGTGGCATTTTGTTAAAATCAAATAATATTTGGTGACATTTTTCAAAAGTCACTATGTTAGTCTGCATTGGCTAGGGATGGGGTATACGATAATTGGATTATCGAAAATCGATTTTAATTAAATGTTCGTAATTAGTATTAATTCATAGTGGTTCTTGGCCTATTTAAAGATAGATACAAATCATACAATACATTAGAAGGTCAATATAATGAAAATAAGGAACGAAAATGTCAGTTTAGAGAAAAACAATTTTTCGATTACTAAAAAAACGATTCGATTTGTAAAAAAACGATTTTACCCCATCCCTTTGAGATATAACATTTCAAATGTAACAGGGACCATCCTACATTTTCTCAAGTATAATGACAATGTTCTCTACCACTGAAACACATTAAATGAGTTGCATTGACTCCTAGAGATGATCCTAAAATTCAAGCAATTTTTCAAATTAATTTACGTCAAACTTTTCAAATTTATGTTACTTTGTTTATTTCAGCCTCGATCGATACTGACCTTAAAAGAATATCCTACATTTTTTGTCCAATAAATGTCCGATGAAGATTGTAACTGTCAAAAATATTAATTGTATGGAATAATGCATCATATCTAGCTGAGATTATAACAAACCTTATATAAGTGAATCAAAAACATCCGTAATACCTTATTTTGAAACCATGATACTCGATATTGTTTGATTATAGTGTTGTACAACTAACGACCTCCGTGGCCTGGTGGTAAGACACTTGTCTGCCGATCCGGAGGTTGCGGGTTCAATCCCCGCTGGAACCCAGATTTAAAAAAAATAGGTTTACAGTCTGGTTAACACTTAGGGCCTATAAAAAATATATCTTTCTGGTTGGTTGGAAGAGATTGCCACATGGCAATAAACTCGCCAGGTTAAAAAAACTAATTAGAAAAATCCGTTTTAGAACGGCGTGTAGCGATATGACAAAAGTCAACGAGACAGTAAAACTGATATGCTTGTACCGAATAGGACCAAAATCTGCAAGGATGATCGTACAAAACAGTATTTTTGTACTAAATTTGGATTTATTAGAAACGTGGGCGTGGAAAAAGACTGAAAGAACCGGAATAAAGACTAGAAATGCATGCACTGAGATGAATACATGTAGATACAATTTATGAAACAATACGGAATGAGGTTATTAAGGATGAATGTGAACATAAGACTGGTGTGTTAAGGATGGACATGTAGAATGAATGAATGAAGCAAGACTAACAAAACAAATATTTAGTACAAGTGTAAGTAAAATCCGTGGTTGAAGTAGGCCAAGAAAAGTACATTGACTCAAGTTAATTAAATTTTAAAAGGAGGAAACTAATAAAGTTAGAGAAATCGTATGAGTTGTGTGAGAAGGTGTATGGATGTGGACGAGGCAAAATATGTGTGTCGAGATAGGAAAGTGTACTGCTTTGTCATCTCTACTGTATAATTGACACAATTTGAATGCTATTCATTAATGGACTTCTTTTGGACGGTTAATAAAAATAGCGTCAACATAATTGTAGATCAAAGCAAATAAGTATGTATACTATAACATATGTTATAATTGCTCACTCTGCAATTCCTCGCAATCAAAACATGACTCAGCTGTACGTGCATGCATTGCAGGAAGTTAAAAAATGCATTTTTATAAGGAAACTAAACTAGCATATCGGAGCGTTTGAGTAACATTTCGTTGCTCGTACTCGAAGTCAAGGATCCCTTCGTTTTGCCAACGTCAATTCAGTTAAAAAGTTAAGCTGTGGCGTAGACTGTTTTTCTTTTATAACGCTTCCTTCCCTGTGATGTGTAACTAGTACACATTGCTTCTAAAAACTTTAATATCTCTATAAATATACGTGCCAGTGTGTGACGTAGGTATATTCATTCTAAAAAATCGCTATGGGTGAGGAAGTATTCGAGGTATAACATACACAGTGTTAGTTCGTCTCAGATCTCAGTAGCTCTCGGGCATCCATTTGAGGTGGTCTCTTCGTCCGTTTTGTAAACGTCGACCGATGTTTTTTTTCACGTTTTCAGCAATTAAATTTCAATTATTATCACATTTGACTTCAAATTTAATTAATTGAAGCGATTGGCTATGAATATTCTTATTTTAACGATTTTAAATCGCTCATTTTTACATGTGTCTTGATGTGTATTGAATACACAGCACTTGAACACGCGCATTTTTTTTAGCACAGAAAGGGAAAGGTTAAATAACCGACCAAGTTAACCGACCAAGTTATATAACCGAAGTTATACATCAGCAAATTCATCGGCCGCACAGCTGTACGGGTTCGATGGCACACCGAAATGAGATGATTGGAGCAAACACCGGCATGTTTTTTTTTTTCATTTCTCTTTTTTATGAGAATAGATATGACCGAAGTCAAAGGTATCCTTATACCCCGAAATACTAGGACAGGCAAATAAAATGCCTGTGTCATTCGAGGGGAGCAGCACAGCGCGGGATTTGAACGGGGGCGACCTTCCGCATAGAAGTCCAGTACGTTACCGTAGGGCCTTGCACTTCTAGGAAATGCTTTATGAGATGCTTATAATAGACTATATAAGGACGTACTGTATGATATGCTTATAAACATTAATGGTCAACACAACTAGAAGCAAACAGCAGCAAATATAGTCAAATGGTGTAGAACTGTTGTTAGTTATGAATATCAGGTACCCAGTAGCATAGTAACAATCAAACTCGGGTATGTCCATACGGTGTTGTATCAAAAACACGTATTTTCAATAGGCGTTTTTCAAAAGTGGATATGTCCAAATTGAAATAAGCTTAATTTTTTTCTACTGACTTGAATTTCTAGGAATTTTATTTTGAAAACATAATGTCATCCATAAAGCAATTCTCAAAAAGACAAATCATTTTTATACATATAGTTTTCAGTGATCAGGGACTAAATACCGTTTTGCTCGGTTTGAACTTGCGTGGACATACCTGGGTTTGAAAAGCGTCGACACATACTCGTATATAATATATGTTCTTTTTTAAAAGAGGTATCGATGAGTTGACCTAACACAAATCTAGTTTATCACGTTAAAACACTGGATTGGCAAAGTAAATACTTCTTATTATAATATATTATTTCTTGTTACTAGTTGTTGTCAAGGTTAAATATTATATATCATAAATGAAACAATACAAGGTTAAGTTTTTTTTTAACATAAAACCAGATAATAAAAAAATGAAGTTTAAAGTGACCAAAGGTTCATATCTTGTATAAATTGAGTTTAATTCAATAATATTTGCTTAAAAAAAGTGTTATAATTATAATATTTATAAAAATCTACTATTTAAAGTATCAGTTTAATTTTTTTTTGGATCTTCTTATTCAAGTGTTGACATTGGCCGTATAATATGTTAGTTCGTGTTGACATTGACATAAGAATCTGCTTGTTCAGGTATAGATATTGCCCTTAGAATCTGGTTATTCGTGTATTAACATTGGCTTTCCCTATAGAATCTGTTTGTTCACGTTTTGGAATTGACTTTAGAATCTGCCTATTTATATGCTGATAATGACATTATAATCCGCTTGTTCATATGTTGATATTGCCCTTACAATCTGCTTGTACATGTATTGATATTGACATTAAAATCTGCTTGTTCATGTGTTGACATTGACCTTACAATCTGCTTTTTTTCAAGTGATGGATAGCTTGTTCGGAGTTTCGGTCCGATGGTAGGACACCTTACTCCTTCATCGGATAAGTTCTGACTGTTAAGATATTTATTGGAAATTTTTGGGAATCGGGAAAGGATATAGGTTTGTGGTAAATGTTTAGATTTTATGAATGATTATGAGAAATTATAAACGATTAAATACATATATAAATATGATGATATATACATAATATTAAATACAAATATACATAAATTTGTGTCGTCACACACTGTTTTATATTGAATGGGTGAAAAAAAAAAAATAAAAATAAAAAATAAAAAAAAAAAAAAAAATGATGATGGTGAATAAATTATAAGAATGAATATAGTATATGTAGATAAGTAAATGAGTGGGGAAACGTGTGTGACTTTTATAAATATATTAAGGTGTAGAAAATGTTTATTGAAGGTGAGAAATGCGGTTGCCTATGGGGGTAAACTGTCTGCCGGAGGAATTATCGATGATGGGACAACAATCTGCTTGTACATGTGTTGATATTGGCATTAAAATCTGCTTGTTCATGTGTTGATATTTACCTTAGAGCTATTTTAGAACATGTAACCTCAGAAAATAATTACATATACTCAATGCACAAAAATAATCTTCGGGTGCCCATGGACGCCTTAAAGAGGACGAATTAACTTAACTTTTTCTTTCAGTTTAAAAATAAATTCAAAACTGTCTCAATTTTGCCCATTACTGGATTAACTCAGTCATGAACATCCTGAGAATGATATGATCATTGTGTTAAGTAAGGTGAAAAGCAGCACGTTGTGTTAAGTAAGGTGAAAAACAGCACGTTGTGTTAAGTAAGGTGAAAAAGAGCACGTTGTGCTAAGTAAGGTGAAAAATAGCGCATTGTGTTAAGTAAGGGGAAAAACAGCACGTTGTGTTAAGTAGGGGGAAAAAGAGCACGTTGAGTTAAGTAAGGTGAAAAACAGTACGTTGTGTTAAGTAAGGTGAAAAAGAGCATGTTGTGTTAAGTAAGGTGAAAAACGGCACGTTGTGTTAAGTAAGGGGAAAAATAGCACGTTGAGGTGGTTTAGACATATTGAATAGATAACGAAAGAATGAGCAAAGACATTTTTCAAAGCACGCATAAGTTTGAGTCGTGGTAGAGAATGACCTAAAAAATAAGTTAGAAAAAAAGAATGAAATATTTTCGTTATAATCTATAAGAAATTTAATCAAAATGTTTTTTTAATTAACGTGAACTTTGGCTAGACAAAGGTTTCTTTAAATATTGAAGAAAAATCCGTTATTTTACATACTTGTAAGCTTATAAATTATTTATCGAGATAAATCTCATTATCTTGGCCAAAATGCAGAGCGGAGATCGTGTCGCAAGAAGTGTGTCGCGTATTATTCAGAAAACGAAGAACATGTTAAAACGAGCAACAAAGAAGTACGCATGCACTCGACATTTAAATTCACTTTCTCCATCCAGTAGTGGACGAAACAGGGTTCACCAAGAGATTGTTGTTAATATCACTCACTAACAGGTTCTGCAACTTAATGTTTATTATTTTTTGTATCTCTTACAATGTTGCATATAACATATGTATCAGATATTTTGTATCTCTTACAATGTTGCATATAACATATAGTATGTATCAGATTTTTGGTATCTCTTACAATGTTGCATATAACATATGTATCAGATTTTTTTACAATGCGATCGTTCACCCAAGGTGATTGAACGAACCAATTGCGTCGGATTCTACAATTTGGGTAGGTTTAAAAATACCAGTACGGTGGATATATTTTAGATCAGCGCTCGCCAAACTTTAGGACCTCACAAACCACTAAATTCATAATTTTAAATCACTGATAGGATTTTTAGTGTTATTTTACACGATTACATATTAATTTTGTTATTTTACACGATTACATGTTAGTTTCAATTTCTACACACAAAAAAATTAGTAAAATGATGACAATACAATATTTAAAAACATATTTGACCTTTTGACTAGCATTCTTCACCTTTACAACAATTCCTGAAAGATGTCCAGTCATATTTGCAGCACCATCTGTGTATGTCCCAGTACATTTTTTCCATTCAATTTCATACCCTTATCGCACCAATTGATATATGTGACAGGCGCAAACAGGAGAGAGAACGCGCGGATGAACAGAGAGAGCATAGAAAAAAGGACGAATATATGCCAATTTCTGCGTAATGAAGGAAGTCGACGATATGTTTTAGGAGTGCATCCACGTGTGGGGGCGTGGACAGAGAATAATATTACCTATAAAAATATATATAAAGAAGAGCCGCACTGTGAAACATTAGAAGAGTGCGAAATGAGGTCAGCCTTTTGACCAGCATTCTTCACCTTTACAACAATTCCTGAAATATGTCCAGTCATATTTGCGACACCATCTGTGCATATCCCAGTACATTTTTTCCATTCAATTTCTTACCTTTATCGCACCAATTGATATATGCGACAGGCGCAAACAGGAGAGTGAACGCGCGGATGAACAGAGAGAGAATAGAAAAAAGGACGAATATATGCCAATTTCTGCGTAATGAAGGGAGTAGACGATATGTTTTAGGAGTGCATCCACGTGCGGGGGCGTGGAAAGAGAGTAATATTACCTTTAAAAATATATATAAAGAAGAGCCGCACTGTGAAACATTAGAAGAGTGCGAAATGATGTGAGAGTAAGACAAAACATGTGCAATGCAGTTAGTTACACGTTTTACGAGATTGTCATGATTTCATGCTTATTTCATCGTTCATCCGTGCAAGTCACTTATCCGGGTTGGTTTGCTGTGGATTAAACAATGCAAATAATGTCCACATTTCTCTGCGGACCAGCGAAATTTTCTCGTGGACCACCACTTTTATATAATATATCATTGTAATTTATTTTTAACAAACACTGTTTATTCCACTTTTCAAAAAAAAAAGTGGAATAAACAGTGTTTGTTAAAAATAAATTACAATGTCTTTAAACCTCCACAACGTTAATGCCTTAACTATAAACAACATAATATATCATTAATAATAATACAGAAAATCTCTGCCTAATAAAAGGCTGTAGGAAATTAAACCTGCTGGTCGTCTTCCAGCTGTAAAATAAATGTGTCAATAATATAAATTGTATGGAATATAGTATGATGTCTAGTGGATATGAAGTTTTGTGCTTAAGACATGCAAAAGAAACATATTGTGTTTATATTAATTCTTAAATTTTAAATAATCCATACAATGGTAAACACTTAATAACTGCAAACCCTGAAATATCTGCAATAGGTCAACAAACACTATTGCGTTCAATCGACGACTTTACTTGTAAATAATTATTAAAGTCTGTCTACGAGTCTACATATATGTAACACATCGATCAATAAGTCTCGGGACTAAGTATTAGAACAACATTTGTTAGCGAAAATTCTTCTTTATTCATCAACATAGTCTCCTTCAAGAGCGATACATTCATTCCAACCCTTTTCTAATTTGTCTATGCCAGCCGTGTAGAACGATTTATCTTTGGTTTCAAAATAGGCGTTAGTTTCGGCAATCACTTCTTCATTGGAGCCAAATCTCTATTCCTGGAGCATCTTTTTGAGGTCAGCGAACATCCAATAGTCACTGGGGCCCAAATCTGGAGAATACGGTGGGTGCGGAAGCAATTCGAAGGCCAACTCATGCAATTTGGCCAACATTACCATCGACTTGTGACGAAATTCGTTTTTTTCCATTGTTTTGAAAATAGCCAAAGTAGCGTCACTAAAACCACTATAACTCAATGACACAATGTCATGAAAGTTTGACACGTAACTTCTAAAGGTTGGTACTAACTGAGAATGGTATGAATTTGTTATTAGAGGCGACATCTGTTCGTTAGTCCCGAGACTTATTGATCGATGTGTTAAGTACAATCAGTGTTGTAAAGAAACGCGTTAAAAGTGGCGCACTTAATTCTACCAGTTGATTCAAAGTATGTTAACCTTGCCTCTGAGAGAAACCTTGCTGTATTTATGGAGTGATTTTTGAGGAATTCAATCCGACGAGTGGTGTACCGCAGGGGTCGCATTTGGGGATAGTATTATTCATATCGACATATCTGGATGTTTTTTTCGAGAGATTGGAATACTTTATATTTGTGGACTATATTAGAATATTAAGTTAAGTTGAAGATGTGAATGCAATCTAAAGTGGTTCTAAATAAATTACACTCGTGGTGTCTGAATGAATTACGCTTATATAAAATAAAAATCCAATTAATTACCTTCGATAACATTATAAATTCTGATAAATTGGATAATGTTTGCATCATACAAGATCTATGAGTTTTTCTCGAATGTGTCCTGTCTTTTAAAAGATTACCGCATTTTTTTTTTAAGTTTTGGGCTTTATAATGAGACGCTCAAAACAATTAAGGGAGCATATGTAACCAAAATTCTCTATTGCACTCTGGTAAAGAGTAAACTTGAATACAAATCCTGTATCCGGATCCCATCCTGAGAAACGCCAACAACGTTTGGACAAACATCTTTGCAACTATTCTGGGTAATCGTAGTAAATACAATCCTGAAGTCAATGTTCGCTTATCGGATAAGTCACTATAAGTATAAGAGGTATAAAAAACTATAATTAGTAATGATAAGAGCAAGGCCGGACTACCAAGGTATCAGTCAGATATTTTATAACAGCCGTCATTAATATTTCATTACGAAGTTGTTAGATTGATATTATTCTTAAGTTATACTCGTACGTGTGGTCTGTTATCATTAGGACTGCCACTTTGTGATGTTGACTTCTAGCTATCGTTCCATGCCTATGGAACCAGGGAGACGACTGCAAGGGGGTATTTCATGCATTGGCACATTGAAAACTTGTGTGTTTTCGATTCTTTTCACCCAGCTTTGGCAGTATCTTCTGCAATATCTACCCCATTTCATTTCATCTTCTACTTTACAGTTCCTCAGATACGAGAGTTTCTAACGTTATCTCTAAGTGTTTTGTCTTCAACCACTCTGAGGGGTTTCATTCATGTTTCTCAGATACAAGAGATTTTAACGATATCTCCAAGTGTTTTGTCTTCAACCACTCTGAGGGGCTTCATTCATGTACTTCAGATACGGGAGTTTCTAACTCTATCTCTAAGTGTTTTGCTTGCAATCAGTTTGAGGGATTGCATTCATATGTATCAGATACGAGAGTTTCTAGCTCTATATCTAAGTGTTTTGCTTGCAATCACTCTGTTTCATTCATATTCCTCAGATACGAGGGTGTCTAACTCTATCTCTTAGTGTTTTGCTTGTAATCAGTCTGAGGGATTTCATTCATATGTTTCAGATACGAGAGTTTCTAGCTCTATTTCTAAGTGTTTTGCTTGCAATCACTATGTTTCATTCATGTTTCTCAGATACGAGGGTTTCTAACTCTATCTCTTAGTGTTTTGCTAGCAATCAGTTTGAGGGATTTCATTCATATGTCTCAGATACGAGAGTTTCTAGCTCAATATATAAGTGTTTAGCTTGCAATCACTCTGAGGGGTTTCATTCGTGTTTCTCAGACACAAGGGTTTCTAACTCTATCTCTTAATGTTTTGCTTGCAATCAGTTTGAGGGATTGCATTCATATGTATCAGATACGAGAGTTTCTAGCTCTATATCTAAGTGTTTTGCTTGCTATCACTCTGTTTCATTCATGTTTCTCAGATACGAGGGTTTCTAACTCTATCTCTTAGAGTTTTGCTTGCAATTAGTCTGAGGAATTTCATTCATATTTCTCAGATACGAGAGTTTCTAACTCTATATCTAAATGTTTTGCCTGAATTACTCTAAGGGACTTCAGTTTATTAATTCAAAGCATAATTTTGTCTCTATAACATACGTCATTGATGACTTCAAACATGTTTCGTAAATGTTGACCTATTCTTATCTATGATATGTGTTATTCCAGACCACATCTTTAAGGCACCCGGAGACGGATATTGATAATATAATTAATCAAAATTATAGTAGGATATGTTTTATAAAATTTTGTTATTCAATACGGAGAAAGGTTAAATTTGTTATTAAATATGGCGTAGACTTTAGATTATTTTACTTTTTAATAATATTTGATAAAGTTTGTTATGACTGAGTTTAATCATTGAAAATAAATAATTATAAACATCGGGGTTAAGTTTTGTCTTTCAATATTAAACGTGTATAATTAATAATTACATGTTTATGAAAATTAAGTTTTTGTAATATGTCGGTAGTAATAAAACTATTTGAGGTTAGTGAGCAACTATTCGTTTTGTACTTTTGACATTGACCGGACAATATAAAAATCTGCTAAGATGCTGTATCTATCATATATCATAACTATCGTTCACAATAGTATTTTAGTATCAACTTTGATGTATGAGAGACGAGGAAAATGAATACTGGATGGAGCCAAATAAATGGCCTAGAAATGTGTGCGTAAAAAAGTAGAACAGTAATTTTGGTTAAAAAAAAGCATACAAAAAATGTGAGTTCCCTATAGTCGGGTCAATAAGGTGATTCTCATTTAATTTACTGACACATAACTGAATTTATTGATCAAAACTTCTTAAATATTTAGTTCAACTCACTTTTTACACTTCCTCTTATTTTTAAATTTGTCATTGTCATAAATCACCCTGTTTAAAGGATAGAATGTAAAATAACTAATACTAATAATCTCTAAGGCGATCTTAATGGAGGCAAGGAAGGTTGTGTTTTGGCTAGCTTTTATCGTGAATAAAAAGCATATGTGCTGGTTACAGTTTATTTGTGACCTTTCAATTTCGACTGTCAGAGGACCTTCGCCGAGTGAACCTCTAAAATGAGAGTTTCTTACTTTTTTCTTAGGTCCCCCTGGCACCTTTTTTAATGTATAATATTATTTTGTATCGTATTTATTTAAAGTGCATTAATTCTCGATAACAGTTTATCAGTGTAGACCAATTTATCAATTTATCAGTTATCAAACTTAAAAACCGCAAGTTAATCTTTCCAATTTTTTTGGGTTTTCTTATCATAAGAAGATATCTGGGAATAACTATTTATGGATCCTTTTATTGAATAATGAACCATTGAGTGCGTTTCTTTGTTTTTTTTATCATTAAAAGATACATGGAAAAATTATTTATGGATCCTTTTATTGAACAATGAACCATTGAGCGCGTTTTTTACTTTTCTTATATTATAATTAAAATATAACATACCTGGGAATAACTATTTATGGATCCTTTTATTGAACAATGAACCATTGAGTGCGTTTTTTTTTGTTTTCTCATCATTAAAATATACCTGGGAATAATTATTTATAGATCCTTTTATTGAACAACGAACCATTGAGCGCGTTTTTTTTTATGTTTTCTTATCATTAAAATATACCTGGGAATAATTGTGTATGGATCCTTTTATTGAACAATGAAACATTGAGCGCGGATTTTCGCTTTTCTTATCATTAAAATATACCTGGGAGTAATTATTTATGAGTAATTTTATTGAACAATGAACCATTGAGCGCGTTTTTTTTGCTTTCTTATAATTAAAATATACCTGGGAATAATTATTTATGAGTCATTTTATTACACAATGAACCATTGAACGGGTTTTTTTTTAGCTTTCTTATAATTAAAATATACCTGTGAATAATTATTTATGGATCTTTTTATTGAACAATGAACCATTGAGCGCGTTTTTTTTTTGTTTTCTCATCATTAAAATATACCTGGGAATAATTATTTATAGATCCTTTTATTGAACAATGAACCAATGAACGGGTTTTTTTTAGCTTTCTTATAATTAAAATATACCTGTGAATAATTATTTATGGATCTTTTTATTGAACAATGAACCATTGAGCGCGTTTTTTTTGTTTTCTCATCATTAAAATATACCTGGGAATAATTATTTATAGATCCTTTTATTGAACAATGAACCAATGAACGGGTTTTTTTTAGCTTTCTTATAATTAAAATATACCTGTGAATAATTATTTATGGATCTTTTTATTGAACAATGAACCATTGAGCGCGTTTTTTTTGTTTTCTCATCATTAAAATATACCTGGGAATAATTATTTATAGATCCTTTTATTGAACAATGAACCAATGAACGGGTTTTTTTTAGCTTTCTTATAATTAAAATATACCTGTGAATAATTATTTATGGATCTTTTTATTGAACAATGAACCATTGAGCGCGTTTTTTTTTGTTTTCTCATCATTAAAATATACCTGGGAATAATTATTTATAGATCTTTTTATTGAACAATGAACCAATGAACGGGTTTTTTTTAGCTTTCTTATTATTAAAATATACCTGTGAATAATTATTTATGGATCTTTTTATTGAACAATGAACCATTGAGCGCGTTTTTTTTGTTTTCTCATCATTAAAATATACCTGGGAATAATTATTTATAGATCCTTTTATTGAACAATGAACCAATGAACGGGTTTTTTTTAGCTTTCTTATAATTAAAATATACCTGTGAATAATTATTTATGGATCTTTTTATTGAACAATGAACCATTGAGCGCGTTTTTTTTGTTTTCTCATCATTAAAATATACCTGGGAATAATTATTTATAGATCCTTTTATTGAACAATGAACCAATGAACGGGTTTTTTTTAGCTTTCTTATAATTAAAATATACCTGTGAATAATTATTTATGGATCTTTTTATTGAACAATGAACCATTGAGCGCGTTTTTTTTTGTTTTCTCATCATTAAAATATACCTGGGAATAATTATTTATAGATCTTTTTATTGAACAATGAACCAATGAACGGGTTTTTTTTAGCTTTCTTATTATTAAAATATACCTGTGAATAATTATTTATGGATCTTTTTATTGAACAATGAACCATTGAGCGCGTTTTTTTTGTTTTCTCATCATTAAAATATACCTGGGAATAATTATTTATAGATCCTTTTATTGAACAATGAACCAATGAACGGGTTTTTTTTAGCTTTCTTATAATTAAAATATACCTGTGAATAATTATTTATGGATCTTTTTATTGAACAATGAACCATTGAGCGCGTTTTTTTTTTGTTTTCTCATCATTAAAATATACCTGGTAATAATTATTCATGGGCCCTTTTATTGAAAAATGAACCATTGAGTGCGTTTTTTTTTGCTTTTCTTATTAAAAGATACCTAGTAATAATTATTTATAGATCCTTTTATTGAACAACTAACTATTGAGCGGTTTTTTTTTTGTTTTCTTATCATTAAAATATACCTGGTTATAATTATTCATGGGCCCTTTTATTGAAAAATGAACCATTGAGTGCGTTTTTTGTTTCTTTTCTTATTAAAACATACCTGGTAATAATTATTTATAGATCCTTTTATTGAACAACGAACTATTGAGCGGTTTTTTTTTGTTTTCTTATCATTAAAATATACCTGGTAATAATTATTTATGGACCCTTTTATTGAACAATGAACCAGTAAGTGCGTTTTTTTTGCTTTTCTTATTAAAAGATACATGGAAATAATTATTTATAGATCCTTTTATTGAACAATGAACCATTGAGCGCGATTTTTTGTTTTCTCATCATTAAAATATACCTGGGAATAATTATTTATAGATCCTTTTATTGAATAATGAACCATTGATCGCGTTTATAATTATAATGTATAATCATTATCGCGTTTATAATTATAATGTATAACCATTATCTCGTTATATGTTCTTATTTAATTTACTTTACATAGCAATTATACTTAATACAGTTTAAAGCTTGTTATAACGAAATTAATGGGAACTTACGTTATACTGCTATTAGATTATTCGTTATAGTGAATATGAGATAAAATATAGTGTTGAAAAAAAATGTTTTATTTGAGATTTTCTTTTACAAATATACAAATTTTTTTTCAAAAAACGACGTTATTTTTACTGTACTGATTTTTTCTAAGCAGCATTAAAGATTTTTTTAATAGAAATATTTCAACTGCCTTTTTAAATAGAAATATTTTTTGGGATATCAGTTTTATATGATTGATGAATCCGAAACATGTTCGATCTTTTCAGAGCTTCTGAAAATGATATATTTATATAAGGCTGTATAACTCCATTTTTACTATCTTCTTTTCTAATGCATTTTCACTGCACGTATAATTCCCAGATTCAAAGTGTGTAAAAATGCTGTACCATTTGAAGGTAAAAATGCTGTACTATTTGAAGGTAAAAATGCTGTACCATTTGAAGGTAAAAATGCTGTACCATTTGAAGGTAAAAATGCTGTAGTAATTGAAGGTAAAAATGCTGTACCATTTGAAGGTAAAAATGCTGTACCATTTGAAGGCAAAACTCAACTTGAACATGTATATTAAATTAAGTGCTAAGCAATTATCAATAAAAATAATTTTTTTATTCATTCATTTGAGCGTTACTATTCTTTAATAATTCGTAAAATATTTCATGCGTCATCTTCTCGTAAGTTCGTCGGTCTGAATACCCTCAGCGGCGTTTTCAGCCGAAAAATGTTCGTTATAACTAAAATATTTATATTGTTAAATTTAGATTTAACAAAAAATATTACAATAGTTAAAATAATATTTAACATGTTTATGAAAAATAAGACAGATAACAAGTTATTTCAACTGAACCGTCTAAAATAATAAGAATTTGGGTTTTTTGCCTGGCATTTGTCGTGGCCCCAGTAAACTATGCTGTCGCCTGTATCTTACTGAGGAATTATAAACACAAAAAAATGTGATATTTTTCTATCTATTATTATTTAATTCTTTTGTCAAAATATTCTCATTAACTTGATAAGTTGTGAGACATTATTATGAGTATTTATACGTAAGAGATATATACCCTGGTGTACTGCATTAATTTATATAAATTAACAGCCCATTTCACAAGACATTATTATAAGTATTTATACGTAAGTGGTATGTACCCTGGTGTACTGCATTAATTTATATAAATTAACAGCCCATCTCACAAGACATTATTATAACTATTTATACGTAAGTGGTATATATACCCTGGTGTACTGCATTAATTTACATAAATTAACAGCCCATCTCACAAGACATTATTATAACTATTTATACGTAAGTGGTATGTACACTGGTGTACTGCATTAATTTATATAAATTAACAGCCCATCTCACAAGACATTATTATAAGTATTTATACGTAAGTGGTATATACCCTGGTGTACTGCATTCATTTATATTTCACAATTATCAATATTTATCCAAAACATACTAAAGAAATTGGGAACTGAAGATGTCTGAGATGAAGATTAATCACAACAATATTTCCTCTGGATTGCTGATAACTAATTTAATGGAAGGTAACTTATTCAAACATTTGCCTGTCATAATGGAGGTCCTTGAGACAATTGAGCAAATATTTGCCTGTCATAATGGAGGCCCTTGAGACAATTGAGAAAATATTTGCCTGTCATAATGGAGGCCCTTGAGACAATTGAGAAAATATTTGCCTGTCATAATGGAGGCCCTTGAGACAATTGAGAAAATATTGGCCTGTCATAATGGAGGCCCTTGAGACAATTGAGAAAATATTTGCCTGTCATAATGGAGGCTCTTGAGACAATTGAGAAAATATTTGCCTGTCATAATGGAGGCCCTTGAGACAATTGAGAAAAACTATGAGCCATGGAGATGTTTTACACCAACTTACATAACAATGTTGGGTTTATCTCTATCTAGTTATATTTTTCAAATATCGACATAATAAACCTTACATGCTATATAAATTAAAAACCTATCCCATATTTTTTTTGGATATGTTCACCTAAAATATATTAAAGAAATAGGGAATGTAGATGTTTCCTGGAATAAGGATGAAGCAAAAAAACAATTTCATCGATTCCTGATAAATATTATTCAATTGTAATTTATTATTCAATTATTTTCCTGTCTTAACAGTCCATCAGTAAATAAAGGGGCGGGAACCTCCGGTCTTATAGGTTGTAGGAATACCTACCTAAATAAATAAATAATTGTTAAACACAATTATTTAAATTAATTATTGTCAGATAGTAAACATACAGGGTCAATGACCGATGAAGAATTCAATGATTGTTACACACTATGAACAACGACAATATTTTCTATTTACAGCGTCTGCAAATTGGCTAGCCATCTCCAAATATAAATAATTAACCTACCGCCAGTTCATGCGCTAGAGCAAGGCAGATATATATCGCGAATGTATTTACTCATTGGTATACATTACTCGGACGCCGAGAAATAAACATATTAGTATTGTCATTCATTCAACTGTCAAGACTTGTTATTTATTTACCTGCTGTCCACTTATCGATTTATATCCGCATTCCTGAGTCTATATTCATTGACTACAAATCAAGATCATCACGACCTATCAAAATAAGCAATACGCTATAAGGTCATTAAGTGCGGCCTTATACACGAATCCATATTTTACGAAACAAATCCATTTATTTTTATTAATATATTCGTTCGTCTTTTATTATTTTATGTAATAAATAAAATAATACGGTAGTGTGATGGCAATATGTTATATAATTAACTCAGACACAATTTTACAGGAGAGCAAAAACAAAATTTCCAAATCAAATATTTCAGCTATAATTTAATCAAATTTTCATGTTTCCCTAAATTATTCAAAGATCCATATGGTATTAGAACTTTTCAGGTGGCATATTGTTATATCTTTTTTATCTTAGTATCCCTACTAGTAAGATATATATCCTTTTGCCACGTCAAAGATTACACTATTTTGAGAGTTTTGAATGTCAGACTCCCGATGGACATCCGAAATAATCCAATGGTACCCAAGAGGCACAAAGAGGCCCAGAAGAAGACCGAAGGTACGCTGGCTAGATGAAATCAGGAAACATGGCAGCATCACATGGCATCAACGAGCAAAGAACCGAACTATTTGGAGTCAACTTGGGGAGACCTTCATCCAGCAGTCGATCGACCATGGTTGACAATGATGATGAACCCTATTTTATCACATTTAAAATGTTTCAAATTTTTAAGTTAGTAACTATCGAGAAGTTAGATTTTTACAAAATAATGTGCATTTTTAAGTGCATCTAATTGAAGTTTCTTGAATAAGGTTGTATTAGGTTATAGCTAACTTTGTTGCCTTCTAGCATGAAAAGGTTTCTTACCCCTGGTTTTATTCAAATATTCGGCATGATTCCCTTATTTATTAAACAATACGACTCGAGTAAGTTGCAAATGTAAATATAAAACCATTCCCTTTATTATTGTAATTTATTTTCTACTTTAAATGTTGAATTAGATAAGGAAATATTTTTTCAACAGTAGAAATTATTAGAAATACTAAAACTAATTTTCTTTGAAACAATTACTATAGTTCGGAAAATCTAGGATGAGTCGTATGACAGCTCACAAATTTGCCCCAATACAACCTTGTAACGATGTTCAGTAATTTGAATTATTTTATCAACTTTAATATAAGCCTCGATTCTAATTAATAGCAAGTTATTTAGGTAAATACATTACATAAAACTAACAATAACTACAAATTAATACATCTTGTCACAAATTAGCAAAAATGTGGCAGTTTGTTAAAATCAAATTATATTTGGTGACGTTTGTCAGAAGTCACTACGTTAGTCTGCATTGGCTAGGGATGGGGTATTCGATAATTGGATTTTCGATTTTTTTTTACATAAATCTTAATTAGTATTAATCCGTAGTGGATTAATACTATTTAAAGATATTTGGTCTATTTAAAGATAGATACCAATCATACAATACATAAGAAAGTCAGTATAATGAAAATTAGGAATTAAAACATCAGTTTAGAGAAAAACAATTGTTCGATTTATAAAAAAACTATTCGATTTGTAAAAAAAAAACGATTTTACCCCATCCCTTTGTGACATGACGTTTTAAACGTCGCACGGTTCATCCTAGACTTTCTGAAGTATACAAATACACAGGAATTCTTAGAAAATGCGTTAATTTAAAAGGGGTATTACCAGGACGTAACAATAAACGGACGAGAGGGGCAACATCCCAGATTGTATTTGAATGTGCGAAAAATAAAAATGGTTAATTTTATTATGTCGAGAACCACAGACAATTTGTATTCAGAACCATTGGCCAACGAGCGAGCGAACTGAAATTCTATTCTTGCGTTCCCATATACCGAAGTAGAGTGAGAGTGAGACGTGAATAGCGTCACTTCCTCACCCATAGCGATTTTTTAGAATGAATATACCTACTGTATTGGTGAATTTATTCCTGATTTTCACAAACTATCTTTGATGTGGCCGATAAGTGCTAATTATTATTAATATTATTTTTTTCGTTCATTGCATAAATGTATTACGGAGGAATACCTAAAATCTGAACCCATTATTTATTATATTTATAGATATAAGTATTAAAGTTTTTAGAAGCAATGTGTACTAGTTACACATCACAGGGAAGGAAGGGTTAATATGTTACACCGGTATTAAGTTCACATTCAACTTTAATCACTTAATTCCGTATTGTGTCATATATTCTTGACAGCATTTATTCGGCTCCTTCCAGTCTTTTTCCCCGTTCTCATTTCCCTTCCACACACCTTATTTGGTACTAAACTACTGTTATGGACTATCATCATCTTAGCAGATTTTGATACTGTCCTTTTCGAGTATATATATTTTTAACTACGAGTTCCGTACCTAGTATCAACTGAGTGACACTGGATGTATTATACTAGTTGCAACCCGTGAAATATCCACGGAAGTAAAACCAATTATACATTTTTGAAATACCGAATGGAGCAAGATCAGCTTAAAGTTTTTAAAGTTCAGTAATGTTTAAAGTTTAAAATAAAAAAGGTACATCTTGATTGATAAATTATTTAATTCTCAAAAATCTCTTTATACACGATGTTTTGTGTATACATATAAACATTACTGTTGTTCAATTTAAATCGTTGATAAAGTTTTCTTTGAAGACTTGTTTCAGATATATTGACTTTAATGTTTTCGCGTTTCCGACATCTTGAAAAAGCCACATATAATTGTCTGCATTCAAAAAAAGAGCACAGTATAAATAAACACAAGTAATTATAAGGTTGAATATAATAGGAAATAAATGAATTATTTAATGAATTACAATTCAAAATAAATTAGCATCGTCCCCTTTTACACCGGTTCGTTCAGTAAAATTTCAATATGTTTCGAATTAGTAAACACAAGTAATTATAAGGTTCAATAGAATAGGAAATAAATTAATTATTTAATGAATTACAATTCAAAATAAATTGACATCGTTCCATTTTACACCGGTTCGTTCAGTATAATTTCAATATGTTTCCAAGTAGTATACACCAGTAATTATAAGGTTCAATATAATAGGAAATAAATGAATTATTTAATGAATTACTAATCAAAATAAATTGGCATCGTCCCATTTTACACCGGTTCGTTCAGTATAGTTTCAATCTGTTTCGAAGTATTCCTCTCTCGTTCTCTTGTATTCAAAATTCAACTCTCGTATTCTTTCTTTGGCGACAACCGTACGGGTGTTGGCCTACTTATATTATGATTTTCGGCACCGCCTACAAGTATGAGAAAAATGCTGACTGATATTCTTCCTAACGAATAAGCTAACTCTACAAGCAGACCGGCTTTCTGTAACAGGAGAAATCCGTGCAAAGTGGATAAAAAAGTAAAAAAAAATCTTCTCACATCGAGTTTACCTATTGATATTTAAAATACCCGTATACAACTTGGACGTTTGCTTTGTGTGTGTGTACTTGAAAGTCAGTCAACCGTGTTAAACCATTGTTCGAGTTTTATCAACAAGTAAGTGTTGTTTTGATGGTCTATGCTGTTTGAGGGAATGGCCATTTCAACAGAAGGTTGATATGAGTACTATCTGTAGAGTATGCCTGATATTGTTGTGTTCTGATAACTGGGTCAAGTGACCGTTCTGTCATAGTCGACTAATTTCACTAACTATTAAAAGATAACACTTTATTATTTAGCTAATATACAATATTTAGGCTTAAAATAATCACCACTTTGTCATACTGAAACCGGATTTCAAATGTTGTTGATAAGCTGTTTATTTTGGTTTTGATATATTCATATCTGTTTATTTTGGGTTTAATATATTCATATCTGTTTATTTTGGGTTTGATATATTCATATCTGTTTATTTTATGTTCTTACAATGTACGATTAACTTCGATCTTTAAAATAACACATATTTTTTAAAAATTTATAATACGCATAAATACAAACAATAATATGTTACAAACCTTAAACATAAAAACAATAAAATGATTCGTACAAAATTGATATTAAAAAATGTACAGTACCCGGCAGTAAGTAATACACGGCAATAAATTCAATGGACTACTAAAACATATATACAAGTACCCGGCGATAAGTAATACACATCGGGGTTTTGAAAGAGATTGTTGGCCATAATCGGCTAACTTCGGCTTTGTAGAGCGTCGTCTGTCATTCATACTCGTGTTCCGTCGCGATTTACGTTTTTATTTTGTTTGCTTTTTATTTTGTTTTCTGCCATACGTTTTTGTATTTATTATTTAATCTAGATATGCTGGGGTGTGGGATGGAAGCCCCCCGATGCCCTTGCGGTCGGGCTCGCCCTACATTGGTGGGGTGTATCTCGGCCGGGGGAATATTTGTGGGATGAGCCCGGACCTTTTAATGTCTTCTCTCTTGAATGTATTTTATTGTCATCTATTTATTTTCTGTGTTTATTTTTATCTTCTTGTTCTACGTGTTCAAGGGTGTGGGCTGAAAAACATCTGGTGTCCCCGTGGCTGGGCTAACCCTATATTGGTGGGGTGTATCTTGGCCGGGGGGATGTTATTAGATGAGCCCAGACCTTTTGATAGCCTCTGTTTTTTAATGTTTTCTCTTTTTAATGTGTTCTTGAAATGTGTCTAAATGTATTATGTACATATTATGTTGCTATCAATAAACCTGTATTTATTTATTTATTTGTCAGTCGTTGTTAAGCGTTCTAGGGACAGAGACGATGCTCTACAAAGCCGAAGTTAGCCGATTATGGCCGACAGTATCTTTCTTAAGCCCGATGTGTATTACTTATCGCCGGGTACATACTGTACACATATATCACGACAATCATACAGCAGACCAAGGCTCAGGGCTGTATCCCACGCATGGAAAGACTCGTAAAATTACATACCTTCAAACAAAATAATATATTTAAAAAGCAGAAACAAAAATTCGTTAGCATAATTCATCCACTCAATACATATTAAAAAATCCAATAATCAAAACTCTAATCATGAATAAAATCCGTCATGTAGTTCATGACTGATCACCATGACTCCCTTGATAGCCTCTGACAAATCCATCCCTGCACTCCGCGGCTCGAAGGGTAGTTGTTAACCCTTCCTTCCCTGTGATGTGTAACTAGTACACATTGCTTCTAAAAACTTAAATATCTCTATAAATATAATAAATACTGGGTTATGATTTTAGGTATTCCTCCGTAATACATTTACACATTGAATGAAAAAAATAATATTAACAATAATTAGCACGTATCAGCCACATCAGAGATATTTTGTGAAAATCGGGAATAAATTCACCAATACAATCAAACGTGTGCCGGTGTGTGACGTAGGTATGTTCATTCTAAAAAAAACCGCTATGGGTGAGGAAGCGACGCTATTCACGTCTCACTCTACTTCGGTATATGGGAACGCAATAAAATAGAACCTTAGTTATGCAAATTATGTATATTTCTTGTCATGTGTAATAAATAAATAAAAAAAAAAATCTTGTTTTTTTTTATCAGTTATTTTGCATTAAGTATTGGGTGTTAACATAAGTTGTGTCCGTTTTTTTTTCAAATGAAGAGTACAAGAGGACACAACAAAAAAAAATTACAACAAATTAGTCAATAATGTATTCTCCTTCATTATTTTACACGTTTATTACTTCATTAGTGGTTTGAAGGGGATCTTCGTGAATAAAATGGTTTAAGCGGTCTTCGTCGAAGTCCACTGGTCGTCCGGAACGCTACATGCCTTTCAGGTCGAAATTACCGTCTTTGAAACGCAAAAACCATCGACGAGCTGTCCTTTTATTCATAGCATCTTCACCGCACACTTCGCAAATATCGCGAGTAGCTTTGGCAGCTTTATTCCCTCGATTGAACGCGAGCAGAAGGTGTCGAAAATGCTCACTTTCGTCTACTTGGCATTCCATTTTGAAGTCTTGTAATAAAATAACATATGTAACGTAAAAGCAAACACAATATCTTGTAGAGCAGAAAATTTTCTTTCGAATGACGTATAACCTTTACCATTTTGTTATACTTTTGGTGCTCATTTTTAAATTGGAAAAAACGGACACAACTTATGTTAACACCCAATATATATTTTTTCATGGATTCGGCAATCACTCCGTTATATTATAATTCTCACACCTTGTTTAATTTTTTTATCAGTTATTTTGCATTGAGTATAATAAATTATCTCTTTTTTTGTTTGGCCAGACTTTTAATCTTAATGTCTGCTGAATGCAGTCAATGCACCGAATGACAGTGAGTCACTTATTATAAAATAATTCACTTTTATCTTGTTGAATTTTCAATGCGTTTTTATTCACGTACACGTGTATACTATAGTATTACGTGTACTTGAGATGTATTGAACTGTTTTATCTGAGCACTGATTGATACAGCTTTTTCGTTTTTTTTTTCGCACCAGATTTATTTTATCTCGGCACACATCTTTCGTCTCTTCGCCATCCACACACTTCTATTCTGCCATTAATTGTCCCCTCATGTACAATACTTTTCTCATTGTTTGCATTTCTACAAAATTTATTCGGCTCCGTTTTTAGTTTTTGAAGTGAAACATCTATAGGCGGGGTAGGGCAAATTGGCCTGAACGTCACGAAAAGTGAAACGCTTCCCCCTTCTCAGACTTAAACATATTCCTCGCGAGAAACACAAACGCCTGTGATCTGATCTGTAGCATTCCTTTGTGTATTTTACGTAATGTTTAGTTTATCTCTTTTATTTAATGAGTCTCCTTAAGAGTAATGCCTATTAGTTATGATCAGAAAATTACTTGAATGTCATGTTTACTTGGTGTTGTAATCAAATATCAGTGGTTCTAAACAAAATACGCGTTTAAACTTAGAAATTAAAAAACGCCGAAATTGTGCCGCGCATAGGATTCGTGGAATTTGATTTTTAACGCGGTGTACAGGTTAATGGTAATATTTCAAATGATCTTTAATATTTATTTATAATAATATAAATAAATTTTATAAATAATGAATGTTAAATTAATAATTATTAATAATATAAATAAATAATTTGATAAATGAACGATAAATGAAATGAACGATAAACGCTCTATAAAGCCGAAGTTAGCCGATTATGGCCGACAGTCTCTTTCTTAAAGCCGATGTGTATTACTTACCGTCGGGTACCGTACATTTTATTTCGCTAACCCTAAAATGATAAATATAATATTAAACTGTTATCACTTTATCCACACTGTCATCGAATATCATTGTTGTCTCGCCTTTGATAAAAAAAAGATCTTGCAAATGATTTATGATCGTTCGATTGCCGTTACGATAATATTGAGACGCGAGTATTTAAATCCTTGTCTGAGGGTAACAATGTATATTTCAAGTATGTTTTCGTACCATACAGTCGATTATCTTAATCGATCCACTATCAATATTCAAGTTCCTTAACAATTCAAGACCGCATAATAGTGTGGGATGACCATAGAATAAGTGTGGGATGGACGAAATTCAGATTGGTAACAGGAGTCTTGTGTGACCCAAAAATGCCTATAAAACTGAAAGGAAAGGTATACCAGACTATCGTTAGACCCGCAATTATGTATGGCTCAGAATGCTGGACTATGTAACACAAAGCTCCTACTCTAGGCAACTTGAAACAGCAGAAATGCGAATGCTTAGGTGGTCGGCAGGAGTATCAATGAAAGATAAAATTAAGAACGCATTCGTGGTAGCCTGGGGGTCACTGACATAAATAGTAAGTGGGAAGAGCGACATCTGAGATGGTACGGGCACATAAGACGGAGATCACCAGACCATACTGTAAATCAGGCAATGTCTGGGGATCTTCCTCGACAGCCATCCAGAAGAAGACCAAAGAACTTATGGATGACTCAATGCTCCAAAATTCTGCAGAGAAACGGCCTAGATAAAAGCGACACTCAGGACCGAAGAATATATCATACAGCCTGAGAACGAGAAGAGCCGATCCCAACAGCGTACCTAGGCTTGGGTTGTGCCAGGTGCCAGGTTAAGTTGGGAAAGTGCCAGGAAGAAGAAGAACAATTCAAGACCGGATCAAAATCAAGAAAACATTTCCCAGCTACTTGCTGTTTTTTTGAGGAATTCTTATTTTTGTGGAAGGTTCGATTTCCATTAGTACCCAGATTGGGTTAAGTCTGGTTTTCACTTGAGTCGTATTTAACACCTTTCTGACTGGTTGAAAGAGATTGCCTCATGGCAATAAACCCATCAGGTTGAACTGTATGCAGTGGAAGTGTAATATTACAAAGTACAATTATTCAAACATATTTTTTTTCTATCTTTATTTGGTTAGAAATAACTGAATAAAAATAATTTAAAATAAGTGTAAAATAAACAGGGTTAACGTACTCGTACAAGTATGTAAAGGGTCTTTCAAATTGAACGGTTTTTTAATTCTTGGATAAAACATAGATGGCGTCGCGAACTTGCCTGGGCCTTGTGACATTTGAGAAGAGTAATGTATGACATTTATAAAAATGGAGTCGTATACAATACAACAACGCGTTTAAATTGTTGAATAATTTTATGTATTGTAATCTCCGGAAACGGTGATGTTAATTGCCCACCAAGATCATGTGATCTGACACCATTGGAATATTTTCTCTGGGATTACGTGAAAAACCAGGTATATAAAAATAATCTCCAATCAATTCCTGAGTTGAAGGATGAAATTATTCGCGTTATTGGTGAGTTAGAACCGCAATTATGCCAAAATATCATCGAAAATTTTGACAAAAGAGTGGACATCTGTGGAGCTGCAAGAGGTGGACATTTGGCGGATATTGTTTTTTTGTGCTTAAATGTCATACATTATACTTCAATGACCAATAAAAAAATTTATGAAATCAAAGTAAATTGTGTGTTTTATTTAAGAATTTAAAAAATTAGAATAAAAAAAACGCTCAATTTGAGACCCTGTATGCTTTCCGTTAGTGGGACGAGGCGCCTTTTTGCTTAGAATATGTTGACATTTTTTAATTTTTTTTTCTTTGGCACAACATTGTTCATACATATGTTATATTGTAGTATTTTTATAACATCGCATCAGACTTCTTGCAACCATCGAAATGTAAAACATACTACGAAAGGATTTTTTTGTGAATATAAAAGAATGAATCGAGGACAATGACCTCGTTATATTAATTGCCATGTTATTTTCGATACAAAGTTATATATACCATACATCATGGAGTGAAACAATATGTTGATAGATTGAGTGTGTACTAGCCGGTCGAAGGAGTTTGGATATGTTGTCAGAATGGATTACGAAAAAACTGATAAAACACAACTACAGTAGAAACGTGGGTGGGAAATTGTTGAAGAGGATGCGCGATAATACCACATAATTGGACCTAGATTTTTTTAAAGAAACAATGTGGAACAGAATGATCTGTGTTAGAAAATATATGGATGTGAAGTATGTAATGATAGAAAAGTTTGGCGTACTTTCATATCTGTCTACTCCAACAGGGATATTGAGTGATGGTGTACTCTTAAAAGTGTACATTTCGCTGTTGGCGAAAGGCGAAATTGCGGTGGACCGGGTATACTATATGATACGCATGGGCGATCACAGATTCCTAAAACGCGTATTGTACAAGAAAGTGATGGGCAAAGGAAGCGGTATAAGAACAGTTTGCGAGAGTCGCTTACTTTGTGCGGGGCGCCTGAAGACTGGGAGCAGGTGGCTCAGGACCGTGAGGACTGGAAAGCCGTATGCTCTCGGGCTGATGGCGTCTCAGCGGCTAGACGTGTGAGAAACAGTCTGCGCGCTGCGAATGCGTCAGCATGGCCAGGCGGCTCAGCAGGGTCCACATGTCTGTGACATTTGCGGGAGGGATTGCGCATCTAGGATCGGGATATTTTCTCACAGAAGATCACATGATCAACGTGGAAGAACGGTTGAAGATTGACGTTGGAGTGGCGAGGGGATCCTCGACTACGAGGCCCGGCAACGACGACATTTCGCTGTATACTAACTGCCTTCTTTCTACCCACTGCTGAGTGAGGGCACCCCTATGACTATAGTCGTATCACTTTGCGGTTTTCACACTTGTTCAACTGGTGTATTGGTAAATATTCAAAAAGTTTTGTCATAAAAGGGTATTGGCTACCTCCGTTTTCTGTATGCTATACATCTTTAGAGGACACCTTATGATTTTGTCTCAGCAAAGAATGTTTCAATTTTAACCACATAAGTTGGTATGTTACACTTGGTGTTGCATCGTTTTTAACCATATTGGTACACATTTCGTTGTATATCAGTCGGTACTTTTCTACTGATACCAGTTTGGGGAGGTTACACTTTAATACAGAAACACATACTTCAGGTTTTCCAAAAATTGATATATGTAAGTAAATATCAAGAATATCGTTTTATAACATTTCGAAATATTATAAAAAATCAGATTTTTTTGCTGCCCCTGTTAATCCACATCACGGTTAATCGATAATCTACTGAAGTGCATTTACTGCACTGTGAATCATATTGCTTCTTTCGTGACGTCGGCATTCAAGTCTGTCATCGCCATAATCTTTTTCATGCTTCGGTGTGTCATCGCCTTAGTAAAAAAATATTTAGGCCACTTCCTTCTAGCGCCGCGCTGAAAAAAAAATAAAGAAAATTTCGATCTTCTAGTGTACTTTTCTCCCCCAAAACAGCGTGGGTAGTGATGAGATCTAACTGAATTTAACTTTTCATATAATAAAATGGATGATTTTTCAGCGTCAATTAGATAATCTTCAAAAGATCCCTCAGCAGCACCTATAAAGGTTTGAAGATTAATGGCGTTATGATAAACAATATCAGATATGCGGATGACACCGTTTTACTAGCCGAAAGCGTCAATGATCTCCAGGACCTTCTTAATCTTGTTGACGAGTCCGGTGAAAGAGTGGGTCTTACAATAAATGTCAGTAAAACCAAGTGGATGACATTCGGGCGGTTGGATTGCAGTGGGTCAGTGTTGCGTTTGAACGGCCGTAGCGTCGAAAGGGTGGAGAAATTCAGATACCTCGGCAGCATACTCACGCAGTCTCTCGACCCGGATGTGGAAATCAGGTGCAGAATTGAGGCAGCAAGAACTGCATTTAATAAAATGAAGTCGCTCTTCTGTGATGACAACTTAAATTTGAAACTCCGTCAGAGGATGATTAGATGCTATGTGTGGTCTGTTTTATTGTACGGTTGTGAAACATGGACCTTGAAAGTCCAGGCAATGAACAGACTGGAAGCATTTGAAATGTGGTTGCATCGTCGAATGCTCAAAATTCCCTGGACAGACATGGTGACAAATACCGAAGTCCTGAGTCGAGCTAGAGCTGACAGGGAGTTGTTGTCCACTATAAAAGTTAGAAAGATTTCATATCTGGGTCACGTGCTGCGTGGAGAGAAGTACCACTTGCTCCAGCTTATATCGAAGGGGAAAATCGAGGGACACCGGGGGCCCGGAAGAAGACAGATGTCCTGGCTGCGGAATGTGAGGGAGTGGACCGGCATCCGGAGTGTAGAGGAGCTGTTCCGGGCTGCTCAGGACCGAGACGGATTCGCCGAAGTGATCGCCAACGTTGGGGGGACCCGACAGGGCACTTAGAAGAAGAAGAAGAATTAGATAACAAAATGTCCTGAAGTTAGTTTCATATTTATGAAATAATTTTCATCATATGGCTCAACTTTTTTAATATATTTTATGACGCCCTACATGACTTGATTGGTAAAATGCTTTATTTTCAATCAGAGGATTTGGGTTAAACTTATAGATTTATCGCGAAGTTTCAAAAGTTTCTAGTCTGGACAAAATTATGTATGGACACGATACCACGCTCGGACAATGATAAGGGGATTTTATTTTGACAATTCAATCCTCAGTAGTATGTCAATTAGGGCCTGCAGAGACGTGTTGTTCAGTTATATTCTGAAATGTTAAAAACGTAATATTGCCCAGTTTTCAAGTTTCTTTCAAAAGCCTTTCACGTCATTTAATTTCTATCACGATTATCCTTTAGAAAATATCTTTATAACCACGCGATATTTTCAATGTTTAACATCTCAGAACATAACGAAACAACACTCTTATATCGCTCTAGTTTATATACTACAAAGAGTAAAGGTATCAAATTGTATTTTATTTATTTATTTATTATTACACATGACAAAAAATATACATAATTTGTTAAAAAACTACAGGTAATTTAATTTGGACATACAATTTTAATGGATCTGGGTTTTTTGCCTTTCATTTGTTGTATCCCCAGTAAACTAGGCTTTTGTCTGTATCTCACTGAGGATATTTAGCATGAAAAAATAAATCGATACTTCTTTCCGATTTATTATTACACAAAAACAATACCCGTTGCACGTTCTCATCAACCTGACAAACAGTGACACTCAATTACAACTGGAAACATCATGCGAAATTAAACTCCTCACACATCATCACTCCAGAAAGACCAAAAATATTCATCCCACAATATACCGTACACAATCATAAGAATAAAAATAAAAAAACATACAGAAACACAAAAACAGAAAGAAGAAACCCACACTCACGAGCCCACACAAATCTTTTCTACACGTCATTCATCCTGAAAGCCCAAGTTCTCAAAATCCTGTCGCAATAACAACCACGCTCCGATCGACTGTCTAAATGGTTTTCCTACCTTTACCTTTATTGAATTCGGCACGCCATTGTACATCATGGGAGCCAAATAAGCATATTGCCTTTGTACAAAAGAAGTTTTAACTCTTGGGATGGTGAACATTTCATTAGTTGCCATGCGTGTCATGTGTCTCTGCTGAGTCTGCATCTTCCCTTCCTCTCGACGGTAGTGCCAGATAATGAATTTGAGATGCAAATTGGCTATGTTCAGGACCTGATACTCTCTGAAAAGCTCCGCCGTGGGATACCGGGCAGGAAGTTTACTAATTATTTTCACAATCAATTTTTGGGAAACCTGCAATATGTGTTTTTGGGTTAAGGTGCTAACTTTAAATGTGCTAAGTAAATCATAACTTTAACATCGCCTAATCATTGACCAGGCGTGGTAGATATCCATATACGCTCTTTTTAAGGTTGTTTTTGTAGGCCTTGTTTAGACTGGAAACTTTTAGACTTTATTTGTAAGTAACGTTAACATTAGTTTATAATTATTTTTTATACTTAATATAAACACTAAAACAGTGACAGGAAGATATTGAATATAACCCGATTAAAGAATTTTTAAAAATGTATTGAAATATATTCAAAACAAAAACTAAAATATATATGATATAATATTAAGATTCAGTTGGAATACGACCGGATTCTGTAACCTTGATATGGTCCAACTAAAATGAAGACCACACCACAGATTATTTTTAAACGCAAACAAACCCACGTAAATACAGTCTCAAACGTTACATCCAAAGTTCCTTTTCGATAACAAATACAGAACGTCAACTGTCTGATTCGCTAGAATTAGAATTTCCTGAAACTGAATTCTGAAAATAAAATGTATTTCTTCTTATTTTTTTTATAGTAAAAATGTGGCCAAAATATTAGTAATAAAAAGATAATTATTAAATATAATTGAAAATTAAAACACTGTTTAATCCACTTAAAAAATATATATATTTAATCCAACTAGTTTCAAGTCATATGCGACTCATCTTCAGTTGTATTCTGAACTAAGTAAGTTCGGCTTTAGGTGTAGTAAAGTGTTTATATATATATAATACATTTTGATAAGATCTCTAATACTTTATATATTTTTTTATTTTTGTCTAATGTAATGAATGAAACAATCATTACTTAAATTTTGTAATTTATATTGTATCGTTGATGATTGAATAAATAAATAAAGGTTCGTCTTCAAGGCCTTCCTAAAGCTGCACACAACACAAATATCCCTTAGAGGCACAAGAAGGTCGATCCATTTGAAATATCATTAGAGAAAACAAAGGTCAACCAAACATAAAGCTTTTTTTTTTTTTTTGTATTTTTGCAGTCATATACTTCTGGTATGTTTTGACTAGGTTAGTCTAACCTTCGTAGCTTAGTTGGTAAGGCGCTTGTCTTCCTCTCTTATTCTAATGTATGTTACAGATTCACTTCAATTTAAAGTATCATGCATCTCCATTATCTAAATATCACACATTATTTTATTCATCATTTTTAGCGGCTCATTTGGCTCTAGAACGATCTTCTTAGCGTAATCAGATGTGGTCCAACCTAATCGATATTTAATAATAAACTAAAGAAGTATTATTTATCTCACAATATTCCTCTTCATTAACTCTCTCACAATTCCTCTTCTAATCCCTCATTTCATTGAGATTTATTTTTATTAATTTTTTTGTTGGTTCTTAAATATTGTTTTCATACACTACGTTTAAGATACAATCATGGAGACTAATAAAATTATTATGAAACAATTCTGGTTAGTTGGGAGATATTGCTTAAGTGCAATAAACCCGCCAGATGCATTTGCATGAAAGTGTAAAATACACGCATATAAATAAAGTCGCTAATGACACGGGTTTCTTTTTATATTTATTATGTTTAAAAAGTAATTATAAACATAGGGATACTTTAAGCCATTACCATAAATTAAACTAATAACTAACCAAAGAAGAAAAAAAAAACACGCCTCATTATATATTTTATAATGAGTACCTTTGAGTCAACAGACAATACTATATGTGTACGAGTACACATGACACAAGTGAAACCTAACCATTGGTCTTGCACCTTCCGGAATCATTACGTCTGACAGCCTTCAGATTGGAGGTAGAAACACGTGCCACGGAGATAATTGTAATAGATGGAATACTGAAGTAATGTATTATTATATATTCTTCTTTTAACGTTATATTGTATTATACTTTCGTTTTATACAGCACAACCTGACCGATTTATTTAGTATATCTTTGTGTACGAGTATATGTAAATCTTTTGTATCTAACAAGAAAACAAGTATAAAAACCATTTTTTAAACTTTTGGGTATTACCGGGAAACAAATCCAATACCTACGATTTGGTAAAGACGAAGACATGCGTCTTATCGACTAGGTCGTTAAATCGTTCGTAAACTTAAATGTTTTCATTTAAATCTATTCTTAACGTATAAAACACATATATAACGAAACGTAAGTGTTTTTCAAACTATTTCGCTCTCTTTTGAAAACTCTTTCATAAAACGAAACAGGCCTGTCACTTTTAGTTTATATTTATTTTGTACTTAGATGCATATAAGTGAAACATAGACAGGATAAAAATATTGAAGTAAGTCGAATGAATGTCATAGAAATGGTGTGCACTAAGAATATATGGGGATATAATTTATTAGGATAAGGGTTGTTGATTAAGATGCACTCTGTGATGGTTTGGACACGTAGAACGAATGAATGAAGACATATTAACAAAACATGTATACGATGCAAATATGAATAGAAGGCATGGTAGAGAAATATCAAGGAAAGTATGGATAGATCAACTGAAATATATTATGAAAGAAGAAAATGTAAAAGTCAGATAAATTGGAAGAGTTATTTGAGAAGGTGTATGGATGTAGAAGAGGTGAATGATGTGTGTTGCGATAGGAACATCGAGTGTTTTGTCCACTCTGCCTGCGCCAACAGAGAAACGGCCTATTGTTATGAATGTGTATGTATTATTTTGTTAAAAATATTTTATACGATAAACTAGAAGTGCCATACAAGTGATAGCCCAGGCCGCTGGCTCACCTAACATCAGACTAAAGTCGCCCCTGCACAAAGTGTTGGAACTTGCTTTAATTACGTTTATACGAGTACACATCGTGATAAACGGCGCATGCCAGAAGTTGAACCATGGACTCTCGAGGCAAAAACCCTGTTCCGTTAATTAAAGGTCATCTATTGTAGATGTGTACTTAGAAATTAAGATTGAAGCAAAGACTGTCAGTATTGAGCAGGTCTTCTGAAACTATTAGCCTGTTCAGAAAATAATAACCAATTCTAACCTACAAATTTAATCAAACATAACTTGAGAGTAAATAAACTTTATTAATAAAAATAAAAGCCATTTGACTCTAGGCAATTTAGGCACCGAATTATAAACTTTTTTATGCATATAGAATAAAACTCGATAGGCATAAATATATATCTTTATTATGTTAGAAGAATTATTTAAAGCCTTTTTCAGCTGCTTCTCTGCTGTCAAATTTTTCCCGCCGTAAATATTTGTCGAAGTGCTTAAAAAGATAAAAATCAGTTGGCGATAGATCGAATGAGTAAGGGGGATGAGGTACCCGATTTTATACTTTTTTTTAGAATAGATATGTATTTAAGTTAGTTTTATTAAATGGGGTGTTAACTATATTTATGTCTGGGATAGCTGCAAATTATGAATATGATTTAAAAAAAGATTATTGCTTTAGGTATTTTTTTTAATCTGGCGAGCTTATTGCCATGTGGTAATCTCTTCCAACCAACTAGAAAGATGTTTTAATGGGTCCTAAGTGAAAACCAGACTGGAATCCCATTTAAAAAAATCTAGGTTTAAGCGGGGATCGAACTCGCAATCTACGGATCGGAAGACAAGCGTCTTGCCACCTTGCTTAGTGCTTCGTAGAAAAAATCGTTTATTTTTTAACTGAGATCAATAGGATAGAGAAATTGATCATAACGGTTACTTAACAGCAATGAACAACACAATTCAAAGTTATTTTTTTTTATTGGATATCATTAGAAAACCATTTATCAAGGTTTTCCAATTTGCTTTAAACATAAAGAAATTGTTGCAGCACCAACACTTCATTCGTGTGTCATTTCTAGTATAGTTACACGTGTTTTCTTCCAAGAAAACTTTGAATTCGTCATTTTCAACAGTAGCAGGACGTCCTCGATTTTTTTCATCTTTAAGAATTGCGTCTCCGTCCCTAAACTTTCCAGACCAACTGCTCGTTTACAAGTAGTCCCTCTACTCCATAATTGGCTAATATTGCGTGCTATTTGATATGCATTATGACCAAGTTTAAATTCATAAAAAAATACGCATAATTCATATTTTTAAATTAACGCAAATTTAATGCCTGTCTCAATAAATAAATACAGCAGACTCCTTACTGTCGAACAAAAACTAAGGAATAACGATCTACAAAAAAACTTTGTAGATTTTCCGATATGTGACAGTAACACATTCAGCTTTAGGTGTAGTGTTCATATACCATCATCAATTTTGATAGTACCTCCCAAAAAGGGTTATTGTCAAGTGCTTCCTAAAGCTTCATACGCCATTCATATATGTAGGGTGTGGGCTGAAAAGCATCTGGTGTCCCTGTGGCTGGGTTTGTTTTATATTGGTGGGGTGTATCTTGGCCGAGGGGATGTTATTAGATGAGCCCAGACCTTTTGATAGCTTCTGTATTTAATGTATTATCTGCAATTTATGTGTTTTAGAAGTGTTATTTAAATATATTTTGTACATACCATGTTGCTGTCAATAAACCTATATTTATTTATTTATTTATATCTTATACCAAGAAGACCTTTTTTAATGTTCTCATTTTTTCAAACATTGTTTTTTGTTCCAAATATTCTGTTCATTACTTTAATTTTTACCTCATTTATATTTCTTTCATCACTTTTTGCATCACGTCTAAGTTTCGCATGTAAATCGTAATGTGAGACCAATAGTGAACTTTGTTTCTCTTGAAATCCCCGTTTTATTATATTTGTTTCGGAAAATGTTTACTGTTGAAAATATGAACTTGTATGAATTATTGCAACATACGAGGGTCATCCAGAAACTAAGGTTAAAAGAGCTCCTGAGGCTGGGGGATTTTTTCGTTTCAAAGTTGGTGCACCTGGCGTATAGGGGGGATCCTAACGGTCAGTTTGTTTGGTTTCGCGTGTTTGTCAGCCATTTTGTTCAGTCACAGTAAATTCTTCCGATGGAGAGGTCGTCGCGCGCTCCCGCCAACTCTCGTCCTTGCGAGACCCGCGCGGTTATCAGTTTTGTGACTTTGCAGAACAATACCGTCGCGAATATCCATCGGAAGCTCGTGGAAATTTATGGTAGTAATGTGATGAGTCGACAACATGTCACGAAGTGGGTTAGATTGTTCAGAGAAGGCCGTACTGATACTCACGACGAGGCAAGGCAGTGATTTCTGACGAATTTGTGCAAAAAATTGAAGAACAAGTGCGAAATGACCGCCGTGTGACGCTTAACGACCTTCACGAAGAATTTCCTGACATTTCTCGAAGTCTCCTTGGTAATATTGTGTCGGGAAAACTTGGTTACAAGAAGTTGTGCGCGAGATGGGTGCCCAGAATGCTCACACCGGAGCACCGTCAAAATCGCGTGACCGCCGCGCGTGAATTTTTGGATCGTTTTGCACAAGAGGGAGAAGCTTTTCTGGATTCTATCGTGACGGGGGATGAGACGTGGGTGTGTCACTACACCCCAACAATTTCTAACGATCAGAAGGTCAAGGAAGCTGTGAAGAAGTGGCTGAAAGAGCTGGCGGCGGAGGTCTATGACACTGGTATACAAAAGCTGGTGCCCCGACTACAGAAATGTCTTGATCTCGACGGCGGTTACGTTGAAAAATAGTTTTATATATTTTTGAAGTATCCTGTGAATTTCAATTAAATACAATCATTTTTCGATCCTACATAAATGTTGTAACCTTACTTTCTGGATGACCCTCGTACAATATGATGTACATACTCGCAGTATAACTTCAGCGAGCGCATGACATTCCAATCTACGGGCACAGCTCGGTGTGAACGGACTTTTTAGATTAAACAAATTGGCAAAAGCGCGCGTGGACTTTGGAAAGCACAATTGCCCGGCTAGTTCAAAATAACATTCAGTGATTATAAATACTCAGATATATAATATTATCTAGTGACGTTACTTCGTATTTCATTATTCGATTTATTTTTTCGTATGGGTCCGAATTAGTATTTCGGACATATTGAGATGACATAGCAGGGATAAATCCAGATATATTGAACCACTGTAGTAAGCTTTCAGTTCGTCGTTACGCACGTTTGCCACAACACTCGTATAAATACTCTTTGCATTCAAGTATTGCCACCAGACAAACTCTTTTAATAATAATAATAAATAAATAAATATTGGTTTATTGATAGCACCATAGTATACACATTTATAAATACATTCCGAAATCGCACATATATCTCGTGATAAATAGCATAAAATACATTTAAGAGAGAAGTTATCAAAAGGTCTGGGCTCATTTCATAACATCTCCTCGGTCGAGATACACCCCACCAATATTGGGCGAGCCCGCCCGCGAGGATATTACATGTATTTTTCTGTCCACGCAGTGAGACTCTGGAATCAGTTACAAACAAATATAAGACTCGCTCCGTCCTTGGCATGCTTTAAGAAGTGACTGAAAAAACTCTTAATTTCTGGTCAGTAAAATAACGTGTTTCATTCTTGATTTTTCTTTTCCTTTCCTCACCACCATCCCTTCCTTTCCTTTTGATTGATAATATCTCACTTTATACGAAAAATAATGTTCGGTCTGTCTTTGTGGGGTTCGTGGGCATGTGCTCAGGTATGTTTATAGATTTCGTGGAGATGGATAGTCATTTTAATTATTTATGCGACCACGTAACTTGCTTCATTCACGTTTGTCTGGTTAGTTGGAAGAGATTGCCGCCTGGCAATAAGTCCACCAGATTGTATTTGCAATAAAAGTGTTAAATAAATAAATGTTTTTCAGCCCACATCCCTTGTATATGAAGATTAATAAAAGGAGAAAAAAAATTTAAATGGCAGAAAAAAATAAAAAAAGTACTGACTAACAGGAGTACCAATTATATCAAAATAAAATCATAAATATAAAATGATGTTCATCATACATACAAACCACATTACGAAAAATTAAAATAAATAAGCAGTAATTTATAAAAAATAATGAAAAGAGAACGCACACACAATTCCGGACTCACCACTAGCGAAAAGAAAATAATATTTTATCTGATTGAAACCCTTTTTTATACCTTCGGAAATCGAACCCGACTCAAGTTATTAAACATTCGGTTTTAAAACCACATGGTTAAGAACGGCATTCACGGTTTGTCATCGTATGCGTTGTCCATATTCCATACATGGCGAGATAACAACATTCGTACACGTACTCTGCGCTCTCAAGTACTCTTACCAGACTACCTCCGTGGCCTAGTTGGTAAGACACTCGTTTCCCAGCTCGGGGTTCGATCCCCGTTGGAACCCAGTTTTATTAAATAAAAGATTCCAGTCTGGTTTCACTTAAGGCCTCTTAAACATCTTTCTGAGTGGTTAGTCACATGGCAATAAACCCACCAGGTTTTATTGTATACAGCGAAATTTAAATACAACAAATACAATATGTACAATTCTTGTTTAACATAAGTTGTGTCCGTTTTTTTCCAATTTAAAAATGAGCACCAAAAGTAAAACGGTAAATCTTATTATACGTTATTCGAAAGAAAATTTTCTGCTCTACAAGATATTGTGTTTGCTTTTACGTTACATATATTATTTTATTAGATTACAAGCCGTCAAAATGGAATGTCAAGTAGACGAAAGTGAGCATTTTCGACACCTCCTTCTGTTCGCGTTCAATCGAGGGAATAAAGCTGCCAAAGCTGCTCGCGATATTTGCGAAGTGTACGGTGAAGATGCTATGAATGAAAGGACAGCTCGTCGATGGTTTTTGCGTTTCAAAACTAGTAATTTCGACCTGAAAAACATGTAGCGTTCCGGACCGCTTAAACCATATTATTCATGAAGATCCCCTTCAAACCACCGTAGAATTGGCAGAGCAAATGAATTGTAGTCACATGACTGTATACCGCCATCTACCATCTGTCCTTTCATTCATAGCATCTTCACCGTACAATTCGCAAATATCGCGAGCAGCTTTATTCCCTCGAATGAACGCGAACAGAAGGTGTCGAAAATGCTCACTTTCGTCTACTTGACATTCCATTTTGAAGGCTTGTAATCAAATAAAATAATATATGTAACGTAAAAGCAAATACAATATCTTGTAGAGCAGAAAATTATCTTTCGAATGACGTATAACATTGACCATTTTGTTTTACTTTTGGTGCTCATTTTTAAATTGGAAAAAAACGGACACAACTTATGTTAACACCCAATAGTTAAGGCATTAACGTTGTGGAGATTTAAAGACATTGTAATTTGTTTTATCAAACACTGTTTATTCCACTTTTTTTAACAGTATAACCCTCTCGGTATCAAGGCTTTCCCCTCATCTTCAGGGGCGCACAAACAAGTATTGGTTGTGCTCCCCTGAAGATGAGTTGAAAGCCTTGAAACCGGTAGGGTTAAACCGTTACAAAAAGTGGAATAAACAGTGTTTGATAAAACAAATTACAATGTTCAACTCTTTTATCAGGCTGGAACTTTGTTCTTCTTTTTTGGTACCATCGGTAATCTAGCTCGAAACACTCGAGTAGAAGTAAAGTCTATTGTATCTTACCAATTAAGATACGGAGGTCGTCGTTTATTTGGAAAATCTATGTAAGCTGGTGTGAACCGGTTCGTATGAATGGGTTGCACCTTAGTGATATGATTGAACGAGTCCAAACGAACCGTTTGATAAAAATCTTTTAATAACCTAAGTGGTATGCGTCAACAGATTAATAACCTTATCATTTATCAAGTTTTAAATTAATACATACATACATACCATCACGCCATTTCCTTGACGGGACAGGCCAGAGGACAGAGCGACATACGAGTATTTTCATAACACGACACACTTCTTTCACCTCTTCTACATCCATTCAACTTTTCTCATAGCTCCTACTATTTTTCTGACTTTATTTATTTCCTTCTTGCCAAATATAATTCGCTTGATGCAATCATACTTTTTTTGGTATTCCTCTCTTTAAGCTTAACTCATATTTGTACAATATATATTTTTTCTTAATTTATTCGTTCTACATGCCCTAAGGCCGAGGCCACACCATAGTGCTTCGCTAGGTGCTACGTGACTAATAGACTAGGTGATTTCATGCACGGCCACACCAAAGTACTTCCAACAAATTCATTTGACATTTGGGAGCGGTTGAGTCATCAAACGATGCCACTCTCAAAACTAACCAATTTCATTACAACTTACCATATTTATTTACTTCCTGTGCAACTTCATTCCAAAGTGATTTTATTACAGATGCATTTTTTCTATAATTTGCTCGATGGGTTCCACAAAGGCTCCGTTTTATACACAGCTGTTATTAAAACTTCCGCCATCTTGTAAATTAACCAACAAGTCTGTTCGCTAGGAGATTCACTCGATGACTAGTCGTCATGCAACGTGGCAAGAAGCGTGCAGTGTGGCCACTGCGATATTATGCAGTGCATTGGTTCACTAGAATATGTTACCTAACTCGCAGCGTAGCTCTAAGCACCAAACGAGGCTCCTTCCTGTGTGGCCACGGTCTTTGGGAAATCTGTAATATGCAAAGGACTTTAAAATAGTTTCAATAAATGCTCATTGAGTTATCTTTTTCTACATTTTTATATAATTTGCTCAATGGGTTCCACAAAGGCTCCCTTTTATACACAGCTGTTATTAAAACTTCTGCTATCTTGTAAAATCACTTGGTGACACAATAAAATTAACCAACACGTATGTTCGATAGGAGACTCACTAGGTGACTAATCGTCATGTAGCGTGGAGTGATGCGTGCAGTATGACCATTGCGATAGTATGCGGTGCGTTGGTTCGCTAGGATATGTCGCCTAACTCGCAGCGTAGCTCTAAACACCAAGCGAGGCTCCTACCTGTGTGGCCGAGGCCTAACCATTTCAGAGTATTCTTTTTCATTTTACTCAACATATCATCCTTAAGTTCACATTCATCCCTTATCCTAATAAATTGTCACCCCAAGGAACTTAATTCGTACCTCGAGATATTATAGGCGGAAGAGGGATGATTATGCCCCTGTAACAAAATATCCATCATGATTGCTGTTCTTCGTCATTACCATCTCGCCATATTCCTGTTGGATTAGAAAGATACAACAGTTACCTACTTAGTTATATCTTGGCGTACGTATTTCGTTTCTGTGTAGCATTCGTACATCTTTTTATTTTTTATTTGTTTATTTTACACATGACAAGAAATATACATAATTTGTCAAACAAGAAATATACATAATTTGTCAAACAAACTCCTCACACTTCATCACTCCAGACAGACAGACCAAAACATTTATCCCACAATACACTGCACACAATCATAAAGCAAAAAAAAAACATTTGTATAAAAATATAAATAAAAAACAACACAAAGCACCACATTCAAGAGCTCACATAAAACCTCTTCCACAAGTTATTCCTCTTGCAAGCCCAAGCAGTCAAACTCCTGTCGCAATAACAACCACGCTCTGATCGACTGCCTAAATTATTTTCCTCCCTTTGCCTTTATTGAATTCGGCACCCTATTGTATGTCATGGGAGCTAAATAGGCATATTGCTTTTGGGCAAAAGATGTTTTAACTTTAGGGATGGTGAACATTTGATCAGTTGCCTTGCGTGTCATGTGTGTGCTGAGTCTGCATCTTCCCTGCAGTTTATAAGTAAGATTAACACACCTATATACCTGATTAAACAGGTTGAAAGTGGATAATTTCATACGTACACGGTGACCCTGAAGTTTGTTATCAGCATAAGTCTGGTTCATTTCTCACCAATAATTTATTGCATGTCACTTTTATTAAGCATTTTTTTCCATTATCTATGTCTAAAGTTCAATGAATAATACAATATCATAGTGTTACTTCTTATCGCTAATCTGATTTTTGTTATATTATCTGTGATAAAACAGCAGGTAAAAATAGATCAGTATATAGTATTACGATATGAGTTCAAAATGCAAGTGAAAATCGCAGTGTCATTATAGCTACTTTGAAAAAGTAGCACTGTTACCGGAATGGCGCACGTTATCTGAGGACATGCGAGTATGATACAAGTTCAACTTGTTACGAGGTGACATTCTACTGTGATGGAATATGATTAATGACATGTGCAAAAAAAAAACAATGTACTATACACTGCAATGCTTGTACAGTAAAAGTCCGTTATTTCAGGATTCAGAGAATTAATTTCTCCAAAAATCGAATTGCGGCAATTTTCACATATGAAGTACCTATTGAAAAATTTATTTCTGAAAGAACCTGTTATAACACAAATAATTTTGTGATAAAAGTAAAAAAAAAAACAATTGTTATTGGTTATCTGGAAAAAAGAAAAACAATGATAACATTTGTACTTTGAACAAATCTATTTCAAAGATAATTATCAAGATGTTCCACGTTTTAGGGGATTTTTGGTGATAAATTAATTAAAGAGTAATGTCGTATCTTACAACAATTAATTAATTATTATCAAATTAAATTAAAATAGATCCGGTATTTTATTTTATTTGAATTTTGATACAGATTTAATTATCCAATTAGATAATGTTAATTATCCAATTATCCAATTAGGTGGTATAACATCAAAGAACTTATTTTAAAAAGTTATTGAATATTATTGGAATTGGCAAAAGACTGAAATAAGCAGAATAAATACTGTAGATGCATAAACTGAGAATAATATATGAGGTGACAATGTATGACAGAATATATAATGAAATAAATTCTGTCATTTTTTTTTTCTTTCTCAAAACAGGCTTAGCCCAATTAAATTGAAAAATACAAGAAATGTTAACATTACAAATAAAGAAAAATTATATAAAATTAAAAAAACTAGGTATATGAAATAAAAAAAAATATATATAAAATAAAATATAATGTATACGCATACATATACATATATACACACAAACATACACATATATTCAAATTCACTTGATGAGTGCTTTTCGTACGTTGATGAGTGCTTTCTAACGCGCTCAATCTAAGAAGAAAATTTACTTTTGCTTTTGGTAATGTGATATGAAATATGTCAATATCCGAAGCAGTCCCGTTCAGAAGAGTTAAGGCCCTTCCAACAGGCATAGCGGCTGGATGACCCGTTTTTGCGTATGTTATTGAGAACAGTTCTTGTCGGCGCAGTCTAGTGTAATTGTTAGGAACATTTAACGCTAATCTTTGTAGTAATGTTGGACAGCTCACAACTCTTGGAACGAGTTTGACAACGTTTACCAGGACACGCAGGTTATGCATTGTCACCTCATATATTCTTCTCAGGGCACGCATTTCTAAAATATTTTTTGGTTAAATTAAAAAGTACGAGTATATGGGTTAATAATGAAAGATTGGAGCTAGTTGAGGAATTTTGCTACTTAGATATATAGTATTTTCACAGATGATGGAAGAGTTAAGAAGGATGTTGAACGGCGTGTAGCGATAAGAAACAAAGTCAACGAGACATTATAATATACAATGTATACTCAAACAGGACAGCATTAAAATTTGCACAGATTATATTCCACAATGGTATTTTGGTACCGACTTGATGTATGGGAGTGAAACGTGGATGTGATAAAAATACTGAGATGACCGAATAAATGTTGTTGTGCATTAAGAAGAATACATGAAGTAACAATGTATGAATGAATACGAAATGAAGTGATAAGAGATGAATGTGAACTTAAGGCTGATGTGTTGAGTAAGATGAAGAAGAGCACTCTGAGATGGTTTGGCCATGTAGAACGAATAAATCAAGCAAGTCTAACTAAACAAATATATAGGTAGTGCAAATTTTGAAGGGAGGCGTGGTAGAAGAAGACCAAGGAAAATATGGTTGGATCAATTGCATGATATTTTGAATGAAAGAAATGTAAAAGTCAGAGAAATTTAAACATTTTAAATGTGATATAATTGGGTTTTATCGCCTACGTCAGAGAAGTCGTAGAAGTTGTATGAGAAGGTGTATGGATGTAGAAGACTCAAAAGATGTTTATCGCATTAGGAAAGTCTGGCATTCTCTCATCTCTGCCTATCCTGACAGTGAGATGAGCGTGTTGGTATGTATGTATATCTTACTTAAGAGGAAGAAAATAATTTACTATTTATAGTTAAAGCATTAACATTGCGGAGGTTTAAAAACATTGTATAGTATCCGGCGGTAAGTAAGACAAATCAGGCTTAAGAAAGAGACTGTCGAGCATCGTCTCTGTTTTTTTTGTAGAGCATCGTCTCTGTCGCACGGACTGTTAGCACATCGTGAGACAGAGACGACGCTCTACAAACCGACAGTCTCTTTCTTAAGCCCGATGTGTATTACTTACCGCCGGGTACTGTAATCTGTTTTTATCAAACACTGTTTATTCTATTTGTTTGTAACGGTTTCAAGTTTTTTTTCTCATCATCATGGGAGGCACAAACAAGAGTACTTGTCTTGTTTATGTGCGCCTAATGATGAGGGAAAAACATTGGAACCGGTAGGATTATACCATTACATAAAGTAGAATAAACAGTGGTTGATAATAAAAAATTACAAAGAAAATACTGTTGAAGATCATTAATGAATTAATCATTAAGGGATCATCACTCATTAACTTTCGTATATTTTTCATTAAACTGTATTTGGTGTTTGATAAAACAAATTGCGAAGAAAGTACTGTTGATGATCATTAATTAATTAATCATTAATGGATCATCACTCATTAGCTTTCGTATATCTTTCATTAAACTGTATTTAGTGTTTGATAAAACAAATTGCAAAGAAAATTCTGTTGAGGATCATTAATGAATCATCACTCATTGACTTTCAAATATTTTTCATTAAACTGTATTTAGTATTTGACAAAACACTAAATACAGTTTAATGAAAGTTTAATGCAAAGAAAATACTGTTTAGGATCATTAATTAATTAATCATTAATGAATCATCACTCGTTAACTTTCGTATATTTTTCATTACATAAAAAAATAATCCAATTAAATTAATTGTTTCTCAACGTCCGTAATATTTTACATGGCTTCTTAATTTATTTAACTTGTTCACTTAACTCTTGGTTAATTGAAAAAAAACTGTTTCAGTTTATATCAATAACAAAGTCCATTTCGTAACTTGTTGATCTAACTTCTCTTGATATAATGAACAAAAAAATGAAATAAATTAATGTTTATAAAGACAAAGAGGTCAAATATGTTAATAAATATTAACTGTGCATATAATAACTATATATGATATATTGCAATAATAACAAGTGACTTATATTGCAATAATACAAGAAAATATATTGCTACAATAATAATATTTCTTTATATACTGGATGAATTTATGCTGTATTTTTTTGGTGTAAGGGCCTTGGATCCCCTGAACCTTGGTCTGTTGCATGTTCGTGGTATATGTATGGAAGGTAGTATGAATGCACGTACTGCTTTTTGATATTTTTCGTATATGATACGTGTTAATATTTATACGTTTTGCGACTGCAGAAAACTAACCATTTTTTTATATATCTTTCATACATACCATCATGACGTCTCTCTATCGGGGTAGATAAAAAGGCTAGTAACTAACGGTACACCTTTAAATCAAACCCCTACGATTTCATTGACTTTTTACATTTCCATCTTTCAAAATATCATATACTTGACCCAAATATACTTTACTTGGTCTTCCTCTACAACGCCTTCTACTCACATTTTCACTGTATATTTGATTTGTTAGGCTTTCTTCATTCATTCGTTCCACATGCCCAATCCATCTTAGAGTGGTCTTCTTCATCTTACTCAACTCATCATCCTTAAGTTTCCATTTCTTCCTAAATACTCGTATTTCATTTTCTATTCTCTCATTCATTGTCACTCCACGTGTATCGGACGTACGCGTCACCTAAAATATAAGATTTTATTTGTGTAATTGCTGTGTAAATATTGTAGAGTTGATATCTGTACCTATTGTAATGAAATGTTCCTTATGCGTGGCCTTCCCAATAATCACTATAAATAATCGAACAGCCCATGCATGCAGAGAGCGCACGGTATACGTGGTATCTAGCAAGTATCAAGTAAGCCGCGACGGAATACACGGACAAATAAAGTGGTTTACGATGAGCGATAGGCTGTACATAAGGAACGAAAAATGAGCAAAATATATTATCAGTTTCAGGAACGTCTACTGTGTTTTATTTACGACAAACTTCTCCCTGCTAAAGAAGAATCTCTTCACTCTGCTTCTTTTCACCGAAAAAGCAAGAAGTAAATCAGAATATTCTATTATTGAGCGGTCTTTGTACAGGTGCTGTACATATGTATCTTATAAGTTCACAGATTTCTACAGCATTTATTCAGTCTTATCCTATGTCAACGTTTCACACCCATACGTCAAAGTCATAATATTTATTATATTTTTTTTAGACATGCGGTGCTTCCGGCCGGTCCTATAGCTACGGGTTGATGCGGCTGATGATAGACAAGTGCGCCAAAGCCTTACTGGCCGGTCTGAAACTGCAGCCTGGAGACATGATCGGGATCGTGCTGCCAAACGTCCCAGAGTTTCCAGTTGTCCTACATGGAGCTTTGGAAGCTGGCTTAAAGGTTACCTTCGCTAATCCACTTTATACAGAAGGTAACTTGTCATTCTCTTTTGAAAAATTCTTCAAATTTACTAACAAATAACTAAGAATATATCATACATTCATGTTAAATACACATTACTTTACGTAGTGCATAGTAAGGCATCTGTATTTCAGCTCGGAGGTCGAGGGTTCGATCCCCAATGTTACTGATTTTATTTAAAGGATATCAGTATTGTTTTTACTTTGGGTCTTTTAAACATTTCAAACATCTTTCTGATAGATTGGAAGATATTCTCACATGTCAATACACCTGCCACGTCGTACTGCATACAATAAAAGTGTATAACAATACAATTTTGGTTTTATATACAATAGCATATTTTTGGATGAAAGAGATTTCTAGAGGATTATAAACTCTGCAGGTGTATTATTATTAAACTGTATACAGTGAAAGTGTAACAAAATACGATACAATACAATATAAATCTTTTATAAGTGTTACATAATATATATAATCACTGTTATGTCCGATTTAAGTCATAAACACCCTACCCTTATTTCCCAGAAAAAAATACCATTTCCATTTGCGGGGAATACCACAGCACAGGTTTCACGCTGGCAACCTTTTATACCAGCTGTCGGCAAATATGATTTGTAATGGGTCAAATAGTATATATTTTAAGTCTTATGGGCCAAGAGGCAAACTCGAGGATATTTATGTAAGCCTACTTAAATAACAAGCAAAAAGTTTTCATAAATTTACTGAATAAAACATAACCTATTAATAATGCTCGTAAGTAGACCAAAAAATACTACTCTTGTTTGAAATATGGTTCTATTAATGAGAAGAATTGAATTGATTTTTTTTGAGATAACATTTCACCAAATTGGGGTTCAAAGTTAGTACTCCCTATCATCAAATAGGTTCATCTGTTAATGCTGATCTATATTGAGATTTTACGTATTTCATTTTTGAAAAAGAGCAGCAACACACGTAGCACTGGAAACACTGCTGAATAATAACTGCGTGGCGTCACAGGAGAGGTCACCGAATGCGAGGGTATAGGAACGCTATATATGGTCGTATTTCGCAATGTCTCAACTCGGCGGTTGACTGTTCCGTTATACTCGTAGCGCGTACTTTGAAATTGTAAAGTCCATTCTTAGCTCGCGGGCCAAACAAAAAAAGCAACGGACTGTAGTTTGCCGACCCTTACTCTGTACAGAAGTCCAAAGTGTTAAACAGCATGGTCACGTAGCTGTTATTACAAATTTTTGAGATCCTTCTAAAAATCTAAAAACTGTTAATCTATTAAAATATTTTAAAATTTTGATACATCTATACTTAAGAAATTGTAGCACGGTTCATGTGACAGTTTACAAATTTGCCCCAATACAACCTTGTAACGATGTGCAGTAATTTTAATTATTTTATCAACTTTAATATAAGCCTCAATTCTAATAAATAGCAAGTTATTTAGGTAAATACATTACATAAAACTAACAACAATGACAAATTAATACATCTTGTTACAAATTAGCAAAAATGTGGCAGTTTGTTAAAATCAAATGATATTTGGTGACGTTTGTCAAAAGTCACTACGTTAGTCTGCATTGACTAGGGATGGGGTATACGATATTTGGATTTTCGTTTTATTTATACCTAAAATTAAATGTTCGTAATTTGTATTAATTCATAGTGGATCTTGGCCTATTTAAATATAGATACAAATCCTATAATACATTAGAAAGTCAGTATAATGATAATTAGGAATTAAAACGTCGGTTTAGAGAAAAACAATTCTTCGATTTATAAAAAAACTATTCGATTTGTAAAAAAAACGATTTTACCCCATCCCTTTGAGATATGACATTTCAAATGTAACAGGGACCATCCTACATTTTCTCAAGTATAATGATAATGTTCTCTACCACTGAAACACATTATTTAATGAGTTGCATTGACTGCTAGAGATGATCCTAAAATTCAAGCAAATTTTCAAATTAAATGACGTCAAACTTTTCAAATTAATGTTACTTTGTTTATTTCAGCCTCGATCGATACTGACGTTAAAAGAATATCCTAAATTTTTTGTCCAGTAAATCGATGAAGATTGTAACTGTCAAAAATATTAATTGTATGGAATAATGCATCATATCTAGCTGAGATTATAACAAACCTTATATAAGTGAATCAAAAACATCCGTAATACCTTATTTTGAAACCATGGTACTCGATATTGTTTGATTATAGTGTTGTACAACTAATTTGAAAAATCCGTTTTAGAACGGCGTGTAGCGTGTACAAATCATACAATACACTATAAAGTCAGTATAATGATAATTAGGAATTAAAACGTCAGTTTAGAGCAAAACAATTTTTCGATTTATAAAAAAACTACTCGATTTGTAAAAAAAAAAAAAAAAACGATTTTATCCCATCCCTTTGAGACATGACGTTTCAAACGTCACAGGAATCATCCTACATTTTCTCAAGTATAATCATTGATTATTATGTTTAAAATAATATTGTAAAAATGATTCAATTTTACAGATGAGTTACTACGCCAGTTTCAAGATTCTGGAGTAAAAGCCATTGTCACATTTGAGATGATGATGCCAAAATGTCTGGCTGTGAAGGAGAAATTAAAAGACTACAAGGGAACTATTTGGGTAGGAGGAGAAGAACTTGAAAAAGATGGTAAGATAGTTTAGGATATGTATCCTAGAGGGAAGAGATGATGAGGATGATTTGTTGATAAATAATAAAACACGTTAGATCGCAATGCGGAAAGAGAGTCCAATTTTATTAGTAACGTAGGTATTTATATCTTTTTAGAATGTGCGCGAGAATGCGCTCGCGATATGCCTACGTCTCGTTTCTGCGAATGCAAAACGATTAATTGTTGTATGTAGGTATCATTCAAATACGGAACTGGCGAGACAAGCGTGGTGCGTTCTCTCTCTAGTATGGAATGCGGTCCGCTCGGCTATGGGTTGAATGGCCGGCGTGTGACCTTCGGACTTGTTTATTTAAATTTGTCGAGGAATGCGAAGGTCATTTCATTGGTCATCGACCGTATGTATGAATGCCCACAGTATTCGAGTGGGCGACCGTCACAATAGAAAAAAAATGTTTTCCCTTTATTCGTATATTTCTATTTAAATAGAATTATAAAAATATCTAGTACATTAATACGTATAAAGACAACTTATGTAGCACTATTTAGAAAGAAGACTACATAAAGTTTCTTGTCGAATTTCAGTTTTTGAACTGGAAATGGAAGGACCAATTTATCTATGGCGAGGACAAAGAGGTTATGGTCACTAGAAAATACATACAATGCAATGAATATCCCATCAATGCACAGTAAAAACACATAATCTTTATAAACCTTTCCCTTCACGTGCTAAAAAAATCCGCGCGTTCCGGTGCTGTGTATTCAATACACATGTAAAAATTAGCGATTTAAAATCGGAAAAATAAGAATATTCATAGCCAATCGCTTACATTAATTAAATTTGAAGTCAAAAGTGATAATAATTCAAATTTAATTGCTGAAAACATGAAAAAAACATCGGCCGACGTTCACAAAACGGGCGAAGCGACCACCTCGAACAAAAGCCAGTTGGCTACTAAACGAGAGAAGCGACCGAACTGAGATTATATTTTTTGCGTTCCCATATACCGAAGTAGAGTGAGACGTGAATAGCGTCGCTTCCTCACCCATAGCGGATTTTTTAGAATGAATATACCTACGTCACACACTGGCACACGTTTGATTGTAGTGGTGAATTTATTCCCGATTTTCACAAAATATATCTCATATGGCCGATAAGTGCTAATTATTATTAATATTATTTTTTTCATTCAATGCGTAAATGTATATTTACGGAGGAATACTTAAAATCTGAACCCAGTATTTATTATATTTATAGAGATATTAAAGTGTTTAGAAGCAATGTGTACTAGTTACACATCACAGGACAGGAAGGGTTAAACAATATAAATGCAACAAAATAAATCCAAACCTAAAATTCATATAAAAATTAAAAACAGCTTAAAATAATCTGCACACAAATATAAAAAAAAATAATTAAATAAACTCAAATGTCAAATCAATAATTCACAATCACACATGATGCACACCCATGAAATTAGCACACAGCTAGCTGTATGTTATAATAATTTAAAGCTAAATAAGTAATTGTAGCTAACGACTCTGTGGCCCAGTTGTTGAACAACAGAGCAGTTATCTAATCACAAATATGTATAGAAAGATGTTTTGTATTTCAATTCGGATAGATGTCGTTAAGATAACGTATTCATTGATAAACTTCATTACAAACATTCTGAATGTATGTTATTATGAAAGGTGATATTTAAGTGCATTTTAGTCACTGCTTACTTAAATTACTTAAGTGATATTTTAGCGCATTTTAGTTATTGTTTACCTAAATTACTTAAGTGATATTTTAGTGCCTTTTAGTCATTGTTTACCTAAATTACTTATGTAATATTTTAGCGCATTTTAGTCATTCATTACCTAAATTACTTAAGTGATATTTTAATGTATTTTAGTCATTGTTTACCTAAATTACTTAAGTGATATTTTAGCATATTTAAATCATTTTTTACCTAAATAACTAATGTGATATTTTAGCGCATTTTAGTCATTGTTTACGTAAATTACTTATCAATCCTTAATTACAAGTGATTAAAATTAAAAGTCTGATATCTATAGTTCGGAAATTCCAGGACGAGTCCTGTGACAGCTCACAAATTTGCCCCAATACAACCTTATGTAATGTATTTACCTAAATAGCTTGCTATTTATTAGAATTGAGGCTTATATTAAAGTTGATAAAATAATTAAAATTACTGAACATCGTTTCAAGGTTGTATTGGAGCAAATTTGTGAGCTGTCACAGGACTCATCCTAGAATTTCCGAACTATAGTGAAATATTTAATATCGAGTACTGTACAAACTAATTAATTTGAGTAAGTAAAGTAAATGACTAGGGTGTCGACGGTTTTAAAAGTTTTTGGCAAAGGGGTTTGCGGCCGAAAAAACTTTGAGAACTCTTGGTCTAACGTATGTATTTTCTAGGTGTCTATGGTTTGAAGCCTCTACTGATGACAAGTTACGAAGCGGACTTGCCCAAGGTGGACTTGGATGATGTGGTACTGTACCCCTATTCCAGTGGCACTACGGGCCTCCCCAAGGGTGTCATGTTGACTCATAAGAACCTGGTGGTCAATTTAAAACAACTTCTGTGCGATGTTTTCGCTAAACCTGATTTGAAAATGGGTAAGTTCACAATATAAATGAATTACTTATCGAAATATACATTTAATTTTTTGTAATTTGTTTTGACTAAAGGCGCAATTCCACTGAGACAACATGTAGCATGCAGCATTGACGCATGCTACACACAGTCTTTCAATCGAAGGAACACGAAGCGACAAGAAACAAGTATCTTTGTAGCATGCTACATGTTGATTGTTGTTGCCGGGACGCATGCGTCACCTCTCGACATGTTTCAGCGTGTCGAACAATGTCGCCGTTATCCGAAAGTTGGCGGTTTGGTGCGGATTGTAGCATGCGACATAGAGTGGAATATTGATAAAACTACCTTGTTTATTGTAGATTATCATAATTCACCAGAGTTATGGAATAATACAATTAGTGATTATAAAGACAACAGGATAAAAAATGATAAACTGAAGCAGTTAGCGAGTAAATACGATTGCACTGTAATCGATGTGAAAAAATAATCAAGAATTAGCGTTCAGCTTTTCATCATTCTGAGCTTCTTGACTACCAACATATAATTCTCTTCTCAAACACCGTGGCTTTCTTTTTTTTTCTACGATTCAAAACTATTACCAAATATGCAGCCGCCTCGATTGTTTGTAAAGACATAATGTACCAAACTGACGTTGCCTCCATGGAATTGTTTAAGACGCATGCTACACGTATTGCCGACAAAGCGCATGCGACTCGGGGAGACTCTATGTATACATCACATCACTATCCTTTCTTTCTTTGTATTCATATTTATCAACGCTCGTGACATATAAAAATATAAGTATATTATTATGTAACCTATATGTATCTATAACCTTAATGTATGTACCAAACTCTATCCCTCCTCTCTATACAAAAATTTTTCCAACACCCCCACCAAACAACCCAAATTTAATACCCAAAGTCCGTTCATACAAAACCGATGAAGGAGTAAGGTGTCCGACAATCGGACCGACACTCCGAGAAAATCATTAACTTGGATCGGGGAGTCAAAATCCGCATGCGACATTGTTAAAATTTGTGGCACATAGTCGCACACCTAGGAACAGGCAACACTAGGAAACATGTCGCATGCCTAATGTCGTTCAGTGTTGCCTTAGTCGAATTGCGCCTTTACATTGCGAAAACTTACTGTATAGTAAAAAATAAGGTTTAACAAATAGTAAGAATAAGTTTATATAAATTTAATAAATCTTATAAAAATCTATAATGAAAAGCAAATCAACCCTTAAAAAAACTCTTTGTCCAATCACTTCATTGATGAAGATTGCAGTTTGATACATTTGTATGCTTCTGGATTAACCCTTTTAATCCAAGCATGTTTTGCATAAAATGTGCGAAAAATCCCAAGCATTTTTTAGCAAAAAAAACAGTAGTTTATATTTTATTTTTTATCTCAGTTAATATTTAGTTTTAAAACGTAATTTTTGTAGAAACCTCCATGTACGAGTAGAGTGTAAAATAATAAGTAACTAGTTGCAACCCGTGAAATATTCACGGAAGTAAAACAAATTCTACATTTATGAAAATATATATTCATAAATGTAAAATTTGTTTATATACATATCATTTATACATCGTCCCCTTTTACACCGGTACAAAAATTCTTAGCTAGGTATTTAAAATTCGTTCAGTATCACGGACCCACCGAGATTCAAATTTCGAATTACTTTCGGAGAGAATCCAAGTATTCCTCTCTCGCTCTCTTGTATTCAAAATTCAATTCTCGTATTCTTTCTTTGACGACAACCGTCGTACGGGTTTTGGCCTATTTATATAATATAAGTAATTTTCATATTTCATAAAAAATAATATAGGTATATTTTTTTTTTCATTCAACATAAAAATTTTAATGAAAAATTTGAATGGCCCCGTGGCATTTTTTGCATACACCAGTTGGCGTCGATAATCGGCCCCGTGGAATTAAAAGGGTTAATTAACATCACTACTGTATCCTGTGCTATTTTCAATGCTGATGTGAGATATGCGTATCAGATTCTTCTATCTGGTTAGCCTCTAAGCATGTGAACTAACCCTACTTCTATCTGGTTAGCCTCTAAGCATGTGAACTAACCCTACTTCTATCTGGTTAGCCTCTAAGCATGTGAACTAACCTTACTTCTATCTGGTTAGCTTCTAAGCATGTGAACTAACCCTACTTCTATCTGGTTAGCCTCTAAGCATGTGAACTAACCTTACTTATATCTGGTTAGCCTCGAAGCATGTGAACTAACCCTATTTCTATCTGATTAGCCTCTAAGCATGTGAACTAACCCTACTTCTATCTGGTTAGCCTCTAAGCATGTGAACTAACCCTACTTCTATCTGGTTAGCCTCTAAGCATGTGAACTAACCCTACTTCTATCTGATTAGCCTCTAAGCATGTGAACTAGCCCTACTTCTATCTGGTTAGCCTCTAAGCATGTGAATTAACCCTACTTCTTTGGCAAGATTAAGGATAATTAATTTTACGATTCCCTTAGTGTGAGAGAAAGAAGGGTCTTTCGTTGCTACGAATATTTACAATACTTTCTCTAGAATGACTTTATTCTTACATTTCTTTGTCCATGACACTTCAAAAGTCACATTTGTTCGTAACCGATTAGACTTTTGCCGTGAAAATAAGTTATCTCTATATTAACATAAGTTATCTCTATATTAACATAAGTTATCTCTATATTAACAATTTTGTTTCATTCCAGGTGATAATTACACGATTCTCTCGGTGCCACCATTCTTCCATATTTACGGATTTAACGGAATATTAAATTACAACATGCGCATTGGAAATCATGTTCTAAGCATTCCAAGGTACAAATCATGTTCTAAGAATTCCAATACAGAATAACAGATGTATAATATAATAAAATACAAGATCAGAAAAAAAAATTACAAAAATTCGAGTAAATTATAATTTGATGCAATAAATAAAAATAGAAAACCTGAATTCTCCCAAGTGGTCATCTCTTCTATGAAGTGCAAGAAGTCGACCCTCAGGCAGTGTCGCATTTGTGTAGATGGCACCCATAGGCAGTTTGCAATTTTGGATAAACAGGGAAAAGTAGATGTCTTATTTCCTTAACTATCCAGCATTCCTAGCATTATGTAAATAAAATGATCTAATGGATGCTAACAAAGCCTAAAGTTCTGAAATAGTTTTTAAATTTATCTGACACAAAATGAACAATAAATAATGACAATATTCATAGCAAGGTTCAAAATAAAGATAACTCAAACAAGATGATTTATCAAAGACTTTTCCTCATTTTTAGATTCACTCCAGAAGATTATCTGAAGTGTCTTCGAGAATATAGACCGATGGCACTGTTTGTGGTACCATCTCTTTTGTCATTCTTGGCCACCCACCCGATGGTAACTGCCGAGGACCTTTCTTCTGTGCAGAATATTGTGATTGGAGCGGCGCCGACAACTCAGAGCATTGTCGAGAAGTTCCTCACCAAATGTAGCAAGACTTTGGAAGATGTTAGAATACAACATGGTTAGTTTCATTTAAATTACTGTGTATCGAACAGTTCTAGGTTTAAATTGAGTGAGTGCCCGTTACCCATAGTGAGTTAAATAGAAGGCACAGTACAAAGTGAGAGATTAGAGTGCTTGTCCTTGGTGTTACCGGAGATGAGAATCTAAACCAATTTGTGATAGAAGATATTCTGTTGCACATAGGGTATGGGGCTGCAGGACTTAGTTTTCTATTAGGCCCATGATAACTAGCAACAGTTCAACACCATTTTTCTCGATTTGTGGTTGATTGTTTCCAATTCAGCATCTTCTTTTTCCATTAGGCCTCTATGATAACTAGCAACAGTTCTATGCCATTTTGATCGACCTGTTGTTTGTTTCCATTTTTGCATCTTCTTTTTCCATTGGGCCCGAGATAACTAGCTATGCCATTTTATTCGACCTCCTGCTGTTTGCTTCCAATTCTGCTGAGTATTTGTTTCAATTAGTGCTGATTTTTAATGACTGTTATATATGAATACCACAACACTTTCCCTGTCGGGGTAGAGGACATTGCATCAGACTTTTCTATCTTGACACACATCTGTTGCCTCTTCTACATCCATAAACCTTATCATACAACTCCAACGATTTCGAAAGAAGGAAAAGTAAAAAGTCAAAGATGTCATAGGAGTCATAAATATTTAGAAGAGAAGGATGCATATTGAGATAGCAAAGTCTGGCATGCTGTTCCTTCTCTCTACTGGACAGGGAAACGGCATAATGGTATGTATGTATGAAGCTGGGTACAATGATCGTGCGTTTAGTATTACTTGACCATTCTTAGTAAGCAATATTTAATTGAATAAAATTAATAAAACAAGTACCTATATATTTTTTAAATCTTTCACGTCATATAAACTTTCACATCATATTAACTTTCACATCATATAAACTTTCACATCATATAACCTTTCACATCATATAAACTTTCACATCATATAAACTTTCACATCATATAAACTTCATTTCAGCATTTGAGAATTTGCCTACTTATGCTTTTTTTAAGGTTTTACTGAAGAAGGTTATATTTGAAAGACATCTTCCTGTTATGAGAATCACCCATGAGGAAACAGTTGGTCACAAAATGAAGTTGATTATCAAAAAATAAGATTCGTCATATTATGTTTCAAATAATAATTTGAAATACTTAAAATACAAAAATATTTAATAAAATCCATTGTAATATTGTATGTTACAGGCTTTGGAATGACAGAAAGTTCTCCAGTAATATCGCTCACTCCATACCTCTGTCCCTATCCCAAAATTATCTCCGTGGGGCAGCTCATGCAGGGGACGGAAGCCAAGATTGTGTCACTCACAACCGGCAAGAACATGGGTCCTAATAAGTCAGGAGAACTGATGGTCCGAGGACCACAAGTAAGACATTTATTACAGTTCATATCACTTATCGAAATGAGATTTTTTTTAAATTAGTTTTCATTTCCTTGTCTGGATCATCTAGTATCAATAAATTGTGCCTTGTGTCATCAAGTATCAACAAATTATGCCTTGTGTCATCAAGTATCAATTATGCCATGTGTTCATCCCAGATCATATAAAAAAATCTTCAAACTTATATTTAAGTGATGGCTGATTCACTTAGGCCGAGGCCACACCAAAGTGCTTCGTTAGTTGCTAAGCTAGGTTTTACGTGACTCATATACTAGATGACTTCATGCCTGGCTACACCACAGTGCTACGCACAAATTCATTTGACAGTTGGGAGCGGTTGAGTCAACGCACGATGTCACTCTCAAAACTAACTAATTTCATTACAACTTACCATCTTTATTTACTTTCTGTGCAACTTTATTCCATTTATTACCTTTTTCAATATTTTGCACCTTATACCTCTGGACATTGGTAAATGAAGGCAAAGTACAAGCTATGTGCCTACTCCAGCGGTTCTAAATCTGAAATTCGATTATTGGTACCGAAGATAATATTGTCACTACAAATGGATGAATAACTTCTATATATTGTATTTTTATTTATGTTATTATAGTTATTTTTTCTCTTGTGATAAGATGAAATTTTCTTTATTGTATTCATATTAACTTTGTTCAACAGGTAATGAAAGGCTACTTAAATAATGAGAAAGCCACAAAGGAGACCGTTGACGAGGAGGGATGGCTCCACACAGGTGATGTTGCGTATTATGATGACGAGCATTTCTTCTATATAGTTGATAGAACAAAGGAACTTATTAAGGTCAAAGGAAATCAGGTAAATATTTTTAGTATTTTAATAAAATTGCTTGCTAACAGGAATCAAATACCTAACTTCCATGTTGGAAGACAGGCATCTTATCAATAAGGCTACGGAGGTTGTCTTTGGACTGACTAGCTCATTCTTTTTTTATTATTATTGGTCAGACTCAACCTTTGGCATGCGTTATTTGCATTATTTCCCTTCCTGTGCCAAAAACATCCGTGCATTCCGGTACTATGTAAACAATACACATCAATACACATGTAAAAATGAGCGATTTAAAATCGGAAAAATAAGAATATTCATAGCCAATCCCTTAAATTAATTAAATTTGAAGTCAAAAGTGATAATAATTGAAATTTAATTGCTGAAAATATGAAAAAAAAACATCGGCCGACGTTCACAGAACGGGCGAATCGACCACCTCAAACGAAAGCCCGCAAGCTACTAAAGCGAGCGAACTGAGATTCTATTATATACCTATGTATACTGGCACACTTTTGATTGTATTGGTGAATTTATTCCCGATTTTCACAAAATATCTCTGATGTGGCCGATAAGTGCTAATTTTTATTAATATTATTTTTTTCATTCAATGCGTAAATGTATTACGGAGGAATGTCTAAAATCTGAACCCAGTATTTATTATATTTATAGTGATATTAAAGTTTTTAGAAGCAATGTGTACTAGTTACACATCACAGAGAAAGAAGGGTTAAGTAATGTTTGGAGTACTTGTGTGATATTGTTTAAAAAAAAAAAACTAAGGTACGAATGCGAATTGAATCCACAAACACCGAGTTATAAGACATGAATCTTAACAATTTAGAAGAGGCAAGATCAACTTTAAAGGCTCTAATACGTTTCTGACAATAGAAATATCACTAGTTTGGTGTGCTAATATTATGTTGTTTTGTTTTAATACATTTGGATATTTCAAACATATACTTCAGTTGAGCTATGTTTTGTTTTTTTTTCAACTGTTTGATTTTCTCTTAAATGATAAGAGAACTTGTGAACCTAAATATTTCCTTTCCAATTCCTGCTCTAACGAGCAGAGCCTGACTAAGGGTGAGACACAGAGGCGATATCTGAAGGGTGCTGAAGCATAAAATGATTAAAAATTATCTTTCAATTATTCATATTGCAATCCATACATTTTTGTCAATACCTGCGATCAAAGCATCATGTAACAAGTTTTAGTAAGTTAAAAATGATCAAAACTTATTTTAGATCCAGTTTTGGGCAAAAGAGATTTTCAGACATAATTTTTTTGTCTATCGAATATTAAATTTTGAACAAAATCAATTTTAATAAAGCGATTGATGTCGATACCACCATACTTGATAAATAAAGTTAGGTTTGACTTTTTAATTTTTATTCGTTGATTTATATTGCGGGGTTAAATTTCCACAATATAAATCAACCAATATAATCAACCCAATTGAAATTGATTTTAAAAATTGAAGACCCCTATTTTAAAATAAGGGGAGAGTATTACAATAATTTTACCCATTCCCGAAAGTATTAAAAAATATCTACATTTTTTAATGATTGCTCTAAGGTGCCAAAATACCTTGTACTGGCTGTGCTAATGAGAACATTAGACTGACTCACTAATTTTGTCCAAGATATTCTTCAATATGTCCACATTTCTAATGTCTCCAATCAAGCCTTTTAAATTCATACTCGTATCTCATCTTCACAGACCAGAATTAACCATAATTATTTTAATCTATTTCAGGTGTCACCAACAGAATTGGAAAGTATAATAATGGAATTGCCAAGTGTTGCTGATGTTGCAGTGGTAGGTATCCCAGATCACTTGTCCGGAGAAATTCCTAAAGCGTTTGTTGTCCCCAAGAAAGGCGCTCAAGTGACAGAAAAAGACGTATACAATTTTGTTAAAGAAAAAGTTGTTAAATACAAAAGCTTAGAAGGTGGAGTAGTGTTCATCGAGTCAATACCGAGAAATCCTGGTGGCAAAGTGTTGCGTAATGAATTAAAAGTATTAGGAGGCAAAACTTTCAGCAACTAAACAATATTATTTAAGTTTTAAGAAATTATTGAGGATCTGACTGCAAAAACCTTTTAAAATAAGAATTATAGGATTTTTGTTTAGTAATTTTGGGTGCTCCAAACTACTAAAAGTCTTGACCAGGGGGATGGGAAACCGTTTCATCTCGGAAGGTTGCATTAAGTTAGCTGTAACCTAATAAGGCTGCATTCAAGAAACTTCAATTAGATGCACTTTAAAATGTACATTATTTTGTAAAAATCTAACTACTATGTACTAAACTAGAGAAAATTTAGCATGGTCCCTGTGACAGTTCACAAATTTGCCCAAATACAACCTTGTAACTACGTTCAGTAATTTTAATTATTTTGTCAGCTTTAATATAAGCCTCGATTCTAATAAATAGGAAGTTATTTAGGTAAAAACATTACATAAAACTAACAATAATGACAAATTAATACATCTTGTTACAAATTAGAAAAAATATGTCAGTTTGTTAAAATCAAATAATATTTGGCGACGTTCGTCAAAAGTCACTACACAAGTCTGCATCGGTTAGGGATGGGGTATACGATAATTGGATTTTCGATTTTTTATACCTAGAATTAAATATTCGTAATTAGTATTAATTCATAGTGGATCCTGGCCTATTTAAAGATAGATACAAATCATATAATACAATACATTAGAAAGTCAGTATAATGAAAATTAGGAATTAAAACGTCAGTTTAGAGAAAAACAATTTTTCCAATTATAAAAAAACTATTCGGTTTATGAAAAAAAGCGATTTTATTCCATCCCTTTGAGACATGATATTTCAAGTGTCAGAGGGACTATCCTACATTTTCTCTAGTATAACTGCCTTAAAAAAAATGTTAATGTTTTTTAAATAATATCAATAATTGAATTTAGGATCAAATTAGTCACAAATTAGAATTATTGCCTACTTTTTGACAAATTTTATCCATAATTATTTATCACAGTCACGCAGGGAAGTTAACGTACATTCTAGGATTGCATTAGAACTAAAGTAATGTTTTATTTGTGGCTGTCAGTCGGGGAGGAATATTTCATTCAATCTTCTTTTACTCTGATGTTTTAAATATATTTAACATGTTCAATGCTAACAACGCGCCTAGTGCGTTCTTCTTCGCAACCGTCGGGTGTTAACAACGCGCCTGACGCGTTTTCGTATGCAAAGTTCGTGTTCAATATTTCGTTTCAAATGGAGGGGGAACTACTAGACAACACCAAATTAAATCAATCGCACGTAATTTTACATCTTTTTTAACCTTTCCTTCCCTGTGTTGGGTATCTTCTACACGTTGCTTCTAATAACCATCAATATCTCTATAAATATTATAAATACAAGGTTAAGATTTTAGGTATTCCTCCATAATATATTTACGCATTGATTTAAAAAATAATATTAATAATAATCAGAATTTATCGACTACATCGTAAGTATTTCGTGAATATCGGAAACAAATTCGCATTTAAACGCTGTGAGTGCCTCGATCTTGGGTCTTGACGATAGGTGAAAAGTATGCGGGAAGCGCGACACTATATTCGCATCTCACTTTTGCATACGTCACTGAATAGCGAGGAGCTCAATTGTCTCAACCTCGCAAGTGTAAGCCACACCCGAGTTAGCCACCAAGCCTGCCGCGCCGCAGTAGCTGTTTAGCTGGCAACGAGACTAGATCTACGCCCGTTCCGTGAGCGTTGCCAGATGGTTTTTTAATGTTTTCAGCAAATAAATCTCAATTATTAGAATTTTTAACTTCAATTATAATTAATTAAGGGGATTATCTATGAATGTTCTTTTTTTACCGATTTAAAATCGCTAATTTTTGATCGCGTACTCACTACCCAACACCGGAGCACGCGTATTATTTTTATCACAAAGGGTTAAAACGGGTTAAAACGGATTAAAACAAAAAAAGGGTTAAAAGTTAAGAAGGGTTAAAACAAAAAAAAAATTCAGCCACACGTGAATTATCTTAATAATTTGATCGCATTGAATGTGTTAAGATAAAACATATAAATAAAAATAAAAAGATTTGTTCTGCAAATTTTAAAATCTTTCAAAGGTCGTACTTAATGCAACATTAAAACTGCAGGTTTCCCATCCCTGCTTATTGACCTATATTATAATCAGTCTCAACCGTCTTTAGTCTTGAACTTTTCGATGTTTGTATCTATCTAACTCCTTATTAATTTAGTCAGAAACATAGGGATGCAACGAAACACCATCCGTCCATCTAAATCGAACCGTAACTCGACACTTGCCCAATATCTGGTTTAAACCTTTAACGGGCATAAGCAGAAATGGGTGGCATATGCGACCACCCTTATGGTTATACTTATAAGGATTCATTTTCTTAATGAAACGTTTTTAAGTAACACAAATGTCAAATTGGCAAATGTAGTGGACGGGCAGACGTCTTATTTAAGACGGATCGTCGTGAAGTTAGCTGCATGTTCAGTAGCAACGATCTAAACATCCGGTCAATTTATTGTCAAATATGTAAATAGGTATTATAAGTAAATCACCATTCATTATATCTCATGTAAGAATTTTATTTTTTAACACAACCTAAACTTAGATATTATTACCTAAACATTCATTGATCACTTTTGCTCCCACTGACATGACCCCTGAAATGGGCACAGGTCTCATATGCGACTGCCTCATTTCCAAAAAACATTTTTTTTAAAATACATATTCGAAGAAATAAAGTTGATTTGATACACATAATAATGATTTATTCAACAAAAAAAAACTCAATATTTCAAAAATAAAAACTTGCCCTATAAAGGGTTAATATTAAATTTGAGTTTTGGAACTTTATACAATAATAACTTTTATTTGAAAATATTTTTGTCTATGGATAAACACTAAAATTTTAATGTTTAATCATTTAAGATTCAGAAAGGAGGGTGACTCAGTTGTTCATAATTCCGAACAATGCTTGCAGGGTTCATTTTGCAAGTTGTACCAGTGGCAGCACTATAATACTCGTTCATCAAATATGTTGCATTTTACTTTTCTATATGTTTATATGCCACTTAGTAGATATATTTTCTCTATCATAATTTTTTTTTCTAAAATAAATTAGCGTAAAATGGTTAGGCTAAGGCCACACCAAAGTGCTTCGCTAGGTGCTACGCGACTAATAGACTAGGTGACTTCATGCTTGGCCACACCAAAGTGCATTGCACAAATTCATTTGACATTTAGGAGCAGTCGAGTCAACAAATGATGCTACTCAAAACTAACTAATTTCATTACAACCATCTTTATTTACTTCCTGTGCAACTTCATTCCAAAGTGATTTTATTACAGGTACATTTTTGTATAATTTGCTCGATGGGTTCCACAAAGGCTCCCTTTTATACACAGCTGTCATTAAAACTTTCGGCATCTTGTAAAATCACTTGGTGACACAATAAAATTAACCAACACGTCTGTTCGCTAGGAAACTCACTAGGTGAGTAATAGTCACGAAGCGTGGCACGAAGCGTGCAGTGTGGCCATTGCGATAGTGTGCATTGCGTTGGTTCGCTAGAATATGTCGCCTAGCTCGCAGCGTAGCTCTAAACACCAAGCGAGGCTCCTACCTGTGTGGCCGAGGCCTTAGTGAAACCTGAAGGATATTTTTTTATAGTTACAGTAGAATTCTGACTATCCGACCTTTGATTATTCGACATTCTGGATTATCTGACATAATCTAAAAGAATAATGTGTAATGTCAATTTTAAGAACATATGTAAATTTCTATATATTATTATTTTCTCTTGTTTCATTTTTGTATATAGTACTGTTCTGTATCTATTTTTGTATTATGTACATTTTTTTCAAAGTTAACATCATTATTAAGGCTTTTTATTATTTTGAATACATGATACATTATTGTGAATGCATACTTTTTAAAGTAATAAAATAAAATGTTTTCAATGTAATAACTTGATTAGTTCCGGATTATCCGACCCTCCAGTAATCCCATTGAGGTCAGATAATAGGGACTCTACTATGACAATATTGAGTAAGAACTGATTTGAATAAGTAAATGCAAAAAGAGATGTTGAAGAAGATATCTGTTTAGTAAATATTTTAATTAATCTCACACGGTTTATCGATAAGGGTTGATTAATTTTTGCATTCAGTTCCTCAATTTTAATTAAGTAAAAAATATTGTAAATAAGACATTTTAGTGATGAAATAAATTAACTGACAAACTCATTCAGTCAGAATAACTGGAATAGATATTATAAGTTGTTACTTATTGGTTTAAAATGTAAAGTAATAGTTTAAAGTATAAATTGGAGTCAGGCATTCTCTAATCTCTGCCTACTGTATTAGTGTGATGGAGTGATGGAATGTTTGTATGGCAGGAAATAAAAAAAAATAATAATTTAAAACAAACAAAATGGAAACATCTGTACTTATAAACCTAACTTATATTTGTAAAGTTTTGAATGTAAACTGCACTTATTGCGTGAAATTTTTAAATGATTCTTTCGTGTGTGAAAAATGTGTGTTTTATGTGTGAAAAAAAAAACAGTTCTATGACAAGCAATAATGGAACAAAACTTCATTAATTACGGGCATATCAAATTTAGCAACAAAACAAAATATCAAAATTTTTAGAAAAAAATGTTGGATTTTATTATTAAAAGTTCTATTTATTACAAAAATTAATCAGTTTTTTTTTCTACTGACTATTCAATAACCTTATTATAAAAAATAAACAATTCTTAATAAGATTAAAAGCTGTTTAAAAATAAAAATAAATTATAAACAATACAAACACATCGATTATTTATAACTGATGTTAATTTTCTGTTATTTTTAATAACTGATGTTATAAACCCTCTTAATCCCAGCATATTTTGGCAAAAAAACTGTAGTTTAGATTTTATTTTTTATCTCAGTTAATATTTAGTTTTAAATGCATTATTTTAAAAGTGAATGATTCTCAAAGTTAAAAAAATATATACTCAACATAAAAACTTGCATGAAAACTTTGAGGCCGATGATTGGTCCAGTGGGATTTTTCCAATACACCAGTTGGGGCCGATGATCGACCCTGTGGGATTAAAAGGGTTGAAAATAACAGATAAATAAAAAATATCAACTTAATTTTTGTATTTTTGACATTATGTAAATACGAGTAAAGTAAAATATGTATTACATATCATGAAATAAATTTATTCAAAAGAGACTTTTTTCCTCACAAACTTGGATATTATTCACTCACTGTGAGGAATAGAAAACTTTGCAGCAAATTGTTATACAAAATTTATAATTGTGTTGTTTAGTTATAAATAGTTATTATTTTTAAATAAATAGTTATTTTTTTAATATATTGTTTTATTTATTGTAATTCTATTTCTTCTGGTCTATCAGATTCAAAAATTACTATATTTAATTTCTTGAATCTTAGAAAAGACATTCGTTTCACTTTGTGGTGTCATGTTTATAATTTTATTTATTTGTTACACATGACAAGAAATATATATAATTTGCGAAAAAACAACAGGTAATTTAATTTGGACATACAATATTAATGGATCTGGGTTTGTGGCCTTTCATTTGTCGTGTCCTCAGTAAACTAGGCTTTTGCCTGTATCTCACTGAGGATATTTAGCATGAAAAAATAAATCGATACTTCTTTTCGATTTTCGATTACACCAAAACAAAGCCCCGCTGCACATTGTCATCAACCTGACAAACAGTGACGCTCAATTACAACTGGAAACACCATGCGAAATCAAACTCCTCACACATCATCACTCCAGAAAGACCAAAAATTTTCGTCCCATAATATACCGCATACAATCATAAAAATAAAAATATACAGAACTACAAATATAAAACAACAAAAAGAAACCCACACTCAAGAGCCCACACAAATCTTTTCCACATGTCATTCATCCTGAAAGCCCAAGTACTCAAACTCCTGTCGCAATAACAATCAAGCTCCGATCGACTATCTAAATGGTTTTCCTCCCTTTACCTTTATTGAATTCGGCATGCCATTGTATATCATGGGAGCTAAATAAGCATATTGCCTTTGGGCAAGAGGTTTTAACTCTAGGGATGGTGAACATTTGTTTAGTTGCCATGTGTGTCATGTGTATTATATTTATAGATTTCAGTTCATTTTTATTACAACTAGCTGCTAACCTGATCTATAGCCATCATAAAAAAAAAGTATTATTCAGCCTCTTAAAGTAACATATATACTCATATAAGCTTTAATATTGCAAAAGAATTTTGCCCTTGCTGTTCCTTGTCTGTTTCTAAGGATGTGCCGTCTCAAAAAACACTTGAAGACAACCTTTCTTGAATGGTTTTATCAAAATTTATTTAAGTATATGTACACTACACAACCAAAAAAATGTATTCCTAAAGGGTCTTTCAAATTGAGCAGTTTTTTTCATTCAAATTTTTTAAATTCTTGAATAAAACACAATTTGATTTCATTTAAAAAACTTTTTATTGGTTATTGAAGTATAATGTATGACATTTAAACACAAAAAACAATACCTGCCAAATGTCTACCTCTCCACAGATGTCCAATCTTTTGTCAAAATTTTCGGCATAATTGCGGTTCTAACTCACCAATAATGCAAATAATTTCATCTTTCACCTCAGGAATTGATCGGGGGTCATTCTTATAGACCTGGCTTTTCACGTAACCCCTGAGAAAATAGTCCAATGGTGTCAGATCACATGATCTTTGTGGCCAATTAGCATCACCGTTTCTGAAGATTATAACCATTCATAAAATTAGTCAACAATTTGAATGTGTTGTTGTATTGTATACGACTCCATTTTTCAGACAGTGAGTTGGGATGGAGCCAGAGAGAAGAAGAAAAAGAAGAAACTCCATTTTAGAATATTTAACAATATAGAATATTTTGTTATTTTACTTTTTATATTAATCCCCTCTACAGGTGTTTCTATCTCGTATTCCGAGGCTCTATTGAAGAAAGCCTAGGTAGAAACATGTGTAGCGGAGATTAATGTAATTTGTGGAATAACAAAGTAATTTATTGTTAAATATGAAATAAATCAATAAATTTCTTGTATTGGGAAATAAAAAAAAATTTTGTTTTATTTTTACATTTTTTATTATGAAAAACTTATAAAATTTAAATCTTTGATGAATTACATTTAAAAATACATAAATAATTCAATTGAAAATCATAGAATTAATAAAAATTCACATTACGTTAATGTTTAATCATGATTATGTTAAACATAATCATTATTGATTATGTTTAACTTAAATTTAAGTTAAACATAATAAATTATGATTATGTTTAAGTTAAACATAATAATAATTGAGGACACATTACATTTGAGTATTCTTATAAGAATTTTAATATATTCATTTTATAACATTTTTTAAAATAATATGTTTTGACTATAATATAAGCACCTTTATTTAAAATTTAATTTTATCACATAATCAAACACTTGTGGTGATGTTAAACAATTTTTTTTTTTTATAAATCTAAGATTTGATTTTTCGTAAATCTAATATGGTACCGAAAGCATCACTGTCTTCGGCCCTATTCATCAACTCTTCGGGTTTAGAACCATTGGAGTAAGCATGGAACTCATAGTTCATCATTGCAACAACACTTGAACACGTCTAGTGGTTGTATTTTTAACAGACAAGCTTCATTAACCCTTCCTATCCTGTGATGTGTAACTAGCGCACACTGTTTCTAAAAACTTTAATATCTCTATAAATATAATAAATACTGGGTTCAGATTTTAGGTATTCCTCTGTAATACATTTACGCATTGAATGAAAAAATAATATTAATAATAATTAGCATTTATCGGCCACATCAGAGATATTTTGTGAAAATCGGGAATAAATTCACCAATACAATCAAACGTGTGCCAGTTTGACGTAGGTATATACATTCTAAAAAAATGCTATGGGTGAGGAAGCGACGCTATTCACGTCTCACTCTCACTCTACTTCGGTATATGGGAACATAAGAAATAGAATCTCAGTTCGCTCGCTTCAGTAGCTTTCAGGCATCCATTTGAGGTGGTCGCTTTGCCCGTTTTATGAATGTTTTTGAAAAAACCAATGTTTTTTTCATGTTTTTAGCAATTAAATTTCAATTATTATCACTTTTGACTTCAAATTTAATTGATTCAAGATTTGTTATGAATATTCTTATTTTTTCAATTTTAAATCGCTTATTTTTACATGTGTATTGAATACACAACACCGGAACCGGCGGATTTATTTAGCACAGGAAAGGAAAGGTTAACAGACTAGGACCCTTTTTTATTATTTTTTTTTCGAGTACCATCAGGAGTCGAACTCAAAGCCCCCAGATGGAAGTCAAGATTGGGGTCAAGTGTAAATTCTATTTAATTCATACTCATTGCTTTCATGTTTTTTAAAATATGTTGTTACTATGATGATTCACAGTTTTGTAAAATTTATATTAAAAGATAATAAAATAACAAATTGCTTAAATTACTTATGTCTACTGTAAAATTGAGACAGAATTGAGTAAAAAAGATTAAAAACTAAAATAAATATTTTTCATCATTTGGAGTTCGTAAATATTACGAAATTATTTTTCAAAAAAAATCTTATAAAAAAGTTTTATGCCGAGGCCACACCAAAGTGCTTCGCTAGGTGCTACGTGACTAATAGACTAGGTGATTTCATGCATGCCCACACCAAAGTGCTTCGCATAAATTCATTTGACGTTTGGGAGTGGTTGAGTCAACAAACGATGCCACATCTTTATTTACTTCCTGTGCAACTTCATTCCAAAGTGATTTTATTACAGGTACATTTTTGTATAAGTTACTCAATGGGTTCCACAATGGCTCCCTTTTATACACAGCTGTTATTAAAACTTCCGCCATCTTGTAAAATCACTTGGTGACACAATAAAATTAACCAACACTAGGTGACTAATCGTCACGTAGCATGGCACGAAGCGTGCAGTGTGGCCATTGCGATATTATGCGGTGCGTTGGTTTGCTAGGATATGTCACCTAGCTCGCAGCATATCTCTATGCACCAAGCGAGGCTCCTACCTGTGTGACCGATGCCTTAATGAACAAGTTAAAAAATTTATACATTTGTTTTAAATAAACTATTGTATATTTAATGGAATATAAAAATAAAACACAAATTTTGTTTTATTGCATTGTAGCGTGTGTCCTAGTAGGACGTGCTGATAATGATGTTGTTGACATCTCTGTATTCGCTTTAGTCGAATTCTGTGTTCCTTTTCGTTCGGGATCATCAATTTAGCGGTATGCTTAATTTGATACGTCGTGATGATTTTGATTTGTTTGTATTTAAAATAAAATACGTCAATTCAGGAATGCGATAAAAGTGAGAGTGAATAATCGATAAATAGTAAACAGCGATGAATGGTCAAGTGAATAATAACAAGTGCCCTTTATTCATCGATAAGTAGGTATATATAGAATTTCAGAACGGGATGCGTGACTGCGTCCGCGGTATATCTCGATCTCACTCCTGCGCGTGCTGAGGTGGTCGGAAGCGCTGCAAATACTACAGTGGGTAGGATATTTATTGTCGAAACGGCGAGACGGCGTGATATGTTCTCTTTCTACCTTGGAATGCGATTGATATATGTTGTAATATAAATATTACAACATATTGATATATGTTGTAATATAAATATTACAACATATTGATTGAAGTGTTTCATTTTAATATCCCATTACGCGAAATATATTTTACCACAAAATATTTAACTTGTACTATTTTTCGTAAAGATTTTCTTGCTGGTGCTTTTATGATATTTAATGAAACTTAAGTCTTGATTCCCTCATACTGCGAGTTGACTTAGAGTTGACCGTGAGCTGACGGTACGACATGACGGCCCACGGTATGACAGGGCTTCCATACAATTTTCTTTTTGACGATGTGTCAAATCAGACTTAATTTGCTCACCAAGAACTTTTTTGATCATTGTTTGATTGTTGCGATATTTGTTCGAGAGAATTTTGCATGATATTAATGTCTCTAAATCTACTGATAAGCCTTAGAAAGCAACAAACGAAATCTCAATCATCTAAACAGTACAAAACTTATTTTAAGAAAAGAAAAATGATATGAACTTTGGGAGAAGTGCACAGGACAAATAATCAAAAGTACTATACAGTTTTACATATCATGGGATTACTGCAAAAAGTCAATAGTTCCCTATATAAAGGTTGATCAAAAAACGAAACGCTTTTGAATTTCGCTGGCTGTTTGTATTTGATTGAGCACATCTTTTTTCCTCACGTTAGCGACACTGTCTGTTGTATATTTTCAGCCATATTGGATGGGCAGTTTAAGTTTGACAGGCAAGTATTAACAACGCATTTTTTTGAGGTGTTATTCTGTATGAGTGAGGCGATCCAAAGAAAATTATACGAATTGTCGGCAAACAATTCCTAGATTTTACACAACGATAATGCACCGGCTAACACTTCACTACTAATTTGTGAATTTTTGGCCAATACCAACACCGTTGTGATGCCACAGCCACCAGATATGGCCTCTTGCGACTTTTCCTGTTCCCGAAGATGAAGAGGACACTGATAGAACAACGTTTTGCGACCATAGGGAAGATGAAGGGAAAATTGCTGGGTGAGCTAAATGCTATCCCAAAAAGTGCTTTCCACAAATATTTTGCAGATTAGAAAAAACATTGGCAAAAGTGTATTTAATCCTAAAGGAACTATGTACTTTGAAGGGGACAGTATAAATATAGGGACAGTATAATTTAAGGGGATAGTATAAATAAAGGGACAGTATAATTGAAGGCGACAGTATAATTAAAATTCTTGTTATTTTTTTTATCAAACCTCATATTAGGTATTGGAGGTCAACATCATGTTTCATTAGAAACACCGAGATGCCATAAAACGCCTCCATTCAAGGTGCCCCATGGTCCAGCACTTCACGTCCTTCCACATCAGGCTAAGATTGAGAATGTCCTTATTTTAATGCGTCTTTTGTGTATGGTGTAAGATGGGGATCCAATTTGTCATGCCCCTTGCAGCCTATATATCGGCACATATTGAAAATAGCATTGCTTTAAGTACCCACATTCAATTTAAAATGTTTATAAAAAACATTGAATTTTGGTAAAACTGTATTCTAGCTACTTAATTTTTTTATTGATAACAATATTGCTTTTGCATTGTGTATCTGATAGAGTTCTTTTACAAAAGAACTTTGGAATTACAATGGAATGTTGTATAGGATCTTTCAAATTGAGTGCCTTTTTTTAATTCATCTGGTTGTTTTTTGACACAATTAACATATACATGATGTTTTGCATGATCCAATGGCTTTAGTTCTTGTGTTATTTGAACCTTATGTGCCTTCAGAGCTAAATATTTTCGTAAAATACGCCATGTTGTGGATTCACTGAGTCCAACTTGTGAACGTCAACTAATGGACATTTCTGGGTCTTCAGCAACACTTTCACGATGCAGGACCAAATCAATATGATCTTGTGAACAACCGCTATGGCTATATCTTTCTCTTCTTTTATCTTCCACCGAACCAGTTCCTTGAAACATTTTAACAATTCAATTGATACTAGTAGTGCTTTCAGATGGACGACTACGCAACCCGTAAATATTTTCTAAAAACATTTTTCACTGAACATCCATTTTCATAAAATAATTTAACAATTTGTATTGTATACGACTCCCTTTTTATAAATGTCATACATTACACTTCTCAAGTGTCACAAGACCCAGGCAAGTTCGCGACGCCATCTGTATTTTATCCAATAATTAAAAAAAGCGCTCAATTTGAAAGACCCTTTATAAAAAGTGTTCAGATAATTGAGATTCTTCTTAAAAGAACTTAACTAGTATTAACTGCAGGTGCAGCTTGTGGCATTTGAGCAACTCCAAATGATGCGATAAATACATTTACGACAGTTATCAAGAAAATTCCTATCACTGTGAAGTTATTGATCCTATCGGCCTTGCAAATATCGTAACGGTCCTTAATATCATAGGTGCTGTTAACTATGAGCCCCACACCGACACCAATCTGCAAAACAAGAGATGACAAGTTCAGTTACCAGCTTATCTAACGTGGGATCACAGTTCTCCACTGGAACATATTACGTCAATCCCACAAATGCTCCGATCATGACATTCACCGCCATGATCAAGAGTACGCCTATGATTGTGAAGTTATTAATCCTATTCGCTTTGTGAATGTGATCGTCATTCGTGACATTGTATGTACTATTTATTAGTAGACCAACTCCGACACCAATCTAAAAGAAAAATAAAATGGATTCTTTTAATCCGAGCCCTTTATCTGATTCGAATGGTATATAATGAATTAATGATCCTTCTAAATATATATTTGATGTGATTTATAAACTTGATATATGTAGTTTTAAAATGTATCTATATAAAGTTTACATACGAGGCGTATCCAGAAAGTAAGTGTACTGAGGCTCTCACGACCGGATGGATTTTATTTTCGACATGTTGGCTACACTTCCATGTAGCCTGACCCTTCCCCTCCACAACGAGACCAGTTCGAGGTCAGTACGTTGAGAAGTGTTGACGCGACAACACGTTTCGTGAAAAATGTCAAATCAATCTCCCGCCAAGTGCGAAATTTTGTAAAAAGGCAAGAGTTTTTGAGGCGCTGGTTTGAAACTCCATGGAGATGAATTTCTCCGCTCCGTCGTTACTGGAGATGAAACTTGGGTTGCACACTACACGCCTGAAACCAAAAGGCAGTCTCAACAGTGGCGTCACACCTCTTCACCCTCCGCCAAAAAGTTCAAAACCACAATTTCAGCCAAGAAAATCATGGCATCCGTGTTTTGGGACTGTCAAGGCATAATTTTAATTGAATATATGCCTCAAGGGGAGACCATCAACTCTGCAAGATACTGTGAGACCCAAAAAAAATTGCGGAGGGCGATTCAGAACAAGAGGAGAGGCATGCTGACAAAGGGAGTTCCCCTGACCTAGCACCTTCAGATTATCTCTTTACCTCCCTGAAGCTGCACATGGGTGGAAAAAGGTTTTCAACCGACGAGGAGGTAAAGGAGGAGGCAGAGAAGTGGACGGAGGGGTTGGTGGGAAACTACTTCGAGGAAGGCATCAAAAAGTTGATACCCCGCTTCACCACCTGCATTGAGAGGAATGGCGACTATGTCGAAAAATAGCTTACATATGTACTACGGTAACCACGTAATTTTTTTGTTTAAATAAAAAAAATTGTAACCTACAAAAATTCAGTACACTTAGTTTCTGGATATGCCTCGTATATATTTGATTTGATTTATAAACATGATATATGTAGTTTTAAAATGTATCCATATAAAGTTTACATATCTTGTATTGGAGTTAACTAAATACTTTGATCAAATTTTTAATAAAAAGAACTCCCCCAATGAAAATAAAACTGTAGAGAAAGAAAACTGAAGAAATGAAATGTAAATAAAATCATTACTTTTCATTTTCTAGTTTTTGTTTCATGTTTGAAATTTTGATATTGAAAATAAAAATGTAAAATTATTTGATTACGGTGTCTTTAAAATATACAATGACTTCTAATATCTATAGAGAAAACAAATTCAATAGGAATAATAATGATTTTCTTATTTTGTTTACACATGACAAGAAATATATACAATTTGCGAAAAAACAACAGGTAATTTAATTTGGACATATGGTATAATTTTAATGGATCTGGTTTTGTGTTGTCTATCATTTGTCGTGTCCCCAGTAAACTAGGCTTTTGCCTGTATTTTACTGAGGATATGGACATGACATAATATTGTCTAAATTATATAAAAACAAAATTTTAAAGGATAAATTGTTAGAAAAAATATTACAAATTATCAATACAGTAAAATCTCAACTATACGGGGTTGTATTTACCCGGGTGCAGATTAACTGGAGCATTAAAAATCTCAACTGTCCTGGGTTGTATTTACCCGAGTGTAGATCATTAAAAATCTCAATTATCCAGGGTTGTATTTACCCGGGTGTAGATCAGTAAAAATCTCAATTATCCGGGGTTGTATTTACCCAGATGTAGATCAATAAAAATCTTAATTATCTGGGGTTGTATTTACCCGGGTGCAGATTAACTGGAGCAGTAAAAATCTCAACTGTCCTGGGTTGTATTTACCCGGGTGTAGATCAATAAAAATCTCAATTATCTGGGGTTGTATTTACCCAGATGTAGATCAATAAAAATCTCAATTATCCGGGGTTGTATTTACCCAGATGTAGATCAATAAAAACTCAATTATCCGGGGTTGTATTTACCCAGATGTAGATCAATAAAAATCTTAATTATCGGGGGTTGTATTTACCCGGGTGCAGATTAACTGGAGCAGTAAAATTATTCTGATTTTTTTATTACACTTACGAATAATTACGAAATCCGCAACCCTGTTAATGCAATCCCTACCCTCGATTTCATTTTGATAACGTAAGAAAAGTATTATATTCTATAAAGAAATTTAAAAGGGTAAATTTATTAATTTTTTAGATTCTTTAATTGGACATACAATATATAAAAAAACTTATGTGATCTAGCTGATAAGATGCCTGGCTTCTAATTTGGCGATTGCGGGTTCAATTTACGTTGTACTTATCTAAATTTTTTTTAAATAATTTTCAACGGTTTTCACTTAAGAACTCTTTGAGATCTTTCTGTTGGTTGGTTGGAAGTGATTTCCATAAGGCAATAAATCTGCCAAATTTTAGTGTATACACAAAAAAGATCCATAACTCATTTAATCTGTTGTGAGATGTTTCAAATAAATTGATATCACATATCGAAAAATTTCTTTGTAGTCTGCCATACCTTGGTAAGTTTACTGTGATTTTCATCAACTATTTTTTTGTTCCTAACTAATGGCCACAGCCACCATCTTCCTATCCTCACAAACAGCTTGTCTTTGTTTTTATAATATTTCTAATCTATCAATAATAGGGAGTGAATTTTGAGATAGTCCCCTTGAGGAGAGTCTGCTCTCTAAATGACCCTATATAAATTTCCCTTTTATATACGAGTGGCATAGAGCCAAACCAGCCTATCCAACAAAACTAAAAATGAGAGAGACATATTAGTTGTATAGGTTGGTTTGGCACTTCGCCACTCATATGTCATAGATATTTGAACCAAGTATAAATATTTTTTTTTTGTTTGACTATCAAAATTAACGATGTTTGACATTTACTATCTCCTGTATCCTGAAGAATTAAACAAAAATATTTACCTGCAAGATGAGACTGGCGATGATAAAGATGAGACTAGGGTAGAAGTAGGGGTGCAAGTCTCCAGCCTCCAGCACGTAGCGCAGCTGATTGGCATTGGCGGAGAGCAGTGCAAGATCCATCATACCCTGGGCCAGATTTTTCTTCTGTTGGTACACGTTCACATCAGGAATGACGCGAGGTGTCTGAAAAATTCATAATTATATTTATTTGTCATCGTTACTAGGCCTCGTAGTCAAGGATCCCCTCGTTATTCCAGCATCAAGTGAGTTAGAAAACAAAGTAATTAAGAGAGTAATCCGTTGTACACCAGCAAACTCACAAGCTGGATTCGATAGCACACTGAAGTTGACGATCGAAGCACACCAGCATATTTTTTTTTACTTTTTTTAAAAGAAAGATATGACCGAAGTCAAAGGTATCATTATACCGCTAAATACTATGTGGAAAAAATGGCTGTGTCATTTGAGGGGAATACCACAGCGTGGGGTTCGAACCAGGGACCTTCCACATGGAAGTCCAGTGTATTAACAGTCCAGTACGACCATGCACCTCATATTATTAGCATATACAAATACATGCATAATTTTAATTATTTTATCAACTTTAATATAAGCCTTGATTCTAATAAATAGCAAGTTATTTAGGTAAATAACTATATTACATAAAACTAACAATAATGACAAATTAATACATCTTGTTACAAGTTACCAAAAATATGTCAGTTTGTTAAAATCAAATAATATTTGGCGACGTTTGTCAAAAGTCACTATGTTAGTCTGCATTGGCTAAGGATGGGGTACACGATAATTGGATTTTTGATTTTTTTATACATAAAATTAAATATTCGTAATTAGTATTAATTCATAGTGGATCTTGGCCTATTTAAAGATACATACAAATCATACAATACATTAGAAAGTCAGTATAATGAAAATTAGGAATTTAAACAAGTCAGTTTAGAGAAAAACAATTTTTCGATTTATAAAAAATTATTCGATTTATAAAAATAATGATTTTACCCCATCCCTTTGAGACATGACATTTCAAACGTCACAGGGACCATGCTACATTTTCTTGAGTCGTGCGACAGAGACGACGCTCTACAAACTATGTGTATTACTTACTGCCGGGTACTGTATATTCATTTCATTTTCTGTCACACATTATCAATCTATGTATACTTCTCAGTGCACATATTTCTATAGCATTTATTTGACTCTTTTCAGCTTTGTTTCACGTCAAAATTTCACTCGCATACATCAAAGTAAAATACATCCAAATTTAAAAGAATTTAAACTACTTACAGCTCCTGGTGCAAATTCTGGAGCATATGGAAATGGTGTTTCTGATCCGAATCTCGGTGTAAGACTTGGTCCTGGAAAAAGAAACATTTTTTTTAAATTATACAAGAACAATAGAAGAAAAAATATCGAGACAAATAGTGTAAGACTGTTGCTATACTAAAAAAAAAATGTAGCATAGTCCCTGTGACGTTTCACAAATTTGCCCCAATACAACCTAATAACGACTTTCAGTAAATTTAATTATTTTATCAACTTTAATATAAGCCTCGATTCTAATAAATAGCAAGTTATTTAGGTAAATAACTATATTACATAAAACTAACAATAATGACAAACTAAAACATCTTGTTACAAATTAGCAAAAATAAGTCAGTTTGATTAAATCAAATAATATTTGGCGACGTTTGTCAAAAGTCACTGCGTTAGTCTGCATTGGCTAGGGATGGGGTATACGATAATTAGGATTTTCGATTTTTTTTATAGATAAAATTAAATGTTCGTAATTAGTATTAATTCATAGTGGATCTTGGCCTATTTAACTCTTTCACGGCTACGGACCACTTAAATGGCCCATACATAATACGTGCCGTCCTGGCGAGCGGCCATTTAAGTGGCCACTAACTTTGCGTGTTGATATCTCAGTCAAAATTAAATCTTCTTTAAAAATTTTAACCTGAATATAAGACAAAACGTGTCCTCTAGTGACATCTCTTTTAAAATCATCAAAACTTCAAGTACTTGATCCATAAGAAGGATTTAAACAGACCGATTCGAGGCCGTCGAAATTTAAAGCATTTTAAATATTAGCGCCACACGTTCGGGTGTGTTGAAGGTCATGTTTCTAATGACGATTGCTCCCGATCAATATGACGTATTTTGCGTCGATATTTTTTTTGTAAGTACGCGTATTGCGTATTGAATTAATTGCCTTTTTCATTGTTTATGGATTATTGTTTTCTTCGATTATTGCTTCTTATATTGTCGCACTTTATTTATAGCATTGATTTGGATAATATTACGTGTGTATAGTGTCAGCTAAAAAATGCATCGGCGCACAGTTCCACAGTAATCAGATTCGGGATAATGGTGAGTCATATTTTTATGTAGATACAATATAAATTTATTGAGGTAAAACACCGCCGCCTGTGGGACACACGAAAGATACTCGAGCCATCGCCGTAAAAAGGTTAAAGAAAGATACAAATCATACAATACATTAGAAAGTCAGTATAATGAAAATTTGGAATTAAAATGTCAGTTTAGAGAAAAACAATTTTTCAATTTATAAAAAAACCATTTTACCTCATCCCTTTGAGATATGACATTTCAAACGTCACAGGGACCATGCTACATTTTCTTGAGTATAGTTATCAGAAACCCAATGGAGAAAAAAAACGCCGACAAGTACTGAAATCCCTTGCTCCATATGCAACAGGATGTGCCTATCACAAATGTATTTACTTATATAGTCATCCCCAGTGGAATCAATGACATTTACCCTGATCCCCCACTTTGTATTGTACCTTCTATAATATTAAAGTTGTCAATGGACATTTAATAGAATTGAATAAAAAATTTATTCATTTTTTCCTCATTTCAAATGAGAAAACTGAATAAACTCTAAAATTCTTTAATAGATTCCAGTTTGGCTTTGTCTCGAGGCTTCTTTAACATTTTTCTGGTTGGTTGAAAGAGATTGTCACATGACAATAAACCTATCAGGTTGTGATGTATACAACAAAAGCGTAATACAATACAATAATAAATAAAAGCTTAGCAAGTTACACATTTGAGGAAATGTTAGAGACTTTCAGACTTTTTGTTATGAACAGTCTTGAAAATAGTTTTAAAAATTAAAAAAGAAATCTTTTTAATATATTTATCTTGTAAGAATAATTTTTATATGTTACTAAAAAACGATATTATTTAATTAGTATTTTTTAGATAATTTTTTTTAATCATAAAAAAAACATATTACGTAATTATAATTTTCAACATTTTTAACAAAATATTAATTAAAGAACACTTCAAAACATTAATAAATTGAACACTTTAGCATTGCAATAGAACTAAATCGGTGCACCCTCACGAAGAATTTGGTGGCTTACATATTAAGAACCTATCTTCCAGCTCGTAAGCTGAAAGTTGTTACACAATTTTATTAAAAAGGCTTCCAGTCTAGTTTGCCCTTAAGGCTTCTTTAACCCTTTTAATCCCAGCATATTTTGCATAAAAGGTGCGAAAAATCCCAAGCATTTTTTGGCAAAAAAACAGTAGTTTTTATTTTATATTTTATCTCATTTAATATTTAGTTTTAAAACCTAATTTTTTGTGGAGACCTCCCTGTGGAGTGAAAAATAATGTCATTTTCATATTTCATTAAAAAAAATATTTATATATTTAACTTGTATGAAAATTTTGAGGCTGATGATCGGCCCCGTGGGATATTTCGCATACACCAGTTGGGGCCGATAATCAGCCCCGTGGGATAAGAAGGGTTGACATCTTACTGGTTGGCTGGAAAAGAATGTCACATAGCAATAAACCTACTAGTCACATAGCGATCCCCAAATTAAGAGTATTATCGAACTATAATGGGAAGAGTAAAACAACTTTCTATGCCTAGCCTATTTGATCAATAAATGTTTTATATAAGGGGCTTGGTCTATGCAGAACTGATATTTTCTTTCTCTTTCCATTATGCCTCTAAACTCTTCTTAATATTGAATACCGGTTAGCGATTTATTTAAAAGCTAAATAGAATATCCTTTAGCTTGAACAGATATGAACATTTATCTGTATTTATTATATTTTAACTTTTATGAATTTTTTATTTATCCACCACCAAAGAAGAATATCGATACAAATAGATTGTTAAAGCTACTTTGAAAAATAGTACTGTTACATCTAGTTTTAAATCTAAAGTAGCATGCTTCTCAAGTGTTTAGAAAACTTATTTAAAAATAGCAGTGTTATAGCTACTTTGAATCTAAAGTAGCATACTACTAATGTATTCTTTGAAACCTACTTAAAAAATAGCACTGTTATAGCTACTTTAGAATCTAAAGTAGCATGCAACTTTAGAAAACCACTTTGAAAAAATAGCACTGTTTCATCTACTTATAAATCTGAATTAGTATACTCGTACTATTCAAATATTCTAAGAAGGCTTCTTCCCAAAAATAGCAATTTTACTACCCTCATGATCGAGTACAATTGTCAGCCATCTTGTGGATGTAAGACGCCTGTGCATGTATCGTTTTATTGTGTACATTCTATTGCACTTCAGTAAGAACACATTCTTTGCAGATCAAACCCTAAACTCTGATTTCAAGGAGATTAATTGTACTTCCAAAACAATTGGTAGGTTAAATCTAATGCAACATTTTGTTTGCCTGTTTCATATAGTACTATTTATGTTTGCCTGTTTCATATAGTGCTATTTATGTTTGCTTGTTTCATACAGTGCTATTTATGTTTGCCTGTTTCATATAGTGCTATTTATGTTTTGTTTAGGAACTTTATAATCTAAAGTAGCATGCTACTCAAGTATTCTTAAAAAATGTAGTAACAACATTACTTTACAACTACATTCAGGATGAAATGCACTTCTTTTAAATGTTTTAATATTTCCATCACCTACATACAAATAAACATGGTTACATGCAACACCATATAACAAGGCACCAATATCTATTATTACCATAGGTCCCTGGCACGAAGCCGTCATTTTCATCCCCTTCTGGAAGAGTCTTCCGATCATCTCCGTACCCATCTTCGCCATGTTTCCCTTCGAGTGGAGGAGTAAACCCAGGCCCGTCAGAGTGATGATGACCTATCGTACCATGAAATGGTTGTGATATGGGAATGGTAGAGCATGCATACATGCATATATTGAATAATGCTAATAATATAAACCCAAAATACAGTAAGTGATTGAATTATACATCTTTATACCTATATAATTTACATTATTGCATTTAGAAAATCTTTCTTGTCTAACAAAATAATCTAATCTAATCTAACACTTTTCGTTCCATCAATAACACATACATGCCACGAAATGTCATTATCCTGGTCAATTCACAACTCTGCACTCAATATCCTTCTATTTTTTCATTCCTTCATATAGTAACTTTTCAACATTCCCATTATTTTGGTGATTCAGAGATACTTAAGACTGTGGGGGGGGGGAAGACAATATTGTCTTCAGCTCTTTTAATTGAGCCTTTGGGTTTAAAACCACTGGAGTAGACATGGAACTTATGGTTCGTCATTGCATGTGTTTGGAATAAAGCTCCGAAAGAGGAGTTGTGTACTTGAACTTTGCTGTGACAATTTATGTATGAACTATTTGATCACCCTCCATACAGCCCGGATTTGGCAACAAGCGATTACCGTTAACATGAAGAAATGGCTTGCTTCCCAGCACTTTGACAACAATGAGGAGTTGAAGTCTAATATGGAGGGATGACTCAAATCACAGGAGGCAGAATTTTAAAATGTTCGAATTCAAAAGCTTGTTCAACGCTACAACAAGTGCCTCAATCTAACTGGAGACTAAGTAATAGAAAGACTTGTTCAATGTTACAACAAGTGCCTTAATCTGACTGGAAACTATGAAATAGAAAAACTTGTTCAACGCTATAAGTGCCTCAATCTGAGGAGATTATGAAATAGAAAAACTTGTTCAACGCTACAAGTGCCTTAAGCTGACTGTATGAAATAGAAAAACTTGTTCAATGTTACAACAAGTGCCTCAATCTGACTGGAGACTATGAAATAGAAAAACTTGTTCAACGCTACAACAAGTGCCTCAATCTGACTGGAGACGGAATAGAAAAACTTGTTCAATGTTACAACAAGTGCCTCAATCTGACTGGAGACTATGAAATAGAAAGACTTGTTCAATGTTACTACTGCCTTAATCTGACTGGAAACAATGAAATAGAAAAACTTGTTCAACGCTATAAGGGCCTCAATCTGAGGAGACTATGAAATAGAAAAACTTGTTCAACGCTACAAGTGCCTTAAGCTGACTGTATGAAATAGAAAAACTTGTTCAATGTTACAACAAGTGCCTCAATCTGACTGGAGACTATGAAATAGAAAAACTTGTTCAACGCTACAACAAGTGCCTCAATCTGACTGGAGACTATGAAATAGAAAAACTTGTTCAACGTTACAACAAGTGCCTCAATCTGACTAGAGACTATGTAATAGAAAAACTTGTTCAATGTTACAACAAGTGCCTCAATCTGACTAGAGACTATGAAATAGAAAAACTTGTTTAATGCTACAACAAGTTGCTTCAATCTGAGGAGACTATGAAATAGAAAAACTTGTTCAACGCTACAAGTGCCTTAAGCTGACTGTATGAAATAGAAAAACTTGTTCAATGTTACAACAAGTGCCTCAATCTGACTGGAGACTATGAAATAGAAAAACTTGTTCAATGTTACAAGTGCCTCAATCTGACTAGAGACTATGAAATAGAAAAACTTGTTTAATGCTACAACACGTTGCTTCAATCTGAGGAGACTATGAAATAGAAAAACTGGTTCAACGCTACAAGTGACTCAATCTGACTGGACTATGTAATAGAAAAACTTGTCAACACTACAAGTGTCTCAATCTGAGAAGACTATGAAATAGAAAAACTGGTTCAACGCTACAACAAGTGCCTCAATCTGACTGGACTATGAAATAGAAAAACTTCTTCAATTTTACAAGTGCCTCAATCTGACTGGAGACTATGAAACAGAAAAACTTGTTCAACGCTACAACAAGCGCCTCAATCTGACTTTAGACTATGAAATAGAAAAAAATATTGATGTTTTAAGTTGTATATAATAAAAATGTAACTAAACTGGTATTTTTTTAATAAATAAACATTAGTTCCTCTCCAGGTAGCCCTCGTACATTCCAATTTTTATTTATGTTCAGAATGGAAAAGATAAATCTCTCAGTAACTATGAATGACCAGGTTAAACCAAATAATTAATTTTACCATTTTTACATACTCGTATATGTGTATATATAAATTTTACCATTCTTACATACTCGTATATGTGTATATAAATTTTACCATTCTTACATACTCGTATATGTGTATATAAATTTTACCATTCTTACATACTCGTATATGTGTATATAAATTTTACCATTCTTACATACTCGTATATGTGTATATAAATTTTACCATTCTTACATACTCGTATATGTGTATATAAATTTTACCATTCTTACATACTCGTATATGTGTATATAAATTTTACCATTCTTACATACTCGTATATGTGTATATAAAGTTTACCATTCTTACATACTCGTATATGTGTATATAAATTTTACCATTCTTACATACTCGTATATGTGTATATACATTTTACCATTCTTACATACTCGTATATGTGTATATAAATTTTACCATTCTTACATACTCGTATATGTGTATATAAATTTTACCATTCTTACATACTCGTATATGTGTATATAAATTTTACCATTCTTACATACTCGTATATGTGTATATAAATTTTACCATTCTTACATACTCGTATATGTGTATATAAATTTTACCATTCTTACATACTCGTATATGTTTATATACATTTTACCATTCTTACATACTCGTATATGTGTATATAAATTTTACCATTCTTACATACTCGTATATGTGTATATAAATTTTACCATTCTTACATACTCGTATATGTGTATATAAATTTTACCATTCTTACATACTCGTATATGTGTATATACATTTTACCATTCTTACATACTCGTATATGTGTATATAAATTTTAATCCTGAATTTACCAATACCTTAATTTATTTATTTAAGTTTTGAATCTCATTCTATTTCAATATATGATATTCAAATAATTTTTATTAATATTATTTCATACAAAGTAAAAAATAAGTATTTATTTTATGAAATAGTTCAAAATAAATGAATTGTTAGTTCAGAAACTATTAGTGATGACACATTTTCTTTTATGATATGGCCACAAATAAATATACAATATTGCAATTAAAATATATCACTTCAGTTATTCATTCCCAAAGCATTGTCTCAGATAATAACAAATTTATTTTTAAAGATACAAAAAATATTATCAAAGATTTCGGCATTAACTTTGTGAACTCAATATTAGAATATTTAATTATTAATTACTTTGTTATTGCATTAATTATATTTATTTCCGTAACACGTGTTTCTACCTTCTATCTCAAACTTCTTTCCACCTGAAGACTACCCCAAGATAGGAAAAAATAAGAGGTAGAAACATATTGCGAGGATTGACATAATTAATGGAGCAATAAAGAAATTTACATTAAAAACTCAAAAATATGTAGTACAATAAGTATTCAAATTTTTGAAGAAAAGATTTTTAATAATAGAGAAAACATTATGCCAAATACCTCGCCTTGAAAATTCAATAAAAAATAAAACAAAATTTCTGCAAATAGGAGTAAGTCCATGACCTTTTTTTCTAGAGAGCTGCGCTTATCCCCGAGTCATTGATGACACTTCCTGTACCACTGACCTTTCCCTTCCTGTGCTAAAAAATACCGCCTGTTCGGGTGCTGTGTATTCAATACACATGTAAAAATGAGCGATTTAAAATCGGAAAAATAAGAATATTCATAGCCAATTGCTTAAATTAATGAAACTCGAAGTCAAAAGTGATAATAATTGAAATTTAATTGCTTAAAACATGAAAAAAACATCGTCCATCGTTCACAAAACGGGCGATGCGACCACCTCGAACGAAAGCCCTAAAGTTACTGACGGGACGGAAACACTAACACTGTGTATGTTATACCTCGAAGGAAGAAACACAACTTTGAACTGAGATTCATATACCAATGTAGAGTGAGAGTGAGACGTGAATAGCATCGCTTCCTCACCCACTGGCACACGTTGGATTGTATTGGTGAATTTATTCCCGATTTTCACAAAATATCTCTGATGTGGCCAATAAGTGCTAATTATTACTAACATTATTTTTTTCATTCAATGCGTAAATGTATTACGGAGGAATACCTAAAATCTGAACCCAGTATTTATTATATTTATAGAGATATTAAAGTTTTTAGAAGCAATGTGTACTAGTTACATATCACAGGGAAGGAAGGGTTAAGCAAAACATTTGGTTCTATGGTAAATATTTTTAAATTCCATCAGCTCAGTGGTATGCTGCTAGATTATTATTTACCACCTCTTTTCCTTCACTTTTCTAGTAAAAAATATAAGAAAAAAATTCATATTAACACTTTCAAAGCACTTCCCTGTTGTGCTAGACAGAAATAACATACTATATGCAGTAGACTTTTAAATCAAAATACATTTTTCAACTCATCAACATTTATGCAGCTTCTTCTGTTAATTTCACATTTTACATTCCTTTCTTTCAAAATATTATTTATTTAGTACAACTTTACTTTTCTTGATCTTCCTCTACAATATCTTCTATTCATATTCACAATGTGAATTTGTCTTGTCCATCTTCTTTCACTCATTCGTTATGCATGCCCAATCTTTTTTCATTCATTCATTCTGCATGCCCAATCCATTTCAGAGTATTCTTCATTCTGCTTAATACAGCATCATTTCTAATCCAAATTTATTTTAAATCAAATGAAGGCCAGATTGCATATTTATTAACACTGAATTCTTTGTCTTAACCCGACTCACTGGTTTGTCATCAGTTGAATAATGCGTTCTTAAACTAGAGACGTAACCATATATGACTTTAAACCCCATCAAGGTTATAAATTATAAATCTATCATCAATATTCTTATTAGATCATAAATATGCTTGATTGATAAATATTCTTATTAGATCATAAATATGCTTGATTGATAAATATGCTCTAATTATTTCATATTTACAAGGAAAAAAAACATTCAGTTTTTGTAGTGCTTAAAAACTTTTCCTATGAATGGAAATTATTTTAATTACTATATCCACTGTTAAATCATAGAATTTGACTACCTTTTCTTTTCATTTTAATATTTTCATGGATTCAGTGTCCACTTGAATAAATATTGTGTTATTTCATAATCTTTTCAAGTTATGACATTTATCAATTTATTCACAATACAACATTTACTATTTAAATACTTTTAATTGAAAGGTAAACCGTCGAGTATAAGTTATATCAGATCTTTTAGAGTGTTATATTACATGGTTTGGCTTATGGTGCTGACATTTTGATAACATTGCAGTTTTCATCTTTAGAGCTTGTTTGTACATGGTCTTTCTAATTGAGCGGTTTTTTTAATTCTTAAATAATACACAGATGGCTACGTGAACTTGCCTGGGTCTTGTGACATTTGAGATGTGTGATGTATGGCATTTATAAAAATGGAGTCATATCAATAACGCGTTCAAATTGAGAATTATTTTATGTATTGTAATCTCCGGAAACGGTGATGTTAATTGGCCACCAAGATCATGTGATCTGACACCGTTGGACTATTTTCTCTGGGGTTATGTGAAAAGCAAGGTCTATAAGAATGACCCTCAATCAATTCCTGAGGATGAAATTATTCGTGTTATTGGTGAGTTAGAACCGCAATTATGTCAAAGTGTCATCGAAAATGTTGACAAAAGAGTGGACGTCTGTGGAGCTGCAAGAGGTGGATATTTGGCGGATATTGTTTTTTGTGTTTAAATGTCATACATTATACTTCAATGACCAATAAAAAGTTTTTTGAAATCAAAGCAAATTGTGTGTTTTATTCAAGAATTAAAAATATTATAATAAAAAAAAAACTGCTCAATTTGAAAGACCCTTTAGTTCTTCACAATAAGTCGTACGTAAAGTGAAATTGTTTTCGTACACCATTTTCAAAACGTCATAAGCTAAATGCAGTAAAACACTTCGAAAGACACAACTAATATAAAATACAAACCATAGATTAAAAGTAAATAATAATGCAAAATACCCACTATTTTGTGGATAAAGGGAGAACCACTTCACTATACAATTAAGTGATCTCATTTATTTACCACAAATTTAATATTGCCTAATACTAAAACATTCAGCTGAAATATTTACACTATGCATTCATATATTTAAATGCCAAGTTATCACACACATATCATAATCTCAACAACTCTATCAGAATCATGTCTAACAACTCCTCATAATACACTCTGTATTTGCATTGGTCAGGACTCACTTGCATAGACATAGAGGTGAGTTAATTTTAGGGATTTGGCTTAACATTTTCTATATTATGATTTTTTGTATATTCTCGTAAAGCTCATATTAAAAAATCAAATAGAAAGTGAAACTAAAAATACTTTGTGCAAATCATATATCAGCACGCAGCACATTAAAAACACATTAACTAGTAATTACTCTAACAGTGAAAAAATTAAAGATGTATAAATTTAAATATATAACCCAAAAAAATGCATAACAGTGTTAATCAATTCACTACTTGTAAAGAAATCTGTGTTTAAAGATTTAAAGCGAAATTACATACTTATAAAAATGGATTCATGAATTGGCATGCAGTACTTGCACATTGGTTAAAAACATGTTGAACAAATTTTATTGTTTTTACTAACCATCCTCATCAGTCGGCTTGAAGTCAGGGTTATTATCATTTCCTGGACTGAAGAACCCATCATCGACTCCTGGATGAGCTTCAGCAGTGTTAGGAATATCATCTTCATCATCCAGATCATCAGTTTCTGGACCTGTAAATTTAGAAGACAACATTAACAAAATATATAAGAAACAAGGTAAAAAGAAATATAACTTCGTAATACCATCAAGTGCCCTTGTTGGTGGGTCTCGTGGCCGAGAGTCCTCTTGCCATTTCAATCTCAAGCTACTTCTTCACATCGATTATGTGAGAGAACAGCCCAATCCTAGATGCCCACTCCCTTCTGTAGATGTTACAGACATGTGGATTCAGCTGAGCCGTCTGGTCGTACTGACGCAAGTTAGCTGCATGTTGACACCATCAGTTAACAATAAATAGCTTTCCACCTCACACGATGTTAAGCCACCTACTCCCAGTTGCCCAGCTTAGTTGTGGAATCGTGGAACAAACTTCTTCTTCTTCAATGGCTCTACAACTCATACCGGGTCTTGGCCTCCATCAATCCTCACCTCCAACTCCTCCTGTCTCCCACCGTGGCCTTCCAATCTGTCACTTGTAGCAGTTGGGCCACGTCCTTTTTAACCTCATCCTCCCATCGCAGCCTAGGTCTACCGACCTTTCTTCTTTCTCTTAGGTACCCGTGATGACGGCATTCTCTGCACATGCCCAGCCCATCTCAGCCTGCTCAGTCCTGCATGTACAGAGAGCCTGGGAGCTTTATAGATGTTATACAGCTCATCATTGAATCTTGTTTTCCAGGTTTCGCCATCGTTCACAGGCCCCAGAATTTTACGTAACACTTTCCTCTCAAATGTGTCCAGCATCTCTGCAGATCTTGCTGTCATCGTCCACGCTTCACACCCGTATGTCACTACTGTCCTAATTATGGTCTTGTACAGGGTGATTTTTGTTTTTCTGTGGACACTTCTTGATTTAAGCACTGGGAGAAGAGAGAAGAATGTTTTGTTTCCTGTCGCAATCTTTCGTTTGATCTCTATGTGTTCTTCACTTCCCTTAGTTATGGTGGATCCCAGGTAGGTAAAGTCATCAACTACCTCAAAATTATATCCACCTTTCAACTAAATGCTGTGTTGAGGGTTATTGCCCGGGCTTCTAGATTTCATGGAACAAACATCCCAATAGTAAATGCTGTGACATTAAACCCGTTGAAAAACCATCTGAAAAGTTCCAACACACAAACCCAGGAGTGCTGTTTTAGAGATGTTTTGTTTCCTTTCATATTATTTTGATTTTGCTTTTTCTTCATGAATGTAACATAAGAGTTAAACTTGATATAAATATTCATAGCACATACATATGTGTCGACGCTTTTCAAACCCAGGTGTGTCCATGCAACTTCAAACCGAGCAAAATGGTATTTTGTCCCTAATCACTGAAAACTGTATATAAAAAAAAGATGTCTCTTTTTGAGAATTGCTTTATAGATGACATTGTGTTTTCAAAAAATATTTCCTAGAAAGTCAGTAGAAAAAATAAAGCATATTTCAATTTAGACATACTACTTTTGAAAAACGCCCATTGAAAATGCGTGATTTTAATACTACACCGCATGGACATACCCGAGTTTCATTGTTGTTAGTACGACTACGCTACGACTGATCGGCCATCTTGAATGATGGCGGTCTCTGATTGGTCTAAATGGACATGTCTGACTTGAATAAAAACAACCTCGTGGACATATCTGAGTTTTAAAAAAAATATTATTTCAATCACCATTTTGCATTGATTTCATGAGGAGATATCTTATTTTGAAAAATGCAGATTTATCCAGGACTACATAAGATACATTTTGATATATTTATCTGAAAAATGTGATGATGTGAACATACCTGGGTTTGAAAAGCATCAACACATATACAGCCTATCTATGATAATAACTACAGATACACTACACTACACCTAAAGCCGAATATGTTGCTTTCACATATTTCGTATACAGTATTGTTTAAGGAATAATGACAAAGAAAAAAATGCAGTCATCATAAGCCTTATAACATAGTCACGTAATAAAAAATGTAACATTTCATTATTTAATGACAATTGCTTTTATTTGTTTTACTTTTTGGAACATTCAGTTTATTTTTAAATATTCTTATTTCGCGATGCTGAGCCCACGTATGCTGTATTTCGCGATGCTGAGCCCACGTATGCTGTATTTCGCGATGCTGAGCCCACGTATGCTGTATTTCAACATTTGTAATAATCAAAATAAAATAAACATTTTGATCTTTTTGACAAGTGTTTAAATTCGTAAGTGAATAATATTTTTTTATTAAAACTGCAATGAAAAAATTACCTGCAATTGGTGGTCTAGGACTGTTAATATCCGGTTCAATTAAGGGTTGTGCTCTATTTGAAGCCAAGTCAATATCAAGCTTCAAATCTAGTTTGGGTCTCGCTTCTGTATCGGAAACATTAATTGAATGGGCTTCTGGAATGTTGGGATCTGACTTTGGTGACACGTCCCTTCGTGGCCTGTGAAGTAAGGGCATTGCCTCTTCTGGAGGTGCCTAGAAAATAAAGAAAAAAAGATATTTTATTATACATGATATGATTTTCTTGCGTTAATTAATAGGCACCTGCTGTCTTTATTATACATGATATGACTTTCTTGCGTTAATTGATAGGCACCTGCTGTCTTTATTATACATGATATGACATTCTTGCGTTAATTGATAGGCATCTTCTGTTTTTATTATACATGATATGACCTTCTTGGCTTGATTGATAGGCACCTGCTGTCTTTATTATACATGTTATGACCTTCTTGGTTTAATTGATAGGCACCTGCTGTCTTTATTATGCATGATATGACCTTCTTGGATTAATTGTAGGCACTTGTTGTTTTCAAACCTGAAAATTGGAAATTCTCATCGACACCAAGATACTTTGGCAAAAAGACTCAATAAAAAGTGAAGAAATTTTAACAGAAGTTTGAGAAACAGAAAAGCATGTATGTATGACGAGATGTATCCGACAAAATGTATCAATGTGTATTAGCATGGATAGCAAGGCGTGGCGATCTGTCCTCTGACTACCCAGATACACAATCCCTCGTGATTTAGTATAATTGTAAACCATCCTGCGGATGAACAACGCCTGTTGTGTATTGGCTAATTGTGTGTAAACCCATGCCTTCAGCAAGCAGATAGTCTTAACATATCAAACACTTTGTTCTGATGGCTAAGAGATTAAAGTTCTAAGAGTACCTGCAATTTAAATTTCCTACAACTTTTTTTTAGGTAGATTTTTTTTTACACAGCATTACTATTACTTAATAGCGCTGTAATTATCTATGATAATTGTAATTTATTTTATCAAATACTGTTTATTCCACTCTTTTGTAACGGTATAACCCTACCGGTTTCAAGGCTTTCATCTCATCTTCAGGGGAGCACAAACAAGACTTATAAATAATATCATACATATATGATAAGCAACAGAAAAATATAAATTCAGGTGTAAAACAGCCTAACAGTAAAACCAGTTCGGAAGTGAATCTGCCAGCCATCAAACCAGGGGCATTTGATATTTAACGTGAATGCTAGTCGCTATACCATGGCTGCCGACATCTGCTTACTCCGAAAGGTTCATGGCGTGTTGGTATGTATATATTTTATTTATATTTTGAATTTTCTAAAGTGGCCAGAGTAAAGGTTTAATCAAAATTGTGAGCAGTAATAAATATTAGATTTAAAAATTGTAAATGAGAATAAATATTAGATTTAAAAAGTGTAAATAAGAATAAATATTAGATTTAAAAATTGTAAAAAAGCCTCTAGAACTGAACACAATACAACATAATTAATGTAAATCTTTTTAAAGAATTAAACACGGTATATCATAAACAATAAATTACCATAGGTAATCGCTTACTGATCGCTACTTGAGTGGCCATCATATCTTCATACACCATAATGAAGAAATCATTTGCATATGCAGATAGAATGATCCTAACACACGACAACAAGTGAATATTGTAAATGAGTAAAGACATTTTTCAGTGATATGATCATCTATCATATATGATATGTTTGGAGGGGGGATAAAAGTGATAATATAAGGGTTGATTCAAAAGTTTCAATATTTAATAGAGTTAGATTTTTGAAAAAAATACTTGATCATCTCACAGAAGGAGTTTTTTATGTCTAGCTTATCAACTCTTGATAATGTTACCTATGCATTTTATTCTGTTTCTTATATATTTCTCTGAGTTAAGCCATAAAATATTCTCAAGTCTTAATTTTCTCAATAGATAGCACATTTTTCTTACTACATATGTAACTATAGAAGCCTCGAAACAAGAAGGCAAGAATCCATTGTGATATTCTTAATAAAGGTTTCCCAAGGCTGCTTTAACTGTCCCACGATTCTAGAAGCACTTAGTTTATATGTATCCAATAAATATAGCCGTGCAAGGAATCACCCTCTGTTCTATATACCAACTTACAGGACGAATATCATGGCTAAACACTCAGTCACGCGTGGTATAGAGATATTGAACCAACTGAATGACACTGTTGATATATTCTCGGTACCGTCTAGCAGTATGAGAAGAATCCTGGCTGATATTATTCCTAACGAATAAGCTAACGCTAGAAGCACACCCTCTTTGTGTAGGAGAAATCCGTGCAAAGTGGATATAAAAAAATATATATAGTGGAATTTTGCTATATATTACACTTTCATTATATAAAATACTACTTGGTGGGTTTATTGATTATTAAATGGTGATATTTCTTAACTGTTAACTCTAAAAATATTCCATTCGCTGTTTGTTTTCACTTATTCCAAACAATTTTCAAATGTTCAATGCATCTTTCCAATTATGGATTAGCGCTATGCTCAAACAGAGATTGTTTATTGGCCTTTCCAGTTCATCGCTCCTCTTTTTTTACGTCGTCCTTTAATGTCCATGCAGTGAGACTCTGGAATCAGTTACAAACCAATATAAGACTCGCTCCATTGTTGGCATGCTTTAAGAAGCGACTGAAAAAACTCTTAATTTCAAGTCAGTAAAATAACATGTTTCATTTCCGATTTTTCTTTTGCTTTCCTCTCCACCATACCTTCCTTTCCTTTTGATTGATGATATCTCACTTTATATGAAAAATAATGTTCGGGTGATTGTCCGTCTTTGTGGGGTTCGTAGGCATATACTCACGTACATGTCTATGGATTTCGTGGGGATGGATAGTCATTTGAATGATTTATGCAACCACGTAACTTGCTTCATTTACTTTTGTCTGGTTGGTTGGAAGAGATTGCCGCCTAGCAATGAGCCCGCCAGATTGTATTTGCAATAAAAGTGTTAAATTATTCTCAAACTATTGGGACAGCCCATAATGTATATTTTATTTTCTCTAGTATGGGATCGCACGATGCGCTAACAGTCCGGTATCTACAATGACAGAGACGACGCTCTACAAAACCGAAGTTAGCCAATTATTGTCTCTTTCTTAAGCTCGATGTGTATTACTTACCGCCGGGTACTGTATGTATGTATTGCATACAACTACATAGGTAAGTCTTGTGTTTATTTTAATTTCCTTTAAATAAATGTATGTATGTATTGCTTGCATACAAGTATGTATGTATTGCATACAAGTACATAGGTAAGTCTTGTGTTTATTTTAATTTCCTTTAAATATACGTATGTATGTATTGCTTGCATACAAGTATGTATGTATTGCATACAAGTACACATAGGTAAGTCTTGTGTTTATTTTAATTTCCTTTAAATAAACGTATGTATGTATTGCTTGCATACAAGTATGTATGTATTGCATACAGGTACATAGGTAAGTCTTGTGTTTATTTTAATTTCCTTTAAATAAATGTATGTATGTATTGCTTGCATACAAGTATGTATGTATTGCATACAGGTACATAAGTAAGTCTTGTGTTTATTTTAATTTCCTTTAAATAAATGTATGTATGTATTGCTTGCATACAAGTATGTATGTATTGCATACAGGTACATAGGTAAGTCTTGTGTTTATTTTAATTTCCTTTAAATAAATGTATGTATGTATTGCTTGCATACAAGTATGTATGTATTGCATACAGGTACATAAGTAAGTCTTGTGTTTATTTTAATTTCCTTTAAATAAATGTATGTATGTATTGCTTGCATACAAGTATGTATGTATTGCATACAGGTACATAGGTAAGTCTTGTGTTTATTTTAATTTCCTTTAAATAAATGTATGTATGTATTGCTTGCATACAAGTATGTATGTATTGCATACAAGTACATAGGTAAGTCTTGTGTTTATTTTAATTTCCTTTAAATATACGTATGTATGTATTGCTTGCATACAAGTATGTATGTATTGCATACAAGTACACATAGGTAAGTCTTGTGTTTATTTTAATTTCCTTTAAATAAATGTATGTATGTATTGCTTGCATACAAGTATGTATGTATTGCATACAAGTACATAGGTAAGTCTTGTGTTTATTTTAATTTCCTTTAAATATACGTATGTATGTATTGCTTGCATACAAGGATGTATGTATTGCATACAAGTGCATAGGTAAGTCTTGTGTTTATTTTAATTTCCTTTAAATAAACGTATGTATGTATTGCTTGCATACAAGTATGTATGTATTGCATACAAGTGCATAGGTAAGTCTTGTGTTTATTTTAATTTCCATTAAATAATAAGTGAATCGGATGCTGAACTATTTATATGGTCCTCACGTTATATCAGGTTGCAATATTTAGTGTTATAATTCTCTTGACCCTCATGTCAATGGTATTTATTATCTAAATAAATAAGTATTTATTGAAACCAGAATTGACCTGGGATTTAATTTTATTTATTTTATAATATAATGAAAATGAAGCCTCAGCGAGGTTTTAATTTTTAAGTAGTTTTTTCAAATAATTATTTTAAATACACATATGGATGACAACTTCGATGAGCAGAGCCATAGTTATTGTATATGATGCCTCAATTTGACTCGCAGTGAATTTGAGATTGGTTGAATCAAAACATAATCAAACAATATTTATCTAAACTAAACGAGAAGATGAGATGAAAAAGAAAGATTTGACAATTTACGAAGGTTTATTAAAAAATTGTGGTTCATTATTTTCTGACGGGTTGTTTTAAAACAGGTTACCTATTTTTTATTGTGATAATATATTAGATAACTCCACACAAAGACTTCTTTTACATGCTAATGTAGTGCCTTCATAATCATCGCAATTATTTAAAATGCGCCATCGCTATCCACAGTTCACTCATGCGTGTACAAGTGCAGGTTGTGCAACAGGAAGTATTTGATTGTGTCACGATGTAATTGAACAGAACAATGGAAAAAATGGAAAAATATTTTTAATTAGTTAAGGGCATGGTAGTAAATAAAGTAATTGACACTGTGTTTGTCTTGTTGTTGTTTAATGTTTTCATCTTGTTGCTGCTTCTTTAGATTCTTGCTTGCTCGTTGTGATGAACGATAAACGTATATCGTCGCCGATATTGCAGGAACACACAACTCGATTTTTTGGCTTAAGTAACTTTCTTTATTTTTTGTCATCTCTTGTATCATTGACACATTTTTGCATTAACACTTATATTTATTTTCATATAAAGCCAGCTTTTTACACTAATTTTAATCTCCAAAAACTCTTATTTAATGGGAAAGGCAAAAATGGAATACTTAGCAACAGTGGTGTGTATAAACTTTTATGTGCTGACTGTGATAATTTCTATATAGGAAAGAAAGGAAGATCCTTTGAAAAGAGATTTCGTGACAAATCCGCCTTAACAAATCCTCTAATTTATTCTGAAATAGCTAATCATTGTCATCGTGAAAACCATACTTTTTCTATCGATGATGCCAAATTCTTACATATCAGTAGTAACGGAAATAAATTGGACAGATTAGAGGCCCTAGAAATGTCTAAGTCCGTATATCCAGGCTAACATCTGGTAAACACATATATCCCAAAAATAACTCCGCTGCTGGCCGAAATCGTCCCATGCCTCCCTCAGCCCTCAGTCCCCAACCCGAATGTCCCCAACCGTTGAAGCGTGTATAATATATCGGTACCAGTTCGAACAGAATTTAGTCTGATTTGTGCCTCAAACGATTTGAGGGCAAACATAAAACTTTCTATTTACTAAAACTTAAAAATGTTTAGTTTTTCAAACCTAATTCAATTACTTGATATTAAACTACTGAAACAACTCATACAGTTGTCTACCAATTACAGGAGGCCCTCGACTTTCGCACATTCTACTTTTGCACGATAATGCAAAAATTGTTCGCTTCCACGCAGTTGCTCCCTTTTTTTGGAAGAACTAATAATACATGGAACGCAATAAACAATATTGGAGACTCGTGGGCTGAAATAAAAGAGTCAACAATGAAAGGTTTCTGGAAACAATTATGCCCACAAATGATGAGTGATTTTATAAATTCTGAAGAAACTCCGGAAACTATCACAGATGAAATAGTTAGCCTAATGAATGAACTAAACTTGGACGTCAACAACGAAGATGTTAATGAGTTGATTGAATCTCACTCGGTACCTCTGTCAAATGAATACTTAATTGAGCAACAAGAGTTAAATGAAATACACAATGAAAGTGAGGCAGAAGAAGCTGATAAAATCGTCAAGACTTTGACAATAAAAAATATGAACGAAGCCTTCATGCATCTCGACAAATTTGTGATTATCATGGAAGAATGTGATCCAAATGGAGAACGTATATCTCAAGTACGTAGAGCGATTGAGAAAGACACAGCATGTTATAGAACTGTTTATCAAGAAAATAAAAAAAGGGTGGTATTCAACTAACTCTTGACAAGTTTATAAAGAAAACACCTGAAAGCACTTAAACACGCCTCGTTAACTTAATTATGTATGATATATTATAAATAAACACTTTTAGTATATTATTGATAAATAAATATTTTAAAATAGAATTTTTGATTTTTTTTTTACATTTCTCTACTTTCGAACATTCGTACACATTTTCAGGAACCAATTAGGTGCGAAAGTCGAGGGCCACCTGTGTACTGATAAGTATAGTCAAGAAATGTTGATGTCACCAAGACGGGAAGTGCAAGGCTTGACTTATGGCTTATGCTCTTAAGGAAGAACCTTGCTCACCATTCAAGTACTATTGCAACTGCATTAACGATTGCAGTTTCAATTACAACTTAAATGTAATGTATACCGTAATGTATACCCATTCAATTAAATGTAATGTATACCCATTAACTGGACAGCATCAAAGTCTATTAAGATGATAGTCCACTACTGTATTTTAGTACCACCTTTGATATATGGGAGAGAAACAGACTGATGGGAGTCGAATAAATGCTGTAGAAATGCATACATTACGTACTTCCTTCACCTTCTCCATATCTCGATACATCTTATACAGTTCTTTCTGTATCTGTCACTCCTATTCTTTCCTTCTTTAAAAAAATCATTGTTTAGTCCAAGGATCTACAGACTTTTTAGCCTAAGGGCCACACTGACTCCTCCGCTAAGTCCCAAGGGCCAAGACCTAGCAAGCTCATCATACCAACATACTGTAGTTTTGAATTACGCGCAAATATTCGTATTGGGACTAGCCGGCGAGTGAGATATCTATGGCGCAGGGGTGAGGGTGGAATCCGCTCCGTTCGAAATTTAGGTTGGTACTTACGGGCAAGTGTCAAGGACATTTCATTGCGACAGAGATAGCCGATGCGCGAAATAAAGCGCGACTAGTGTTTTTGTTTCTATAGTCGTTAAATAAAAACATCTGATTATTATTTTGTATGATTTACTTACATTGTAAATTTTACAATGTAACCAAAATAAACTATGACGGGTCGGATACCGAGCATATCCGGCCCGCTATCGCGGGCCGGATTGGTGGTGCTCGCGGGCCGTAGTTTGGAGACCCCTGGTTTAGTCAGTCTTTTGTTATACATCCATTCAACATGTCCTAACCAACTCATTCAATTATAATACAATGGTTATGTTATAGAAACGCGTGCATTGTGAAGATTACATGCAGTAACAATGTATGATGGAAAATGGAATGAAGTGATTTTTTTTAAATCTGGCGAGTATATTGCCATGTGGCAATCTCTTCCAACCAACCCAAAAATGTTTTTCATGAAAGATGATTATGGGATGAATGTGAACTTAAGGCTGATGTGTTGAGTAACATGAAGAAGAGCACTCTAAGATAGTTTGGGCATGTAGAACGAATGAACGAAGAAATACCAACAAAACAAATATATATAGTGCAAATTTGACTGGGAGACTTTGAATACTTAGGAATAAGGATGCTTCAAACTGGACCATTGAGATCTGATCTTTGAATGCCAAAATACTTTCACATATTATTGCAGTTGAGATGAATACACTGAGAACAATTTGCGGAGTGTAATTGAAAGAAAGAAGATAGATTGAAGACATCAGAAATTAATGCATTAAAAAAAATATTTGAAGGCTGAAAAAGAAAACGTTTTAAGATGGTTTGGGCATATGGAGAAAATGAAACTTAAGCAAGTAAATAAGTCAGAAGTGCAAGTTGTGCGGGGTAGAGGCCTATCAAGGAAAACGTGGCTGCATAAAATATACCAATTTTTTAAAGGTAAAGTGAGAAGCTTGAAGAATTGTGTATGACGTGATTAGATCTGTTCCTTCTGTCAGCCCCGTAAGGGCGTGTCAAGTGAGGGTAAATATTTTGATATCCAATACAATTCAAGCAAATTTAGGGGATGTATATACTTACATGGTTGGTACGGCTGTGGCTGCTAGTTCCACTACCATGGCTTGAGTTGTCGTGGTCATTTCTTACAGTATGGTGATCAATGGTGTTTCCATTTCTGTGATGCTCATTAGCAGCAATGTGGTGGCCATTCCCTCTGTTTCGTATGTGATGGTCGTTTCCTGTGTGATGGCCATTTGCATTAGGGTGTCCGTGGTTTATTCTGTTTGCAGGATTTACCGGCGTCATAGTGATGAGTGGTATATTGCTAACGGGTCCTCTGTGTACTCCAGAATCTTCGTGACCTGCTGTTGCGTGATGATTAGGACTTCTGCTTCGTGGATGGCTGGACATATTGATTGTTGTGTGACCGTTGTGTGGCATATTATTTTTTTATTTTGAGCATTCGACAAAGTGTTTTCTAATGTTTTTTTTTCTGACAAATATCGTTTAACTAAACTTCACTTATCAATTGTTTTGGCTAGTCACAATCTGAAAATGTGGTCACCTGAAATCAAAACAACAAACACATAGATTAAAATATTATCAATATATTTGCATTTATTATAATGCTGGTCAGTTAACCTATGCTATGAACGGTTTCAGAGTTTTTTTTCTGTTTAAAACGTTTCTAAAATGTTGTGTTATAAATTAGTGCTTGAGGACAAACAAACGAAAAATGTATTCTGAAAAATGAAAAAAAAATCAAAAACATTCCTGCTGTGTATTCAATACACATCAATATACTCGTACATGTAAAAATGAGCAATTTAAAATCGGAAAAATAAGAGTATTCATAGCCAATCGCTTAAATTTGAAGTCAAAAGTGATAATAATTGAAATTTAATTGCTGAAAACATGGAAAAAACATCGGCCGACGTTCACAAAACGGGCGAAGCGACCGCCTCAAACGAAGCGAGTGAACTGAGATTCTATTTCTTGCGTTCCCATATACTGAAGTAGAGTGAGACGTGAAAAGCGTCGCTTCCTCACCCATAGCGGTTTTTAGAATGAATATACCTACATTACACTAGCACACGTTTGATTGTATCGGTGAATTTATTCTCGATTTTCACAAATTATCTCTGATGTGACCGATAAGTGCTAATTATTATTAATATTATTTTTTCATTCAATGCGTAAATGTATTACGGAGGAATACCTAAAAGCTGAACCCAGTATTTATTATATTTATAGAGATATTAAAGTTTTTAGAAGCAATGTGTACTAGTTAAACATCACAGGACAGGAAGGGTGCATTATAAATTATTATTGCTACGAATCAACCCCCGGAGATGACAATTGAAAGAAGGAACTCGAACTTTAATTAGACCGCCAGATTATTAACATAATAGCATTATTTACAAAAGTCTAGAAAAGATTCAGCATTAAGTAATTAGCTTGATTGTATGAATGAGTTTTTGATGAAGTAATTCCTACGTCCATGATAAAAATAAATGATGGGCGGGACTTAATTTACACACAACGCCGTCCATTAGCAGTCAAAAATAGAAGGTACATAAAGAATCAAAAAGGCACAGATTGGCATTGGAATATTTTCTTAAATACGTGAATACATTTTGAATTAAATGATAATAAAAGGCAGCATGGCGAAATTATGCCTCCATTTTCAAACAACTGAGAGTTAACGATAGATTGTTATAATTATTCAAATATCTATGTCTATGTATACATCACGATCCTTTCTTTCTCTGTATTCATATTTATCAACGCTCGTGACATATAAAAATATAAGTATATTATTATGTAACCTATATGTATCTATAACCTTAATGTATGTACCAAACTCTATCCCTCCTCTCTATACAACATTTTCTAATACCCCCACCAAACAATCCAAAAATTAATTTCCCAAAGTCCGTTTTTACACAACCGATGAAGGAGTAAGGTGTCCGACAATCGGACCGACACTCCGAGCAAACCATCAACTTGGAGATAGATTGTTGACAATATGACGCTACATTGTCCGTGGTCAAAAGCATATTGCAAAGGTCACTGAAAGTATGGATAGACAACGCATTAGAAAGGCTAGTAGTCACTGAAAGTATGGATAGACAACGCATTAGAAAGGCTAGTAGTCACTGAAAGTATGGATAGACAACGCATTAGAAAGGCTAGTAGTCACTGAAAGTATGGATAGACAACGCATTAGAAAGGCTAGTAGTCACTGAAAGTATGGATAGACAATGCATTAGAAAGGCTAGTAGTCACTGAAAGTATGGATAGACAACGCATTAGAAAGGCTAGTAGTCACTGAAAGTATGGATAGACAACGCATTAGAAAGGCTAGTAGTCACTGAAAGTATGGATAGACAACGCATTAGAAAGGCTAGTAGTCACTGAAAGTATGGATAGACAACGCATTAGAAAGGCTAGTAGTCACTGAAAGTATGGATAGACAACGCATTAGAAGAAGAATCCCAATACGTTGGACTGACAACTTCATATCTATCATTATATAAAACACATACACGAATGAAATAAACACACGCGTGAGACGCTCGCATGGTAGAAGTGAAACTTCTTAGCTCCTAGGAAAAGTTGATTTTTTGCATTGTTTTTTTTCCATTTGTGAACGATTTTATTTTAGGATTAGGAAATGGTTACGTGGAATTTAATTCAAGAAAATCTCTCTTAATTAAATAAAAAATGGTTATGTGGAATTTAATTCAAGAAAATCTCTCTTAATAAAATAAAAAAAAAAATTTTTTTAATTTTTAACAATAAATAATAATAATTTTAATAATATTATAATACACTTAATAATATTAAATTTGTATTCTTTAATATTAAATATATTATTGTAATATTTTTATGTTATTACTAATTATTAAAATAATTATTTTTAAATAATTATTCAATTATTTATTTATTATTATATTATTAATAATATATTAATAACAATATTATTCTATTATATTATTAATTAACTATAATATTATAATAATATAATTATTAAAATTAAAATAACATATATATCATATTTTATTATAATCATATATTAAATATAAATTATATATTAAATAAATATTAAAATAAATATTAAAGAAAATAAAATAATTTAATTTAAAATAAAATTAATAAATGTTAAATATTAATTTTATTTTAAATTAATATTTAACATGTATTAAAATAATATATAACAAAAAAAATATTATTTTTTAAAATAAATAATAATCATTTTAATAATAATATAATACGCTTAATAATATTAATTATTATTAATAATAAATAATTATTAATATTAAAATAATGAATAATAATTTATTAATAAATAAAATATTTAATAATAATAATTAAATAATAATAAAATAATGATATAATACACCGTTTCACTTTTCGTGACGTTCAGGCCAATTTTCCCTACCGCGCCAATAGAAGTTTCACTTTAATAAATAAGACAGTGCTAATGCGAGTGAAAGTTTAAATAGATCAAGTGAGTGGTCCGAGATTTCAGCGTGACTTCAGAGAGTCTAGGTGAAGAACAGGGTGAAGAGAAGAGATTGCTCATTAAAACCTTCTGTTGAAATACTAACTAAGCCACTGAAGTCGTCACAACAGTTATTAAATTATAATGCTCTTGCGGGATTTTGGAGGTGTTCCAACAAGTGTTTATGTTTCGCAGAAATTATTGGTGTTTATTACTCGGGGCTTGTGTATTTTCTAAAGTCAAGGTTCAGTTCATAATACACAGTTCTCGGAAATCACTTGAGGAAAATCGATTCGGAGCTACTGTAGTTCAATGTTAGCTCTGAATAACCGATGCGGAAATATTTTGTGCAACAATATTGCAGTCTGCAATGTAAATTTCGTTTCTCTGGCTGCTTTATCTTTCAAAAATTTGAGCTTCGAATATATGTATATGTAAACACTATCTGTATCTATCATATACATATATGCAAAAGGTGACTGACGGGAAATAAAATACAATACATTGTTTACTTTTAGTTTACATTACCTTTTATTCAAAATACACTCCTTGTGAGTCAATACAATACTGGAAGCGGTTGTAAAATTTTCTTAAGCACTCCTGAAACTCATTCTTCGGAATTACCTCCAAAATCGCGGTCGAAATCTTCTGTATGTGTGAAATCGTGTCGAAACGCTTTCCTTTCATCGCCAATTTTAGTTTCGGGAATAGCCAGAAGTTGCATGGAGCCAAATCAGGCAAATACGGGGGTGATCGAAAAAATTATTGGTCAATAAATTGCGTACCATTTTGCTTTTGTGTGCAGGTGAATTGTCGTGCAACAAAGACCATTCCCCTTGTTCCCGGTATTTGGGCCGAAATCAAAGAATCCTAACCCAAAAACGATTCAAAATACTCAAGTACACATCGGCGATCACCATTTGACCTTCTGGCATGAACGCCTTATGGATAATTCCTTTAGAATAAAAAAAAAGGTGAGCAGAGTCTTGATTCGGCTCTTCTGCATGTGCACTTTTTCAGTTTCGGAGATTGTGGACTCTTCCATTCCGGGCTCTGGCGCTTTATAAGTGGCTCATACTGAAAGCACCATATTTTATCACCTATTACAATGCTTGACATAAAGGCTGGATCCATATCAGTCGCTCTTTTCATGTCTCTGCAGTGCTCCACTCTGCAAACTTTTTGATCGTCAGGCAGTGTATGACCTTTCGTTTGCCCAAATTTTCTGTTAAATTGAGATGTACAGTGGATTTAGGAATTACAGTGAGCTCCTCGATGAGCTAAGTAGACACACAACGACCATTTCGAAGAATTTCAGCCAATTTTTAAACATTTTCTTCAATTCGAACTGACAATGATGGTCCAGGCCGTGGATTATCTTCAATGCTCTCTCTACCATCACGAAATCTTGCATTAAATTTTCTTCAATGTGTCTCAAATAATATCAATAATAATAATAAAAGGCTAATTTATATAGCGCCGTTTAGACAGCAGACTTTCCCCAAGAGCGCTCTAACTCGGGGTTCGAGTCCACTATCGTTTAAAGATTAAAAAAATACAAAATAAATATAAACATAAGCTGAGTGTAAGGATAAGAAGGCGGAGGGCTACGGCCATTACATTAGGTACTTTCTCACATAAACACATGTTTCAAAAAACATATTTGGTAAGAAAACCGCAGAAAACTTTCTCAGACAAAATAAATTATTAAGAAACCACTGCGTATCTTTCGTATGTGACATTAACACATTTGGCTATAGGTTTAGTATAGTGTATGCGATTTTTTTCTAATTTGAATACTGTGCCAAGATTCCAAAAGGTTGGGAAGCACTGCTCTATACAATGAAAGTGTAATACAATACAGTTATCTGTACCAAGACGCTAATACAATATCTAGCTGTTTTCTTATTCTCGTTATTCTCAGAATAATACAGACACTTTATTCTTAGACTCGTCAAAATATCCGATACGTAAAATTTCTGGGGAAAGACGTCTTGGCAGACAGGGTAAATAATTTGGCGTGATCTCATTTTTAATAATGGATGGGCGCGTGCAGTAAATTGCTTCAAATTTTCCTTACAATTCCCCCGGCTTTAGCTACATTAGTCATAATTTTAAGAGAAACTGTCAAATTCTCATTTAAAATTCTTACGAAATTTCGTAATATTAAGTACATTCCATAGAAGAATTTTCATCTCGAGTTGACACAGAAAATTTGTGGAAACATTAAATTCTATCAACTTCTAGAATTGTTTTTGAGAATTGCGGAATGTTTTTTTTATATACATACTAATAGTATACATACATATATTTGACCTCCATGGTCTAGTTGGCAAAACGCTTATATTCCAATCTTAAAGGATGCGAGTTCAATTCTCGTATACTCGAGAAAATGTAGCATGGTCCCTATGACAGTTCAAAAATTTGCCCCAATACAACCTTGTAACGACGTTCAGTAATTTTAATTATTTTATCAACTTTAATATAAGCCTCGATTCTAATCAATAGTAAGTTATTATGTAAATACATTACATAAAACTAACAATAATGACAAATAAATACATCTTGCTACAAATTATCAAAAATGTGTCAGTTTGTTAAAATCAAATTATATTTGGTGACGTTTGTCAAAAGTCACTTCGTTAATCTGCATTGGCTAGGGATGGGGTATACGATAATTGGATTTTAGATTTTTTATACATACCTAAAATTAAATGTTCGTAATTAGTATTAATTCAAAGTGGATCTTGGCATATTTAAAGATAGATACAAATCATACAATACATTAGAAAGTCAGTATAATGATAATTAGGAATAGTAATTAAAACGTCAGTTTAGAGAAAAACAATTTTTCGATTTATAAAAAAACTATTCGATTTGTAAAAAAAAACGATTTTACCCCACCCTTTTGAGACATGACATTTCAAATGTCACAGGAATCATCCTACGTTTTCTCAAGTATAGCGTGTATGTTAGTTGCCAGACGAACTCTTTTATATTTTGGGTTTTAATACTTTAAAAAGTAGCTCATGTAAAAACTAATTACAAGTCTGGAGACTTTATGACAAATGGGTTTGTCCAGTGGACGCTTCAAAGTCAACAAATGTAGCAACAAATTAGGGCGTGTGTTTGTTAATTGCTTTTAAGTGAACTTGATATTTGCAATTAACTAATTAATGGTTCTATCCTATTTACTATGCAAATACATAAAAAATCGACTAGTATAGAATTACTCCTCAATATACTAATATGTAAATAAAGATTCATAATACCATTACGCTATATCCCTTTTAAGGTAGGCAAAAATGACAGAAATATTTTCAGTGTTGTTATGTAACGTATTTAATGCTAAGAGTTAATGTAATATAACTATATTAAAAGGACAATTGATATTCAGTTCAGAGAGCAGATTCCTCTCGAGGGAGCTCTAACTCGGAATTCGAATCCACTATTACTGACAGATTAAAAAAAAATGAAAATAAATGTGGACATTAATAATAAAAACAAACTCCACGCCTAATAAATTTTATTTTAATCAAATTAAACATGGATTTGAAGAAAGTTTATGAAAGTATTCAGTGTAAATCCTTTCGTTGATAAGGGTTAATTAAAGTTTTTAGTGTGGACCCTTTCGTTGATGAAAGTATTTACGTTGATGAAAATTAATAAAAGTATTGTATGTGGACCATTTCGTTGATAAAAGTTAACGGGTGTATTCAGTATGGACTATTTCGTTGATGAAAGTTAATGATAATATTCAGGCTGGATAATTTCGTTGATGAAAGTTTATGAGTGTATTCAGTATGAACCATTTCGTTGATGAAATTTAATGATAGTATTCAGTGTGGATAATTTCGTTGATGAAAGTTAATGAGTTAATTTAGTGTGAACCATTTCGTTAGTGAAATATAATGAAAATATTTAGTGTGAACCATTTCGTTAATAAAAGTTAATGAAATTATTCAGTGTAGAACTCTTTTGTTGATGACAGTTAACCCAAGTATTTATTGGTCATTCTTCCTGATCGCCATTAAAAAAAAAACAACTTACAATACGTCTTCAGAATACATAAACCACGAGTAGGTAAATGTCCTTTTATTTTTCCAAATAAAATCTGACCACAATAACATCGCCGAAGCAAGACTCCGCTCTTATCACGACCGACTTCCGTCCTTCCAAACCGTTTTTTTATCAACAAATATTTACTCGAGCGAAAATAGCTAATGCTCTATATTTTTCACGATTAACCTTAGATTGATTATCAAAAAATGTTTACATATAATATCCATCATTATCATCTTCAAATTTTCCATTCGTTTGGGGTTTGCGTGACGAGTCGCCTCTCTCTATCATACTTTATCTAGGGCCATCTCCGGAATAAGGTTCAGATAACTTATGTCTTGGTTAATGCTATACTGCCATATGAATTATTTATTTTTTATGAATCTATGAGTCCCGATTTTCGTTTCCTTCGCACCATCTCTTCCTTTTTCCTTTGATTGTTAATATTGTAGGGAATACCTACGTCCCCTAAATAAAATTGAATTGTCAACATAAGTTATTGTCAATATTGTAAACATACAGGGTCAACGACCGATGAATTATTTACAATTGTCACAAATAAAACGTCAACAATGTTTACTCACAAATATTTACGTTCTGTCTCGGCAAATAAATATCCTACCGTCAATCAGTGCACGCGCAAGAGTGAGACAAAGTATGTATCGCGGGCATATTCACTCACTACTATAAAATACCTACTTGTAGACAAATAAACATTATTATTCATCCAACTGTCAAGACTTGTTATTATTTACCCGCTATTCACTTTCACTTTCACTTTTATCCGCATTCCTGAGTTTTATATTTATTTTAAATACATATCAAAATCATTACGACGTATCGAACAAAGCATCACGCTACATTGATGACCCCGAACGAAAAGGAACGCAGAATTCGACTAAAACGAATATAGCGATGTCAACATCAACATCATCAGCACGTCCTAATAGGACACACGCTAAGTTGATAACGAACATCGCTACAATATGATATAAACTAACATTCAAGTTCTAGGATTTGTGATTAAAGTCTCTTTGATAGAGGCGCTGTTATGAGATATTTTAATAATTTAAAAGTTCGCAATATATTAGAGTGCGGCTCAATTATTCGAAAACAGACACGAATTCACAATTACCTGATACGAGTTCTAAAGAGATATCGGCGATACCTTTATTCCAAAGAGTATGGATTTTCTCCATTGCTATGTCCCACATTTTTATGGGTATTCTGGAATATTACAAGTTAACACTTAAAAAAGATTTAAGCAGATGTTTATACATTTTCAAATTATTTACGGGAAAAATAGCAAACCCTTTGTTGATTCACAGACTTTTGTTTAATAAACCGGATCATTATTTATGCCATCGTCAATTAAGATTGTTTTTGGTGTCGTATTCATAAACTGAACACTTCAGAGCATCAGCACTCGCACACGGAATGACCTTGTTGAATGAATATTCTGATATTGATACATTCCACATTTCGGTGGATAAATTGAGGATTAAACTCTTTAATAAACTTTGTAAGTATATATAACCGAGTCACTTCACAGGGAGGCTGGAGTAATATTTTTTTTTTCTACCAAGTAACTTCCTTTATTTAGTTTTATCTAGTTGGTTGGAAGAAACTCCCATCTGGTAAAAAATAAATAAATAAGATGCTTTAAACGAAAATCAGACGAATAACCATCGATTCCAACGTGAATTGAACCAGTAACTACTGGGTTAAAAGGCAGGTGTTTTACCACCTAGTCCACGGACAATAAATAGACTAGTAACGAACATTTCAACCAAAAACTTTGTTTTTTTTTTCCCTTGAATTATTTCTATGACTTTTTTTAATACTTCAATTAAACTTTACCTTGAAATGCGTGTATCGAAGTTCAATACTCGATAAAAATGAAACGATTCCACCAGTACGTTTGGAATAATGAACGGACGATATAATTACGAGCCATATTTATGCAGATTGGGGTTTCAATAATGACAGGCCTCAAATCATGGTTAATTTATTTAGTTCAAAATTATGTTGTTTACAATCTCGATATTCTCTGCAGTTAAAATATAAATTTATTGCACAACCTTTTACATATTTTGTTTGGCAAATTTATTGTATTTATCCAATTAAAATTATATGTCGGATCGTCAAAAGGTACGTAAACCTTTCCCTTCCTGTGCTAAAAAAATCCGGGCATTCCGGTGCTGTGTATTCAATACACATCAATACGCATGTAAACATGAACGATTTAAAATAATAATATTCATAGCCAATCGCTTAAATTAATTAAATTCGAAGTCAAAAGTGATAATAATTGAAATTTAATTGCTGAAGACATGAAAAAAACATCGACCGACGTTCACAAAACGGGCGAAGAGACCACCTCAAATGGATACCCGCGAGCTGCTGAAGCAAGAGAAACGAGTGAACTGAGATTATATTTCTTGCGTTCCCATATACCGAAGTAGAGTGAGAGTGAGATGTGAATAGCGTCGCTTTCTCACCCATAACGGTTTTTTAGAATGAATATACCTACGTCATACACTGACACACGTTTGATTGTATTGGTGAATTTATTCCCGATTTTCACAAAATATATCTGATGTGACCGATAAGTGCTAATTATTATTAATATTATTTTTATTCATTCAATGCATAAATGTATTACGGAGGAAAACCTAAAATCTGAACCCAGTATTTATTATATTTATAGAGATATTAAAGTTTTTAGAAGCAATGTGTACTAGTTACACATCACAGGACAGGAAGGGTTAAACTCGTTTTGCACCACGGACTAGTATTTTCCATTAGGTCCAGGGCCACACAATTTCAATATTAAAAAAAAAACAAAATAAGAATTTATTTTTTTACTATTTTGTAGGTTTGTCAAAAAAAACCACAATAATATCGTATTATTTTTACGAGTTGTTAAGGTATTAACACTGTGTAGGTTTCAAGATATTGTAATTTGTTTAGTTCAACACTGTTTATTCCAGTTTATATAACGGTTTAGTAGGTTTCAAGATATTGTAATTTGTTTAGTTCAACACTGTTTATTCCAGTTTATATAACGGTTTAGTAGGTTTCAAGATATTGTAATTTGTTTAGTTCAACACTGTTTATTCCAGTTTATATAACGGTTTAGTAGGTTTCAAGATATTGTAATTTGTTTTGTTCAACACTGTTTATTCCAGTTTATATAACAGAATAACCCAAACGTTCTTAAGGTTTTCCCATTATCATCAGAAAGACTGAATTTCATTCGAACTGGTACCGACAAACACGCTTCAAACTGTAAAAAATCGGGTTGGGGATTATAAAATCGGGTTGGCGATTGTGGGTGGAAGAAGGTAGGAGACAACTTCAGTAAGCAGCGGTGAGATCTCGGGAATGTATGTGTTTGTCAGATGTTCATCCTAATGCATTGACTTGGATATTTCTAGAACCTTTAATCTGTCTAATTTATTTCCGTTACTACTGACTAAAGTGAAACCGTATTGATCGAAGCCGGATTATTCGAGGCATTTATTTTGTTAGTTTTTCTTCGTTTATTCGTTTCACATGCCAACACCATCTCAAAGTGACCTTCTTCATCTTACTCAATCCATCAGCCTTAAGTTTACACATGATTATTTAATTATTTCATGTAAATTCATCTATTTGTTGGATTTATTGCTTTAAATAATTTGGCCATGTGTTTGTAAAGTCTAATAATTTTTATATGGTTTCCGATACGGTCAATACGTATTAAAACATTGATAAACCGGTTATTTTAGTGTTTTTTTACGTTTCGAGTGTCTTGAGCACATTCTTTAATAGTAAATTATATAACAAGATCGTTCTCAAGAACATCTGCAGTAAACATACACAACCGGCATGTTTGTAGTCTGCAAAATCTGCATTCAGAGGTCTTATTTATAAATAAATAGACCACGTCACGTTGACGACGCGCAGATCAAATCCACTGCTTCGCAAAACTGGTTTCTCCCACGCGATTCTTTTTTACTGTTCAAGTTCGTTTGGGCGTCACCTGGACCCAAAGCCGATGAATTCTTGATTATAATACTACACAAATTTTTATCATCATGTGATCTTCATCTTCATGGCTTGTGTTTGGTCCTCTAAACGTTGACGGTCGCTCTTGATAATGGTGTTATATAATATATCTTACTGTTGATATTGCACGGCTGCTAGACAACCAGGCAATCTCCATGGATCTTCCTCGAATAACAACTAGAGGAAGACCAAAGATTTTGTGGGTGGTGCAAATAGATAACCTGATGCAGAGACACGGCCTAGGGGACGTAGTCCGGGACAAAAGAGCACACAACCTGAGGACGAGGAGAGCTGACCCCCAACAGTCTTCGCAGACAGTGAATTGAGATGGAGCCAGGGAGAAGATATTGCACGGTTGCTGTATATTACATTAAGTATTCCATTTACCTTGTTCTTTGTCGCTACCCTACTTTCAATGATCATTTCAACTCGCCCATCACTCAGCCTGCTCCAGTTTTTCTGAGTTTATCCATAGATCGCACACAGTTTTAACCACACTGCACAATATATTGTATAAAGCACATGTTAATTTTAAAATAATCCTCATTCCTTTATTGTGCACAATTTGAAGCGTCCTCAATTGAGTTTCATTGCTCTTAAGATGATATCTGAAAATATGTTCGTAACCGGGATGGCAAATTCAGAAGATCTGCACACGAGAACTAAAAATGTTGACCGGAGAGACAGAGTTCTAAGAATTGATTCCTTTTAGTATTTTGTGTTTGATCATTCCATTTGTGTCCTATGTACTCAAATCATTGGATTCGAGGAGTATCTACGAGTATTCCACTGACGTGCATGGCCGCGGGGTAACGTATTAGACTTCCATACAGAAGATCGCCGGTTCGAACTCCTCGCTGTGCTACTCCCCTCAAATGACACAGGCATTTTTTTCACCTAGTATTCTTCTTCTTCTTCCTCTTGGTCTAGGTCATATGATCTATTTGTGACGGTGGGCTGTACTGGTATGATGACGTCCAGCTGTCCTTCCACCTTTTTGGCGGCCTTCCTGGTATTCGAAGTTAAAATATACTCACGACTTCGGTCATATCTATTATTTAAAAAAAATGAAAAATATGCCCCTTTGCTCCGATCGTCTAACTTCGATGTGCCATCTGTTTCAGTACAGCGGTGTGGCTGACGAGTTTGCTGGTGTGCAACGGCTCACTTACTTAAAGAGGACAAAAAGAAAAAAAAGAAAGAAGCAAAACTCCATAGCACAGCTTTGCTTTTCAATAGAATTGACATTGGATTGGCGAAGGAATCCTCGACTACGAGGTTCAGCATCGATGACGACCACTTTCACTGTTGTCATGTGTATGAGCATATTGATTATCTTTGAATACTTGTAAGAATTATTTTGATTCAACATTCACTAAAAGTTTTCTTGACTTTTAGTGAATGTTGGTTCCCCTACACCAGGGATCGGCAAACCGCGGCTCTTTTCATAGACATTTGCAACTCTTCAACTCCAGTTTCATCTTCACTCCGCAGCCTCATAATAAGAGCATGAAAACGGCCGCCGACCGAACACAAACGGCACAATCGCAATGCATATTCTCTACCTGCGTGTTGGCACCAGAACTGCCAAAATGTCTTCGAATGTAATAGAGTAGCAAGTCGAAGACTTTAATCTAACTTCTGCAATATCAATTGCAATCGATGTGTCATGTGACATAAGTTACACAGCACAATTATTACTCTTTGTGCGATAAACTAGTATGTCGGCACAAGATCCCAAAGAAGAACTTCTAGGACTGCTGCCGCTCAAGGGACAAACTCGTGGAGAAGATATTGCGAATGATGCAGAAAAAAATCTACTCGTTTTATTTTCGCCATTAAAATGTGTAACATATATATTGTAGTATGTTAGCTACAGTGAAAATTTATGTTGCGGTTCTATGAACATTTTTATATTATGTTTACTTAATATTTGACTTTTCTCACTAGAAAATCTGCCAACTCCTGCTTTACACAAACCCCAATTCACGTCGATGCATATCATTGCATTTATGTTTTTTTTTTTGTGTGTGAGAACAGAATGACATTGGGTAAGCCGCGAGTACTTTTACTTGACGATGTCTGCCGGTTCGGCTGGAATTCTTGAGAATGCTATCGAGGTTACAGTTTGCATTTTAAATGTTATATTACCTCATCATAACAACATATACTCGTTTAGTTTCGTATAGTTTATTCAGATCGTGTCTGGTATATTCACTTCGAGGGGAAACAAAGAAACTTACTCATACAGTCATATCATATTCGACAGCCTTTGTAGCTTAGTTGGTAAGACATCTGTCTACCACTCAGGGAAATCAAAAATATATGTTTTGATATTGTAATTTGTTTTATCAAACACTGTTTATTCCACTGTAGGGAATACATACGTCCCTAAATATTGTCAACATGCACGGTCAACGACCGATGAATCAACCTTTGAATATGTATAAAGATCACATACCAGAACGTCAATACTGTTTACACGCAAATAATATTTACATCGCATTCCACGGTAGAAAGAGAACGCATCGCGTGTCTCACCGTTTCGGCAATAAATACTCTACCCACTACATCATTGGCAACGTCTGCGACCACCTCGGAACGACAGGAGTGAGATCAAGATATACCGCGGACGCATTCACGCGCCCCGTTCTGAAATTGTATATTATACCTACAATACTTATCGACAAAAAAAGGGCACTTATTATTATTCACTTGACCATTCATCGCTGTTTACTATTTATCGATTATTCACTCTCACTTTTTCGCATTCCTGAATCGACGTATTTTATTTTAAATACAAAACAAATCAAAATCATCACGACGTATCAAATTAAGCATCCCGCTAAATTGATGATCCCGAACGAAAAGGAACACAGAATTCGACTAAAGCGAATACAGAGATGTCAACAACATCATCATCAGCACGTCCCACTAGGACATACGCTAAACCACTTTTTTGTAACGGTATAACCCTACCGGTTTCAAGGCTTTCACCTCATCATCAGGGGAGCACAAAGAAGACTGAATTCTGTTCGAACTGGTCCGAGATACACGCTTCTAACGGTTAATATTCAGGTTGATGACTGGTGGCGAAGGGAGGGAGAAGGAAAGGATGAGACAATCTCGACCAGCAGCGGAGATCTCTCCCTTCATCCCCAGTCCTCAACCCGAATGTTAACCGTTAGAAGCGTGTATCTCGATACCAGTTCGAACATAATTCAGCCTTATTTGTCCTCCCCTGATGCTGAGGTGAAAGCCTTGAAACCGGTAGGGTTATACCGTTACAAAAATTCGAATAAACAGTGTTTGATAAAACAAATTACAATGTCTTTAAACCTCCACAATGTTAATGCCTTAACTATAAATAATATATGTATTGATTTCGTGCGAGTATGTAAAAGATGTGTCAAAAAAGCTTAATTTAAAAATGTAATATTAAAAATAAGAAGTGAAAGAAACGAGATTGAAAAATGTTAAGAGTTTAGGAGGATATCGAACGGCGTGTATCAAAAGGAAACCAAAGTCAATGGGGCACTAAACCATAATTGAATCGGACAGTATCAAAATTTGCTAAGATAATGTCCGATTAGTGTAATTTCCCCACAATAGTATTTTGGTGCTAATTTTGTTGTATGGGAGTGAAACGTGGACCTGGAAAAAGATTGAAAGGAGGCGAATAAATGCATGCTTTGAGACGAAAATAAAAATGTATGACAGAATACGGAATTAAGTGAGAAGTGTTGCCGTGTTGTTGAGATTCGTCCATTTTACTTCCTGTTATTCTACAGAGTGGCTCATAAGTCGCGCTTCAATTAGGAACATTCAGCATCGATCTAGTAGTTGCAATTCTTGCACTAATATATTTTTTTACGGAAATAGGTTCAAATTGTTTTTTAAGATTCGTTTTTTAAGATGAGCTGAAAATCACCTGTTTGAAGTTGCTAAGTCATTAACCCTCCCTTCCCTGTGATGTGTAACTAGTACACATTGCTTCTAAAAACTTTAATATCTCTATAAATATAATAAATACTGGGTTCAGATTTTAGGTATTCCTCCGTAATACATTACTGCATTGAATGAAAATAATAATAATAATTAGCACTTATCGGCCACATCAGAGATATTTAGTGAAAATCGGGAAAAAATTCACCAATACAATCAAACGTGTGCCAGTGTGTGACGTAGTTATATTAATTCTAAAAACCACTATGGGTGTGAAGCGACGCTATTCACGTCTCACTCTACTTCGGTATATGGGAACGCCAGAAGAATCTCAGTTCGCTCGCTCAGTAGCTCGCGGGCTTTCGTTTGAGGTGGTCGCTTCGCCCGTTTTGTGAACGTCGGTCGATGTGTTTTTTCATGTTTTCAGCAAGTAAATTTCAATTATTATCACTTTTGACTTCAAATTTAATTAATTTAAGCGATTGGCTATAAACATCCTTATTTTTTCGATTTTAAATCGCTCATTTTTACATCTGTATTGACGTGTATTGAATACACAGCAACGGAACGCGCAATTTTTTTAGCATAGGAAGGGAAAGGTTAAGGATTAATGTAAATTTAAGGCTGATGTGTTGCGTAAGATGAAGACGGGCACGCTGAGATGGTCTGGCCATGTGGAATGAATGAATTAAGAAAAACGAACAAAACAGATTTATAGCGCAAATGTGAGTGGAAGACCAAGGAAAGTATGGTTGGATCAAGTGAATGGAAGAAGGAAATATACCATATTAAATCAGAGAAATCGTAGAACAGAATCATACAACTGTATTGCGAGTCAATATAGAAAAATGAGGCATTCTGTCCTCTCCGTCTACTCCGACATGGAGATGGCGTATATGACCTTGATGAATACGTATAGGAAGTGTTTATTTTATTTTCTTTGGAATTTTGTTCTTCTCGTCATGAATATTAAGCAGAGGAATGAATTTTAATTTATTGATTATGTTAATATTACGCTGGTCCTTTCTGTACTGAATTGCGTTTAATGGATTATTTCAATACATATTGATAACAAATCAACTACAAATTGACGAATTACCATATTTTAACACAGGTAGTAAGGTGTTGGCAGGAGGCAAATCTCCTGGCTCCGCAATATACGTGATTGGACTGGCACAAAGGGCGTTGGAGATCTTTTGCGGGCTGCCGGGGCCAAATATATCTACTCTCAAGTGATATTCAACGTTGGGGGGACCTGACATGACACTGAGAAGAAGAAGAAGAAGTAAGCTTGAATAATATTATAATAAAAACAATGTTAAAAAATCATTTTTTCGTTTCATCTATGCGAATAGAACAAAGGAAAAGGTAGGGATGGTGGAGAGGAAAGAAAAATCAGGAATGAAACACGTTATATTACTGACTAGAAACTAAGAGTTGTTTCAGTCGATTCTTAAAGCACGCTAAGGTCGAAGCGAGTCTAATATTGGTTTGTAACTGGTTCCAGAGTCTCACTGCACGGACAGTAAAGGACGACGTAAAAAAAGAACAGCGGTGAACTGGGAAGGCCAATAAACAACCTTTGTTTTAGCGTAGCGCAAATCCATAATCGGAAAATTTTCGGCAAGATAAAAGATAGGGTGACTGGACAGTAAAGGATATTATACAATTGATATAGTATATGAAAGTTAAAGAAAACGTAGAGAATGCTACGGATACCCTGGACGGATATGGCCAGCAAAACAAGGGTTCTTCAAAGAGCCAAAGTTGATAGAGAGTTGCTGACTTATATAAAAATCCGAAAGGTGTCCTATTTGGGTCATGTACTTAGAGGAGAAAAGTACAAATCACTGCACCCAAGGCAAGATAGAGGGTCGAAGAGGTGTTGGTAGGAGGTAAATCTCCTGACTCCGCAATATACGTAATTGAACTGGTATAAGGAGCGTTGGGAATCTTTTTCGGGCTGCCGCGGCAAAAAATGACTACTCTCAGGTGATATTCAACGTCAGGGGGACCTGACATGACACAAGGAAGAAGAAGAAGAAATAAAACGTAGGAGTTTTATGAGATGAGGTGAATGATGAGTGCCGAGATAGGAAAGCTTGGCACTTTGTCTTGCCTACCCCGATGAATGTAAATTTGGAAAAAAATAATAATCATTGCCAACCCACTTAGTTCACATCCCTCACTGTCTCAAAATAATCGTCCTACTCCTGTGTATTATGTTCTTTGATTTTTATTTATTACATTTCCACCTACTGATAATTATTCATTTGGTCACGTCTGACTTCTAAGAATCCACTTTGTATGTACATATTTACACGTCCTATTTAAAATGATTACGTCAAAATGTACCAAAACTCTGTTTGATAATTTCCGCACTTCTTTAAACTTCAACAAAAATATCGTCAAACACTGTTTGTATATAAAATAAGACATACGAGTAAATAGCTATTATGTTAGATACGATCCAAAAAAACGTTTGCAATTTTTCTCACAATTGAGAGCTGAACTTGAAGAAAATTATTGTTTTGCATAAAACTTTCACTGTTTATATAGGGTATTTTTTTAAGTGTTAGTTCAGGGTTTGTTTTTGAAATTCAACACATATAAATGATTTAAATGGTCGTGTATTTGAATTCAATTGATAGATTGTTTAATGACTATTATTGTTTGAAGATAATTTCATTCATACGAGTATGTTGACCGTGGCTGGCTCTTATGTACCTTAACCGATCAGTCCAATTTTGGACCACTTTTTCAAGCATTTGGGGCTGTATATCGCCAATAACTCGTCTTATGTTGTCTTCTAATGTCTCAATCGAGTCCGGTTTATTAGCATAGACTAGCGACTTTCCGTATCCCCAAAGGAAATAATCTAAGGGCGTTAAATCGCAGGATCTTGGTGGCCAATTAACAGGTCCATTTCGCGAAATTATGTTATCACCAAAAGTTTCTTTCAGTAAATGGATTGTGACGGTTGCTGTGTGGGATGTATCGCCGTCTTGCTGAACCCACATTTCCTCCACATCAGTAATCATGGCTCTTTAGAGATTGCCATTGACTGTAATGTTCTGGCCGGCATCATTTTTAAAGAATTAAGGACCAGTGATTCTATCATCCCATAAAGCACACCAAACAGTACATTTTTGTGGATGTAATGGCTATTCGATAACCTCATGTGGACTCTCCTCGCTCCAAATGCGGTAATTCTGTTTATTAACATATCCATTGATCCAAAAATGTGCCTCATCACTGAACAAAATTTTCCGGTAAAACAGCTCTTTGAGTTTGGACAATTGAACACTGATTTTCGAAGTATGCCACAATAATACCGTAGCGTTGTTGCGGTGTATATTTATTCATGATAAATTGTCAAACGTTACTGAGTAAAAATGTCAATGACAGCTTGACAACTGGCGTCTCTACCGAGAGATATAGGAATCTTAAATCCTTTCCCCCTTAAAAAACACCCGTTAGCTATTAGACACGATCCAAAAAACGTTCGCAATTTTCAGCACAATTGAGAGATGTACATGAAGAAAATTATTGTATTGCATAAAACTTTCACTGTTTATGTGTAGTTTTACTGTGAATTATAATTCGGTACTGGTCTCATTTTCAGGCATTATATCATTTGGCTAGATATTTTTTTTAGTTCATTAGTGCATAAAACGTTCACTGTTTATATGTGTAGTTTTGCTGTGGATTAATAATTCAGTCGCTTTTTTTCAGTCGCTTCTTAAAGTATGCCAAGGACGGAGCGAGTCTTATATTGGTTTGTAACTGATTCCAGAGTCTCACTGCATGGACAGTAAAGGACGACGTAAAGAAAGAGGAACGGTGAACTGGAAAGGCCAATAAACAATCTATGTTTGAGAGCAGCGCTTATCCATGATTAGAAATACGTTGAAAATTTTCGGTGAGATAAGAGGGGGCGGCGGGACAGTTAAGAATATTATACAATATAGACAGTATGTGAATTTGGTGTCTATTTCTAACATTCAACCAGTTCAATGCCTTCTGGTATGAAGCTATATGATCGTAAGTAAATAATAACAACTTGCTAGTATGTTCGAACGCCAGGCCTCAAGTCGCCTATATTGACCATGCTACGAGTCATTCTCCTCGTGTAATGTTGAGCCGGTTGCTTAAGCCGGGCATCGCTACTATTTTTACAAACTCAAGTGTGTCGCTGGAGGAGAAGTTTATACGGTCAGTTTTATCTTCGTCATTAAGTGACATCTTCTCGTATAGATTACGCTGGATGGGGGCATATTTTGTCCTCATTACAAATATCATTGAATCAATTCATTTTTGGTTTTACTTTTGTTTTTATTCTTATGATTGTGTGCGGTATATTATGGGATGAACAAGTTTGGTCTTTCTGGAGTGATGATGTGTGAAGAGTTTGATTCCTCATGATGTTTCCAGTTGTAATTGAGTGTCACTGTTTGTCAGGTTGATGAGAACGTGCAACGGGGTTTTATTTTTGTGTAATAAAAAATCGGAAAGAAGTATCGATTTATTTTTTCATGCTAAATATCCTCAGTGAGATACAGGCAAAAGCCTAGTTTACTGGGTATACGACAAATGAAAGGCGACAAACCCAGATCCATTAGAATAATGTATGTCCAAATTAAATTACCTGTTGTTTTTTTCGCAAATGATGTATATTTGTTGTCATGTGTAATAATAAATAAATAAATGAAATAAATAAAATTCAATCAATACAGAGATTATCATGAAAATTGACAATAAACATAAATTTTCCATGGAATTCGGTAGTCCAAAATTAGGCACGATTATAATCGACTATTTTCAAGTCAGGTGAAGTTTTTTTATTCTGTCGAGTCGTTTGAATGATAAATTTGTTTGAGTCCAATGAGTCATAGAGTGATTGCGTATTAATTGAGTGATTGCGTATTAATTGACAAAAATAATAAATCTGAAAATAATAAAAAAAAAACAAAACATTAAAAGTATTTATGTTTTTTACCATTTTGTTTCGAAATAATAATTACAGAAAACTAATAAACCGCTACTCATCTCAATGGAACTTATTTATTTTATTTATTTATTTAACACAATGTGTATATTTCCTGTCATGTCATGACAAGAAACATACAATCCAATGTTTGTTCTATGTATGCGTTATTCCACTAAAAACAAATCTGAGTTCTTTACCTCTATAAAATAAGTCTTCGACAATTACGTAAGTCTGCTTGGAATTCATATATTGAACTTAAATATACATACAATATAATTATTAAATAATTTTAAAACAATGACGGTAATCTATTATTACTACTGCTTTTTGTATCTTCATGTTAGTTTAAGATAAAGTTTTGTATTATTTGTCAATAATTTTAAGTACTTGTATTACCTGTCACATGTTCATTTGTATATAAAGACACTGTTGCGTCGTTAATTAAATAAAATAAAATAATTCGCGAAAAAACAACAGGTAATTTAATTTGGACAAACAATTTTAATGGATCTGGGTTTAAAACTCCAGAGAGTGCAGAACAAGGCATTCAAGATATCTTTTAACACCCATTCCAGAACAAACCTTACCCGACTTCAAGCCGAACAGCGAGAAGAAACCCTACAACACCACATCCTCGCTTGGACCGTGAAGTTCTATAAAAGCTAACAAAACCACAGCAATCCCTTAGTCGCTGCCCTGGGGGCTTACGAGAGTAAATCCGACCTACCCTTCCGTTACAAGCACAAGCTCCCGAAGCATTATCTGTTGCCTGACTAGTCCACTAACAGTATTAGCTGGGACGACCAAGGTCTGAGTGAATGTGATGGAATACAAGTAGCCTGAACGAGTGGACTTGTTCTTGGTAAATAATTAGTGTAAGAATTGTTATCTAGTTATAAGTGGTATGTAGGTGTTAATTATTTCTAAGAAATCATATATTAAGATTGAAAAAATATCATTTGTCGTGTCTCCAGTAAACTAGACTTTTGCCTGTATCTCACTGAGGACCTTATTATGTAAACTAAGGCTCCGGGAATCGTACCCAAGATACAAATAATTAGTTGGAAAACATTAGCAGCTAAAAATCTATCAATATAATACTGATAAAGGGATAATTTTAAATGGGTTTATTAGAGAGCAGAGTCCAGGTCGCTCTAACTCGGGTATCAAACAAACTAGAATCAAATAACTAGTTATAATAATTGTAAAATTAAGAATATTATCATACAAAAAAAAATAGTTGAGCGTAAGGAGTGGTGGCAGCTGTGACCATCAGATTGACTGCTATAAATATGTTTATTTTGTAATATTTTAAATATGTCAATTATAGCGGGTTTGAATCCTGTTTTAGAGCGCCCTTGAGGAGAGTTTGCTGTCAATAATAGCGGGTTTGACTCATGTGTTAGAGCGCCCTTGAGGAGAGTTTGCTGTCAATAATAGCGGGTTTGACTCATGTGTTAGAGCGCCTTTAGAGTTTGCTTTCCAAATGGCGCTATATAAGTTGTTTTTTTATTATTATTATTAAACGGAGCACTTAATGTAATATATGACAACCGCGCAATATTGACAGTAGCAAAAATAATAATACATCATAGTGTGTTGGTTTCCATCTTCATGTATGGAAGTAAAACTTGAACATGGTAGAAAATGGATAAAAGTAAAGTTGCACCAAGGAAAAAATGTTTAATTTGCCAAAAAATACAGAAAGAAGACATCAGAAATGAATGCATGAATAAAATTTATGTTTTAAGTAATATTAAGAATGTAGCTTTAAGGTGGTTTGGACATTTGGAGAGACTGAATGGCTAAGCGAGAATACAAGTGCAAGGTATACGTGGAAGAGGTAGACCGATGTAAACGTGGCTGGATCAAATGTACCAGATTTTGAAAGAACGTCAATTGAGAAATATGAATAACAGAAGATTGTGCCTGACGAGATGTATGAATGTAGAGGAAGCGAAAGTTGTGTGTTTGGAAAGAAAAGTTTAGAGGTCTGTTATCTTTGTCTACCCCCCAAGAGACACGACGTGATGATACGTATGTATGTATAAATTTCTAAAAGTTCTAATTATGTGTAAATTTTCAAAATTACTAACAATTAAAAAAAAAAATTAAAATATCAATAAAAATCAAAACTTTCTCTAATCAATAACAAGTCATTCACTCATTGAATACAACGTTCAAAGTTTAACCATAAAATTCAATTCACATTTAACAAAAGAAAAAGAACTTACAGTTTTAAGTCAACTGAGTTTTCTCGGAAAAATAATCCAATCTTATATGTAATATATTTATCAAAAAATATCACAAATTGGAGAGTGGAATGTTGATTTCACAATTTGTTTGAAGTCACTGTCTTTTTTTAAATAAATAGCACAGCACATAAAACTAACTGTCGAGAGAACGTCTCTGCAAGGCGGCCCTGAATAGACTACGCGAGAGAGACACGCGAGTACACTCAGTGCAAACCGACTACTGAAGCGCCACTTCGCAAAACGCTGGCTATTAAACGTTTTACTTTGCAGGGGTTTTCCATCAGTGTTTTTGTTGCATGTTACGGAATATTAAACTAATAAATATATTATTTGGTCTTAATTGTTGGACCTCGTAGTTGAGGACACCCTCGCCATTCCAATGCTGATATATTGTAGTTGAATAGCGAAGCTATGCCGTGGATTTTTTTAAGAGAGTGAGACGCTGCAGACCAGCAAACTCACTGACCACGCCGCTGTACTAGAAACACTGAAGTGAGTCGATCGGACCACACCTGCATTTTTTTACTCTCTTTTAATGAATATATTTGGACGAACTCTTTAGTATTTCTATACCACTAAATAATGAGCGAAAATAAATGCCTGTGTCGGAGGGATTTAATTATTTATTTAATTACGGTGGGATAATTACCAGGTGGCAATATCTTGCAACCAACTAGACAAAAGTACATGGTCAAAAAAATATTATTGTACTCAAGAAAATGTAGCATGGTCCCTTGACGTTTGAAATGTCATGTCTCAAAGTTTTGCCAGCGATACTCCTGAGTACCTTCATTTCGCTGGTTCGAAGGAGATTTTTGATTCTGACAGTGTCGGCTCTAGACTCTACGCTGTATGTCATTATGGGGTGGACACAGGTCTTGTATATCCTCACCTTGCTTTGGATGTTCATATACTTGTTTTTCCAGATAGTGTTCTTAAGACATCCGAAAATAGCTGCGGCCTTTTGTGATTGTTCAAGCACTTCGCCATAGAGGTCATTATTGCACATTATGCTAGCACCCAAGTATTTAAATTTTGTTTCTTGTTCAATTGGTGTGTCGTTGATCGTCACACTGCATCCAACTTGCCCTCTGGCTAGAGTCATGCATTTAGTCTTACTGATGGAGATATATATATATATATATATATATATATATATATATATATATATATATATATATATATATATATATATATATATATATATATATATATATATATATATATATATATATATATATATATATTTTGGAAGCAGTGTGGAATCGATGTACCTCCGCCATTGCCAGTCCCAAGCCCGGATGAGAAATGAAGATGGATTATGGGTAAGGCCAGCAACCTTCCCATGATAACAATATATACGCTCACAGACCTGCTCACACAGTCTCGGACAACAACTTATTAAACTTTAAAATATTTTGATGTTTAAACAGAACGACATCTTTTAATCTAATTCAGCAATAAATAATTATATTCCTGATTTTTTAAATCTTTTAACTTTATTTCATTGTTATTTACATAAGTATCTATCCATCCATGGCTCTACAACCCAGGTCGGGTCTTGGCCTCCCGCAGAGCCTGCCCCCATGACTGACGGTCCTGTGCAGCGTTACGCCAGTTCCGGATACCGATGTTGTTTGCATCCCTCACCACTCCATCCAGCCATCAGAGTTTCGGCCTTCCCACTGCTCTCCGCCCCCCGGGTGCACCATCCATGATTCGCCTTGGGATCTCGCCCTCGCCCATCCTCTGAAGATGTCCGGCCCACCTCTGTCTTCCAACTATTTACATAAGTATACTAATTAGAAATAATAATAAATCATTTTTTTATCAACATAAATTATATTTCCTCGAAAACCCATCCATGAAAACAATAATGTGTTTGTGACGGGGCTATGGCTGCAAGCGTTTGATGTTGTAAAATCCTCGCTTTTTGCGATGCGGGAACTTCTTTTTCCCCATCGACACATTCCTAGAAATATTTTTGAATATTGTTTGTATAAAGTTTAACTAAAAAAGGTTTCCAACCCCTGTTGTATGTCATCAATCGATTTATTCGTTTTGAAACAAATGTCTCTTTCTCCCACCTAATTATCACGAGTACCAACTTGTAAACTATTTGTTTATTACTTCTAGATAAATATTTAAATAAAAAAATTTCTCTGAATAAGCTGAAATGAATGTTAACCTTTATTTTAAATATCAGAACATCCATACTTTGCCAATTTCCGGTATGAAACATTCTGCCCGTACAAAACCGATATGCAGGGTGTCCCGTGCCTCAACGTCAAGACAGTATCGAGGAAAAGGCCAGCTTATGACGGTTCAGAGTTTAAAAAAAATCTTGCAAAAGCCTTATACTTTTCTCGTTATAGGCATTTCTTTGAAAACTGTGAAAATAGCTACCCTGCGCCAAATGTTTACCTCATCATTTTTTGCGTCCCCCTGTTGATGAGTTGAAAGCTTTGAAACCTGTAAGGTTATACCGTTATAAAAAGTGGAATAAACAGTGTTTGGTAAAAACAAATTACAAAATTTTGTAAACATTTTTGGAGATGGGGGGTTAGTACATAATTTAATGGACGCTATCACATCTTCCTATCTTTACAATCAACTGGTATAAATACTTGGTAATATTTTTCATACACACGACGATGCCTTAATAGACTCAATCAATGAGTGTTTTGTCCTTGAAGGACGCGCTGATGATTTTGATTGTTTGGTATTTAAATAAAATACGTCAATTAGCAATGCGGAAAGAGAGAGTGAATGAATCAATGAATAATAATTAATGATGCTTTATTTATCGGTAAGTATGTATTTATACATTTCAGAACGGGCGCGGGAGTGCGCCCGCAATATATTTTTATCTCGCTTCTGTGCGTGCAGAGATGGTCGATTGAAATATTGCAGACATCGCAATTAGTGTTATGGGTAGACGATTTGTTTGCGAAAACGGCGAGACAGCGTGATGCGTTCTCTTTCTACTGTGGAATGTATCGTGAATAGTATTTGCGGGTAAACAATTTCAACGTTTTGGTATGCGACCTTCGGACATATCCAAAGGTCGTTTCGTCGGTCGTTGACCGTGTATGTTGACAATATTTTAGCGACGACAGTAGTTCCTACAAGTGTTTTATCAACTAATCTGAGCTGATCTCAGATTGAATGTTGCAAAATCCAAAGAAATGGCGCTAGAAAAATGTGAAAGTAAATGCGACATAATGAAATATTGCAGTAATTTGGGTAGTATTTTCTCAGATGATGGAAGTGTTAAGAGGGATATCGAACGGCGTGTAGTGATAGGAAACAATGTCGACGGGGAACTAAAACATACAGCGTGTCCCGTAACTTGACGTCAAGCCGGTATCGAGGAAAATGCCAGCTTATGACGGTTCAGAGTTAAAAAAATTCTTGTAAAAGGCTTATACTTTTCGAGTTATAGACATTTCTTTGAAAACTGTGAAAATAGCTACCCTGCGCCAAATGTTTATATGCAGTGACTACAAATTGCCATATTTTATGATTTTCATGGTTGTATCGTAATCCTAGATAGGCCTGCTATTAGTCGGAGTCCGATATAAAACAAAAAAAAACCTGCACGTTCGAAAAAAAAAATGTTTTTGTCCAATCATAAAAATTAATATTTTTTATCAGCTAACTTAAACTCATCATACTGTAAAAATAATGTACTACGCTAACCTGGCAAGTTACATCAAAATGGCCTGTTTAGTCAGGATTTTAAAATGGTACAATACATACCTATGTATTGTACCTTGCGATACTTCTTCTTCTTCTTCCCAGTGTCATGTCAGATCCCCCCAACGTTGAATATCACTTGAGAGTAGACATCTCTGTCTCCGGCAGCCAGAAAAAGATATCCAACGCCGCTTATGCCAGTCCTATCACTGAGGGCGCTTTTTGAGATGGTGAAATGTAAATCTGGTGTTTTTGGCACAATTGGAATGAAATCAACGTTAAGTTGACAAACAATTTTCAAGCGAAAATTTCCGATTGAACCGAGTTATATTTTCGATTGAACAGCTCTGTTTGATTGATGAACTCCTAATGTCTTCAACTATTCTTGCTGTCAGAAAGTAGTAGTGCTTTCTTCTTATTTCATCCTTCATGCCTGAGGATGGTGATCTTGATGAGGTGGCCAAGTCTTTCCATCCAATGCATCCTGAACCATAATAAAAAATAAAAAAGAATAATTTTATTATAGTTATAATACTTAATGATGTATGTTGATGCAGGGTTACTCAACTCCAGAGGCAAAGTATTGTCCTTAATGTTTTGTTTATACTAGGTTATTGATATTAATAAAGGAGAGCACAAAGTTAGTAACTATTTCTAAATATTGTTTTGATATTCTTGCGAATACTACTCGTATATATACTTAACATTCATATAGATATGGAAAAAGAAGATATGTTCATAATAATATAAAACTTAAAAAAGAACATTGATGTCGATGTGAAAAAAATCATATTTGAAAACAGAAAAAAAAAAAAAAAAGAAATACATATACACATGCCAGAACGCAATTTTCTTGTCTGGGTAGGCAAAGAGGACAGAATGCCAGACTTTACTATCTCGACGCACATTCTTAGCCTCCTCCACATCAATACACCTTCTCATACAACTTCTACAATTTTTCTGACTTCCTACGTTTCCTTCTTTCAAAATATAATTATCTTGATCTAACCACATACACGTTTTGGGCTTTCTCTCACACGCCTTCCATTCACATTTGCATTTAATAGTGGTTTTGTTAGTCTTTCTTTATTCAAACGTTTCACATGCCCAAACCTCTGCGTGCATTTATTCATCTTACTCATCACATCAGCCTTAAGTTCACATTCATACCTTATCACAATATTCTATCATACATTGTCATCCCGTGTATATTTCTCAATGCACGAAAACTGACAATCCCTTCTGATAAAGCGTATTTAAAAAATAAAGAAAATGTACCTGTTGACTTTGTAGGGAATACCCACGTCCCTAAAATATTGTCAACATGCAGGGTCAACGACCGATGAATCAACCTCTGGATATGTACAAATGTCACATACCAGAACATCAATACTGTTTACACGCAAATAATATTTACATCGCATTCTACGGTAGAAAGAGAACATATCACGCCGTCTCGCCGTTTCGACAATAAATATTCTACCCACTGCATTATCCGCAGCGTCTGCGACCACCTCAGCACGCGCAGGAGTGAGATCGAGATATACCGCGGACGCATTCACGCGTCCCGTTCTGAAATTCTACATATACCTACTTATCGTTGAATAAAGGGCACTTGTTATTATTCGCTTGAGCATTCATTGCTGTTTACTATTTATTGATTATTCACTCTCACTTCCCGCATTCCTGAATCGACGTATTTTATTTTAAATACAAAACAAATCATAATCATCACGACGTATCAAATTAAGCATCCCGCTAAATTGATGACCCCGAACGAAAAGGAACACAGAATTCGACTAAAGCGAATACAGAGATGTCAACAACATCATCATCAGCACGTCCTACTAGGACACACGCTAAAACTTGATGGAGCTTTCGGAAAAGATGGCACCTAGATACAATCTGCCTTGGCTTACTTGGAGAACACTGAATAGTCTCTGAGAAGGGGTGACTAGACGCCAGACAAACATGCAAATATGGAGTTTCTTGAACGAAAGTAGCAAGGAATGTTATTGAGGGGATGTACAGGACTCATAACACATGGTAGTTATCCGAACATTGGGACTACATGCTCTAGGCAAGGTCTGATTAATGCGAATGAAAGGGCGACCTCTGTAGCCTACTACTGGAAACACATGATTCTGTTGCCTCCTACTGGAAAGATGTGACTCTGTTGCCTCCTACTGGAAACACGTGACTGTTGCCTCCTACTGGAAACACGTGACTTTGTTGTCTCCTACATACTTTATGGTACAGACACGGACATGAAAAAATGACTGAATATTACTAATAGTCTTCTTACATTTATTCTATGTTTATAATTAAAGATGCAAATCAATCAAAGGCATGGACCATAAACTGCAATTTAAAAAGCGTCTTTATGCAAAATACCAATACACACAGTGGACGCTTTCATTCCATTTTCTTAAGTTCCGCTGACTGTGATTTTCCTTATTTCATCCGTCTCTTTTTACACATCCTGTCCTGCGGTTTGGGAGTTTACATTAATAATACTGTTTGTTTCCGTATTGTATAATTTTTTACTTCACTTAGAACTTAAATGAAATATTTAAAAAAATATTTTGTATCCCAAGAATATCTATAAATCATCTTTCTACACATCTTTTGCAGTTCACGTGGCTCAACTTTGGAAAGATCTTATTAGCTCAACAAGATATGCTCATTTTTTTTTAAGAATAAGCTAAAAAGGTATATTTTTCTCCTAATCTCTATCGTCTCTTACTCTTTTATCCCTATTTTCTATGAGATTATTTATCATTTGTTTTAATATCTGTTAATTGTACTTCAGTTCAAATTGAGAATTATTGTATATATTGTAATCTCCGGAAACGGTGATGTTAATTGGCCACCAAGATCATGTGATCTGACACTGTTGGACTATTTTCTCTGGGGTTCCGTGAAAATCTAGGTCTATAAAAATGACCCCCAATCAATTCCTGAGCTGAAGGACGAAATTATTCGCGTTATTGGTGAGTTAAAACCTCAATTATGCCAAAATGTCATCGAAATTTTTGACAAAAGAGTGGACATCTGTGGAGCTGCAAGAGGTGGACATTTGGCGGATATTATTTATTGTGTTTAAATATCATACATTATACTTCAATAAACAATAAAAAGTTTTTTGAAATCAAAGCAAATTGTGTGTTTTATTCAAGAATTAAATTTTTTTTATTAAAAGAACCGCTCAATTTGAAATACCCTATATATATCAACCGTTATACGAGTATTAGCGATTATGCACAAAATCATCGAAAATTTCTAACATTAAGACTATTAACTATTAACTTTTAGACATTTTGGTTGAGTGTTTGCTATATTATACCATAAAAATCTTTATTTGGGACTACAGATTGATGTTTTAAGGATAAACTTGTATTAAAAGTATAACTTTTCAACTCCTCAACATTTATTCAGCTTCTTCAATTAATTTCACATTTTACATCACTTTCTTTCAAAATAATATTTATTTAGTACAACTTTACTTTTCTTGATCTTCCTCTACAACATCTTCTATTCATATTCACAACGTAAATTAATTTTTTCAATCTTCATTCATTAATTTGTTCTGTATGCCCAATCTTTTTTCCTGTATTCATTTTGCATGCCCAATCCATTTTAGAATATTCTTCTTCATTCTGCTTACTACACCAGTCTTTAAGTTTAAAATTATCCTTCATAATTTATTTTAATTTAAAAACATGTATAGCTAATATTTCAAATTTATTTTATATCAAATGAAGGCCAGATTGCATATTTATTAACACTGAATACTTTGTCTTAACCCGACTCACTGGTTTGTCATCAGTTGAATAATGCGTCCTTAAACTAGAGACGTTACCATACATGGCTTTAAATCCCATCAAGGTTATAAATTATAAATCGATCATTAATATTATGGTTGAAATGTATGTTTTATCTGCAAAATGGTGCGTTTGAGTTATTTCAAGCGTAATGTGTTGTAAAATTACAATTTTTGTACAATTTTATACAATAAACAAGTGTTTGTATGCCAAAACCAATGTTCAAATAGTATAATATAGCAAATAACTCATTAACTGAACGATAATACCCGAAATCATCGAAAAGTGTCTAATTTTTTTAACATTTCAGCGTAAATTATGATAACACACAGATTTTTTTGACAGATTGGTTGGTTACACAATCTGTCAAAAAATACATATTTTATGGATAAAATCATGTTAAAAGTGTTGTTTTATGGCACATTATGCTTGAGACAACCAAGCGTACGATTTTGCAGACAAAACATATATAATAACCATAATTTGAGCGATTATAGACAAAATCATCGAAAACGGAGTAATTTTTTTTAACATTTCAGCGAACATTGTGATAAAACACGGATTTTCGAGGAAATGTTGGTTTATCTGTTAACTTTTGACAGTTTGGTTGGTTTATTGCTAAATTTTACCATTTAAAACTTAATTTGGAACTTCATATGTCCTCAGTGAGATACAGGCAAAAGCCTAGTTTACTGGGGACACGACAAATGAAAGGCAACAAACCCAGATCCATTAAAATTGTGTGTCCAAATTAAATTACCTGTTGTTTTTTTTTCGCAAATTATGTATATTTCTTGTCATGTGTAATAATACAAAAACGACATTGGGGGTCCATATATACCACTTTGTGAATCTTTGCTATAAATAAACATATTTTATACTGAAAAATTAAAGAGCAAGTAGTGAGTGCTCAACACATTAAGAACAGAGTGTATACATTTTTTACACAATTACAACAAAAACAATCAGAAAGAAACAGGTATTAATTAAATCGTACAAAATCACTCGTTGTTATCAACACAATACGGGGGCGTCCTTTGGCGCACATCCCGCACTGTGCAAAAAAATACAAACACAAAAGACAAAATCATTGAAAAACACAATAAAAATAGAAAACAAAGTCTATAAAACGAAATCAGACAGGCACACCTTCACTAATCTTTTTCAGCACTGGGGAAAAAACACTAATATAGTATATCGGCTGTTGAGAATCATAGTGGCGAAACTCCAAAAAAAATTAATTTTTGAGTTAAGACTTCTAAATGGCACTAAAATGACTCATTTGCACGTAAAAAATGAGTCATTTTAGTGCCATTTAGAAGTCTTAACTCGAAAGTTAATTTTTTTGGAGTTTCGCCACTATGATTCTCAACAGCCGATATACTATATTAGTGTTTTTTTCCCCAGTGCTGAGGAAGATTTGTAAAGTTGTGCCTGTCTGATTTCGTTTTATAGACTTTGTTTTCTATTTTTATTGTGTTTTTCAATGATTTGTCTTTTGTGTTTGTATTTTTTTGCACAGTGCGGGATGTGCGCCAGAATACGCTCCCGTATTGTGTTGATAACAACGTGTGATTTTGTACAATTTAATCAATAAGTACCTGTTTCTTTCTGATTGTTTTTGTTGTAATTGTGTAAAAAAATGTATACACTCTGTTCTTAATGCGCTGAGCACTCACTACTTGCTCTTTAATTTTTCAGTATTGTTGTTATAAAATATGTTTATTTATAGCAAAGATTCACAAAGTGGTATATTATATATGAACCCCCAATGGTCGATTTCGACTTGCAGCGGGTCTATGTCAGCGAGAAAAGAAATTGGGGGTGCACGAGATGTAAATGGGGGTGCACGAGATGTAAATGGGGGTGCACGAGATGTAAATGGGGGTCCACGTGAGCGGATCCCATTTAAGCGGATCATCATCAATATTTAGACGTCCCGTAAATGTCTTATTACACCTAACACAGATTGTGTGTACATAATACTTATATTAGACGTAGAAAATACTTACAAAGAAATCGAATGCAAATCACTGAACGTGGAGATTTAAGACTATACCTCACTAAATTGAAGCTAAATATTGAATTATTGCTATCAGAGCATCAGGTTCATCCCTCTCATTAACAGTATTATTTGTGTATTAATTTTATGTTAGAATTTTACTAGGTTTTGATTTGTTTTGTTCCAAAGCCAAATATTTACTTGCATTTTGTGTCTTTTCAATAAAGGTATGAATAAAAATTGTACATGTTAATATTTTTTTACAATTGTCCACTCTATAAAAAACCTTATCAAGGTGAACAGCACTGTGTCAGCTGTCAAAAACACGTTTGAAGTTAATAAGTTTAGGAAAATTCAATATTAGGCAGACAGGGGGTCTACGGAAAACAAAAAAATATACGAATGTATATGTTAATACGGTTTATACGAATGTATACATCGTACAGTTTATTTACACAAATAAATAAACACGTAAACGTATGAAATAATCTGTAAGCAATCGGGACTCACTGGAGAAAATATTCACACTGGAGCACGCGGTTAACCAATATTTTCCTGGAACAGATGGAATTCAATAAGATATTTAATACAGGCCATTATGATAGATGATTTCATGTTTCTCACAATTCGTGGAATTGTTTTAGATTATTTTTCGTTTAATCTGTCAGAGATTAAAAAAATTAACGTATCCCAAATGGGTTGGTTGGCTGGAAGAGATTTATGTAAAACGACAAGCTTGCAAAATGTACCATGTGTAACTTATGTTTACAGAAGAATAAATAAATAATATAAATGTACTGATAAAGACTTGGACTTTAAGAGCAAGCGAAATATGTAGGATAGATGCATTTAAAATGTGGTGCTGGAGAAGGGTGTTACGAATTCCATGGACAGCAAGGTGAACTAACGTCTCTATCCTCGAAGAACTGAGAATCACTAAAAGATTGTAGACAATGTGTCTTCGACGAGTCCTTCGATTATTTGGGCACATTGCTCGTGGCCAAGGAGACAGTTTGGAGAGGTTTGTGGTTACTAAAGGCGTGGAACGACTACACACTTCTTCTCCCTGGCTCCATCCCAACTCACTGTCTGCGAAGACTGTTGGGGTCAGCTCTCCTCGTCCTCAGGTTGTATACTCTTCTGTCCCGGACTACGTCCCCCAGGCCGTGCCTCTGCATCAGGTTATCTTTTTGCAACACCCATGAATTATTTGGTCTTCCACTGGTTGTTATTCGAGGAAGATCCATGGAGATTGCGTGGTTCACAATGTGATCGGGTGCTCTGCGTCTAACGTGCCCATACCATCTCAATCGCCTCTCCTCCATCTTGCTGTTGATGTCTGTAACACCTAGGCTTCCACGAATGCGTGAGCTTTTTATTTTGTCTCTTAACGACACACCAGCTGATCATCTTAGCATGCGCATTTCAGCAGTTTCTAGTTGCCTAGTGTAAGAATTATACATCGTCCAGCATTCGGAGCCATAGAAGAATGCGGTTCTGACAATCGTTTGGTATACTTTTCATTTTAACTTTACTGGCATTTTCGGATCACATTAGAACTTCCGTCATTGATCTAAACTTCATCCATCCCACACTAATTCTATGTGTTACATCTGCTGCACATCCTCCATCGCTGTGGATGAGTGACCCAAGATACTTAAAGGAGTCACAATTTGGTAATGTTTCTCCATCCATTTGCATTACGGGAGTGACAGCATTTGTGTTCTCGAATGGTAGGTACAGATACTCTGTTTTATTTCTGCTCAGTCTCAATCCATTGTTCTCCAAGATTCTTCTCCACCTTTCCAGACTATTTTGCAGGTGTGGAACGACTATATTGGCAAGGCGTGGAACGACTACACACAAGAGGAAGACTTCCAATGCATTAGACTGACCAAGTGAGAGATGCAAAAGGACTACCCTTAAAAACTTCCCTTCAACTAGTCCTAACAACAGACATGAGCTACACGACAGGAAGATAAATGACTCATAAAGAGACATAAGGTCTGAATTGGGAAATATTATACAAAATACAATAGATATTTATTTTTCTCAATAAATGCATTTCTTTCAGTGATCAATGCTCAGACTATTTAGGATCTTTTAGTTTAATCCTTCCTCTTTCACGTAACTTCTCCAGATCTACCAGCATATTGTCGATGCAGCGTTTTTTTGGATTTACTCAAGTGCCGTGTTCTAACATACACGGTTTTGCTTTGTTTATAATTTTAATGGATCAACTCTGCATATATCATATAACCAAACCATTCTAGTTGACGAGCCCCTCACGGTGTCTCTGGGTTTCTACTGCAATAGCGGGTATTGGATCTTGGGTCGTTTCAACACTTCTCAAACTAAAATAATCGGTGAACATCTTTATGGATTGTAGTCCATAACCCAAGCATTTTTGGTACTTAAGGTTTTAAAATCCTATGTTAATTTTTTGATACGAATGTTTGTATCTTCAGAATCAATAAGTGTCGTTTTGATCACTTTTGTGGTTTTTGACTTAAAAGTGGCAATTCCAAACTTATGTATTATACTTTAACCCTTTTAATCCAAGCATGTTTTGCATAAAATGTACGAAAAATCCCAAACATTTTTGGGCAAAAACACAGTAATTTATATTTTATTTGTTATCTCAGTTAATATTTACTTTTAAACCCCAATTTTTGTGGAGACCTCCCTGTATAGTGTTAAATAATTAGAAATTTTCATATTTCGTAAAGAAATAAATTATTTAAGATAAAAACGTATGTGAGCTTTGAGGCCGATGATCGGCCCCGTGGAATTTTTCGCATACACCAGTTAGGGCAAATGATCGGCCCCGTGGGATTAAAAGGGTTAAGAACCGACAGTGATATTTTTGACACAAGTGATTAGAGGAATTTGTGATACTATATGTTATAAGAACCAAAAAGAGGCACTTTTTTTATTTTTACTAAAAACGAAAATTTTGGAGAAGAAAGCTCATAACGGGAAATTTTGACCTTAAGAACCAAACAGTGGCATTTTTTACACTTCTGTGCTTTTTGACTAAAAAGTTTTTTGACACCTTTGAGCTTTTGTAACTAAAAGGTGTAAATTTTTACATTCTCATAAGTTAATACTGATTAATCCTTCCTGTCCTGTGATGTGTAACTAGTACACATTGCTTCTAAAAACTTAAATATCTCTATAAATATAATAAAAACTGGGTTCAGATTTTAGGTATTCCTCCGTAATACATTTACGCATTGAATGTAAAAAATAATAATAATAATAATTAGCACTTATCGGCCACATCAGAGTTATTTTGTCAAAATCGGGAATAAATTTACCAATACAATCAAACGTGTGCCAGTGTGTGACGTAGGTATATTCATTCTAAAAACCGCTATGGGTGAAGAAGCGACGCTATTCACGTCTCACTCTACTTCGGTATATTGGAACGCAAGAAATAGAATCTCAGTTTGCAGTTGTTTCTTCCTTTCGAGGTATAACATACACAGTGTTAGTGCTCCGAGTTCCGTTTCAGTAGCTCGCGGGCATTCATGTGAGGTGGTCTCTGCGTCCGTTTTGTGAACGTCGGCCGATGTTTTTTTTATGTTTTCAGCAATTAAATTTAAATTATTATCACTTTTGACTTCAAATTTAATTAATTCAAGCGATTGGCTATGAATATTCTTATTTTTCCGATTTTAAATCGCTCATTTTTACATTTGTATTGAATACATAGCACCGGAACGCCGCGCGATTTTTTTAGCACTGGAAGGGAAAGGTTTAATTGCTGATACTTTTCACGTTTTTTCGAATTATGTTTTTCTTTCAAACACTATTTTAAATTATGTAACAAAGAGAATATTTTAAAACATGAATCGGACGTCAAAAAATATAGTCGGATTTATAGCTGTCTAGTATTACATTGCTCTGTATCTTCTGTGATGACGAGAACATGGCGGATTAAAATTGGCGGGAAACACTGCTGGCCATGACTCACCGTATTCTCTGAAGCGTGGGGGACTTCTGATGTCCAATACATTGTTCGTGTTAGCTAGCGTGCGCCGAGTGCGGCGGGTTTTCCCCGCGTAATACCGAGAATCGCGGGCATTTCTCTCGGCTGTCGGTATTTTTAAATTTTATTACAGTTATTTTTACATAATAGCTATACTTGTTTTGTACAACGACTCTGGTCAAGTTTTATTGTTATTTATTTATTTAGATAGATTTCGACTATTAATATTTTTTTATAAAATATGTACAGTATAAGCAATACTACTATACTAATAAAATAAAGATTTTACTCGTGCAATTTCTGCTATTTCCAATTTTGAACTATGCGGACGTCTGTTATTTGGATATTACAGAGGAACAGCTGGACAAATTACAACGTCTTCAAAATGTTTGTCTAAGATTTATTTTTAACCTAAGTAAGTACGACATATAACTTTACACACCAGAATACACTAAACTGGTTGAACATGAGAAATTGATGCTAAATTTACTTACTAGCTTTATTACATAATATCCTTAACTGTCCTGCCACCCTTTCTTTTTAGCGTCTTTCCGATCATGTACTAGCGCTACACTCAAAAAGAGATTGGCATTTCCAGTTCACCGTTCTTCTTTTTATACGTCGTGCTTTGCTGTCCATGCAGCGAGACTCTGGAACCAGTTACAAACCAATATAAGACTCGCTCCGTCATTGGCGTGCTTTAAGAAACGACTGAAAAAAACTCTTAATTTCTAGTCATTAACGTAACGTGTTTCACTCCTGACGTCTTTTTCTTCTCCACCATTCTTTTATTTTCCTTTGATTGATGATATCTCACTTTATATGAAAGGGAGTGTTCGGGTGATTGTCCGTCTTTGTGGGGTTTAAGGGCGTATGCTAACGTATATATTCATGGATTTCGTAGGGATGGATAGTCAATTGAATGTATTTGCGACCGTGTAACTAGGTTCATTTACTTTTGTCTGGTTGGTTGGAAGAGACTGTCGCCTGGCAATAAGCCCGCCAGATTTTATTTGTAATAAAAGTGTAATAAATAATAAATAAATACACAGAAATATTGAGTTGACCTGGAAGCAGTTTCGAATACAGATAACCTGAATAGACAGATATAAAGATAGCTAAAAAAGTTTTTTTATTCAGGCCAGAAGGTCCAAAATAAAAAAGATAAAAAGTCATTTGGTGGCGGGGAGAGGAGTATCTACTCAGTGGCACCAATTTGACGAATGAAATGTCAAAATTGACCCCTCACCCACGAGTGGAAATACACGTATTAACGAAAATTGTTACCAAAATTATAAATATCCAATTAACACAATTTTTTTCACAAAAACGTACAAGACGCGTTTTATGAGCTAATGATCGTCCATGCGTAACACACGTCCGGTCCATCGTAATTTCGCTTTTACAACCATATCCTCTATAGCAGGGGTTATCAACTTTATTGTGGTCGTGGGTGTGTTCGAGATTTAGGAAAATAATGGCGAAAATTAGGAAAATAATGAAAATAAAATCGGAAAAATAAGAATATTCATAGCCAATCGCTTAAATTTGAAGTCAAAAGTGATAATAATTGAAATAAAAAAAACATCGGCCGACGTTCACGAAACGGGCGAAGCGCACCTCAAATGGATGCCCGAAAGCTACTGAAGTGAGAGAAGCGAGCGAACCGACATTATATTTCTTGCGTTCCCATTTACCGAAGTAGAGTGAGAGTGAGGCGTGAATAGCACCGCTTCCTCACCTATAGCGATTTTTTTAGAATCAATATACCTACGTCACACACTGGCGCACGTTATTGTATTTGTGAATTTATTCCAGATTTTCACAAAATATCTCTGATGTGGCCGATAAGTGCTAATTATTTTTGATTTTTTTTCCAAATAAAAAATGGTTAAGTATGTGGAATTTAAATTCAAGAAAATCTCTCTTAATTTAACAAAAAAATATTCTTTTATTTATTTTTAATAATAAATAACAATAATTTTAATAATAATATAATACACTAAATAGTTTTAAAATAATATAAATTATTATTAATAATAAATCATTATTAATATTAAAATAATTAATTCTAATTTATTAATAAATAAAATGTTTTATAATAATAAATATTAATTTAATAATAATAAAATAATATTTTTTTAAAAAATAAAATGTTTTATAATAATAAATAATAATGTATTAATAAAGAAAATGTTTTGTAATAATAATTAATAATTTAGTAATAATAAAATAATAATATAATACACCGTTTCACTTTTCGTGACGTTCAGACCAATTTGCCCTACTGCGCCTATAGAAGTTTCACTTCAAATAAAAATCGTCGAATTGTAACATTATAATATTAAGTTCCGAAGCGCAGAGGTACTGACGATCTTCGTACCAAAAAATGGTGCGAGGCTGGTAAAATAGTTCGTCCGGTAATAATACTCGCACGTGCTGAGCGGTAGTATTGCCAACACGTTTAATGATGAATCGCGAGTTTCGTGCCTACTCTAGAAGTTGTAAATCCGAAGGTTCAATGCGACTCGATCGAAGACAATCTTGTCTTCCAGCCACACTCTTCAATATGTCAGAAACACTAATTCGGATATGCAAAAAAAATATTTTAACACTGTAAGACCCGATCAATATGCAAACTATCTTATCTAGTGCCCAACTTGTTTTTGAGGAATTCTCCTTTATGTGAAGGGTTTATTTAACATTTGAAATATTGTATAATATTTATAATATTTTACTAATTTTTTTTATAATAGTATAGCAATTCTGCCAATATTCCCTTTTGTAAAGAACTACACCACACTCCTTACACATGTACCGAACATCACTTATTTTCTCGTGCTTAGCACATACATATCTTGCAAGTTATGCAGGGTTTTTCTTTTTTGTGAGTTGATGGAATACATATATCAATACATGTTAAGACATGTTAGTGCTCGCGGGCCGTAGTTTGGAGACCCCTGATCTAGTATATTGTCCGTGTTAGAAATCAGAATCAAACTAGATGCCAGTTGTATGCTTTTTTTTGGAAGTGGTTATAAATCACGTGCAAATATGCGAACGGGACTCAACGTAAGCTAGTTTATCACGTTAAAACACGGCATCGGGACTCAACGTAAGCTAGTTTATCACGTTAAAACACGGCATCGGGACTCAACATAAGCTAGTTTATCACGTTAAAACACGGCATCGGGACTCAACGTAAGCTAGTTTATCACGTTAAAACACGGCATCGGAACTCAACGTAAGCTAGTTTATCACGTTAAAACACGAGATCGGGACTCAACGTAAGCTAGTTTATCACTTTAAAACACGGAATCGGGACTCAATATAAGCTAGTTTATCTCGTTAAAACACGAGATCGGGACTCAACGTAAGCTAATGTATCACGTTAAAACACGGAATCGGGACTCAATATAAGCTAGTTTATCACGTTAAAACACGAGATCGGGACTCAACGTAAGCTAATTTATCACGTTAAAACACGGAATCGGGACTCAATATAAGCTAGTTTATCACGTTAAAACACGAGATCGGGACTCAACGTAAGCTAATTTATCACTTTAAAACACGGAATTGGGACTCAATATAAGCTAGTTTATCACGTTAAAACACGAGCTCGGTACTCAACGTAAGCTAATGTATCACGTTAAAACACGGAATCGGGACTCAACGTAAGCTAATTTATCACGTTAAAACACGGGATCGGGATACAAACTCCATAGTAAATTCATTTGAGTCATTTTACTTTTTTATTTGATCATATTGTATGAGTAAACATTAGCGTGTATTTACTCATGAGTACGTTATCTGACGTCCAGCTAAACCAACAATGGCCGAATGCTCCTGGGATCCCCGCGGGCGAATTTCTCTCTGCTGTTCTAATAAAGATAACGAATCATGTGCAGTCACTGTTAATCAAATTCATCCAAGCATTGCTCATACAGTACGTATTATCTGTCACTGTCTGTGAGCCACTGTGACTATCTTGCAGTATCTTGGAATGGGTGTGACAATTATCAATTCATTTTTAATTGCCTAAATTTAAGCGTTTATAGAGAGTAGAAGTTTAAGATAATTAGCAAAAAAAACAAATAAAAAAAGTCACAAAGGCTCCCGAAGCATTATCTGTTGCCTGACTAGTCCACCTACAGTATTAGCTGGGACGACCAAGGTCTGAGTGAATGTGATGGAATACAAGTAGCCTGAACGAGTGGACTGGTTCTTGCTAAATAATTAGTTGTAAGAATTGTTATCTAGTTATAAGTAGTATGTAGGTGTTAATTATATTTCTAAGAAATCATATATTAAGATTATAAAAAATAAAAGTAAAATGACGTGTAGGAAAATAAGATTAAGTAAGTGCATAAATAATAACATATAATGAAGATTAGTTAAGTAATAAATGTGTATATAGGTATAGCCTTGACAAATATTTGTATCATATATTATTATCTTTAATAAAAAAAATTTAATTATCACTAAAAAAGATAAAAAATGAAAATAAATGAAAAAAAAACGCAAATAACGATATAATAGCCAATCCGTCTTGATCGATTATGATTGTCAGTCATCCTGTGAATGAAACACGCTTGTACTTGTATTTGTTTATTGTGTACAAACTGTTATAGTTCATCATGCAAATAGACTTGTTAGACCAAACCCAAAGTTCCGATGGCAAGGAGAACAAATTTCCAAAACGATTCGTAGGTGAAATCCGCTGCAGCCTTTCGTTAGGTCATTGTTTTTTAAATAACGTTATTAAACCTTCCTGTCCTGTGATGTGTAACTAGTGCAAATTGCTTCTAAAAACTTTAAAATCTCTATAAATATAATAAATACTGGGTTCAAATTTTAAGTATTGCTCCGTAATACATTTACGCATTGAATGAAAAAAATAATATTAACAAAACTAGTCCGGAAGTGACTCCGTCAGTTGATTCGTGTGAATGCCAAATATTAGACCACGGCCACGCACTGAAATACAAAATCAAAATATATTAAACCACTGCCACACACTGACATAAAAAATTAAAATATATAGACCACGGCCAAACACTGAAATACAAAATCAAAATATATTAGACCACGGCCAAACACTGAAATACAAAATCAAAATATATTAGACCACGGCCACACACTGAAATACAAGATCAAAATATATTAGACCACGGCCACACACTGAAATACAAAATCAAAATACTCGTATATTAGACCACGGCCACACACTGAAATACAAAATCAAAATATATTAGACCACGGCCAAACACTGAAATACAAAATCAAAATACTCGTATATTAGACCACGGCCACACACTGAAATACAAAATCAAAATATATTAGACCACGGCCACACACTGAAATACAAAATCAAAATACTCGTATATTAGACCACGGCCACACACTGAAAAACAAAATCAAAATATATTAGACCACGGCCACACACTGAAATACAAAATCAAAATACTCGTATATTAGACCACGGCCACACACTGAAATAAAAAATCAAAATATATTAGATCACAGTCACACACTGAAATACAAAATCTAAATATGTTAGACCACGGCCACACACTGAAATACAAAATCTCAATATGTTAGACCACGGCCACACACTGAAATGCAAAATCAAAATATATTTGACCACGGCCCCACACTGAAATACAAAATCAAAATATATTAAACCACTGCCACACACTGACATAAAAAATCAAAATATATTAGACCACGGCCACACACTGAAATACAAAATCAAAATATATTAGACCACGGCCACACACTGAAATACAAAATCAAAATATATTAGACCACGGCCACACACTGAAATACAAAATCAAAATATATTAGACCACGGCCACACACTGAAATACAAAATCAAAATATATTAGACATAGATAAATAGAAGAAAAAAACTATACAATTGTATGAAAAAAATAACAATAAAACCCAAAATGGTAGATTTAAAAACTTCTTTGGGTTTAGACCTGTGGTCTATTATCAGGGCTGCCTCACCCGAGATGTTAGCTTCCTGTTCTCCCTGCCCATCCCAATAGAGACTTAACATGATGGTGGTGATGACGATGATTTATATTTTAATGGTCGAAACGTTTGTTAAGCATAAATACTCGTAAGTAGACCATCATACTTAGAAATTAACAGTCGAGAAAGACGAAAAACAAGTATCGCCAATTTCCCGTTATTCGATAAAAATAAACAAAAATAAACATGAAAACGTTTATAGCGAACAGTGGTAGGTCAACTATGACTGGCGTACAAAATATTGTCCACTATATACTCGTATTTCTTTCGCGAACTTATTTATAATTTGTAAATTTTTAAATAGTTGACATAAACAGTATCAAATAGTCCACAAATGTAATTTAGTATCAACTTTGATGTATGGGTTTTGATGTATAGTGAAATATGGGACATTAAAAAATAAACTGATTAATTAATGAAGAAGCTAAGTAATTGTGGAAAAAATGCGTGCACTGACATGATAATAATGGGTTTCTCAGTGGTTAATGGGTCTCTTGTTTGCTTTTCTTTTCTTATTTTCTTTCTTTTCGCTGGTGGTGAATCAAGGATTGTGCATACGTGTTTGTGTGTTATCTCCTCATTCATTCTTTTAAAACTGCTTATCTATTTCAATGTATTACTTTGTAATTTATTTTTATCAAACACTGTTTATTCAACTTTTTGATGACGATATAACCCTACCGGTTTCAAGGCTTTCACCTAATCTTCAGGGGAGCGCAAACAAGACTAAATGCTGTTTGAACTGGTACCGATATAGACGCTTCAACGGTTGGAGGCTGGGGGGTGAGGAAGGCTAGGGATAATTTCGGCCAAGAGCGGGGAGATTTTGGGGAAATAACTGTTCAACAGATGTTCCGATCGGTATACTGACTTAGACATTTCTAGGGCCTCTAATCTGTCCAATTTATTTCCGTTGCCACTAATATGTAAGAATTTGGCATCATCGATAGAAAAAGTATGATTCTCACGGTGACAATGATTAGCCATTTCAGAATAGATTAGAGGATTTGTTAAGGCGGATTTGTGTTCACGAAATCTCTTTTCAAAGGATCTTCCTGTCTTTCCTATTTATTCTTTAATCTAGATATGCGGGGGTGTGGGATGGAAGCCCCCTGATGCCCTTGCGGTCAGGCTCGCCCTACATTGGTGGGGTGTATCTCGGCCAGGGGAATGTTTGTGGGATGAGCCCGGACCTTTTAGTGTCTTCTCTCTTGAATGTATTATTTTTTTGTCATCTATTTATTTTCTGTGTTTATTTTTTTTATATATTCTTGTTCTACGTGTTCAAGGGTGTGGGCTGAAAAACATCTGGTGTCCCCGTGGCTGGGTTCGCCCTATATTGGTGGGGTGTATCTTGGCCGACGGGATGCTATTAGATGAGCCCAGACCTTTTGATAGCTTCTGTATTTAATGTATTATCTGCAATTTATGTGTTTTAGAAGTGTTATTTAAATATAATCTGTACATACTATGATGCTATTAATAAACCTATTATTTATTTATTTATTTAAATATTGTCCACTATATATTTCTTTCGCGAACTTATTGTAATTTGTAAATTTTTAAATAGTCGACACAAACAGTATCAAATAGTCCACAAATGTAGTTTAGTATCAACTTTGACGTATGGGTATAGTGAAATATGGACCTTAAAAAATAAACTGAATAATTAATAAAGAAGCTAAATAATTGTGGAAAAAATGCGTGTACTGTGAGAAGAATACATGGAGAATACAACGTACAGTACCCGGCGGTAAGTAATACACACCGGGCTTAAGAAAGAAACTGTCGGTCATAATCGGCTACCTTCGGCTTTGTAGAGCATCGTCTCTGTCATTCATACAGGTGTTCCGTCGCGAGATTGTTAGCGCATCGTACGACAGAGATGAACTCTACAAAGCCGAAGTTAGCCGATTATGACCGACAGTCTCTTTCTTAAGCCCGTTGTGTATTACTTACCGCCGGGTACTGTACATTGTTCGATAAAAAATAACGAGAATTAATTTTTGTATAAAAAAGTATTTCTTTAATCATTAATATTATCACCTTCAAAGTAGTCTAATATTTACTTTCTTAGAAAAAAGTTAACACCTACATACTATTTATAACTAGATAACAATTCTTACAACTAATAATTTTAATATGTGTAAACACGTACATGCCATCTCGTTCAGGCTTCTTGTATTCCATCACATTCACTCAGACTTTGGTTCTCCCAGATAATACTGTAGATGGACTAGTCAGGCAACAGATGATGCTTTGGAAGGCTGTACTTAGAACGGAAAGGTATTGTAGATCGGACGTATTCTCGTAACCCAGGGCAGCGATTACAGGATTACTGTGGTTTTGTTCTGCACGGTCTAAGCGAGGATATCGTGAATTATGGCTTATGTTACATTGTCTCATTTTTCACACTCACAAATGAAATTATTATAATTGCTCTCTGATATGGAACATAACAACAGTTTTCCACTATTGTTAAGATCAGATTTCAGAATGCAATTAAGTACTCGTATATAATTGAAATTAAGTACTCGTATATAATAAAGGTGTGCAAAAGAATGAAGTTGCAATGGGCCGGACACGTAGCCAGAATGTCAGACTCCCGATGGACATCCGAAATAATCCAATGGTACCCAAGAGGCATAAAGAGGCCCAGAAGAAGACCGAAGGTACGCTGGATAGATGAAATCAGAAAGCATGGCAGCATCACATGGCATCAACGAGCAAAAAACTGAACTATTTGGAGTCAACTTGGGGACACCTTCATCCAGCAGTGGATCGACCCTGGTTGACAATGATGATGATGATTATATAATTACATTCTGTACACTGGGTTTTCCAATGAAGGTAGGTACACGTGCATGTGTATTTTTACTAAATACTCATTTAAACTCTCCTTGAATTTAATTAAATTAGTCTTTAAAAAGATTATCGTAGACATTTCATAGGAGCTAAGAAGTTTCACTTCTACCACGCGAGAGTCTCACGTATCTGTTTTTTTTAAACATCTATGTTCAATTCTTATTTACATCATGATTCATAAAATAATCTCACGAGCCGCGCAAGACACCCTGGGGGACCTCGGGTTTGCAATGTCTGTTTTACATAAACAAATAAAACAAATTTTAAGATTTGTGTATTAATTCCTTTTTGCGCAATCACATCCACTTGTACCGGAATATACGCCATTGATTTCTTCTTACGGTAAATAAATTTAAATCGTTTTCCTTATGATAGTAGGTATTGTGTTAATTTTGGGTCACATTAGAAGCATTTTCACTAACTATAGTTTTTTAAATGATTTAAGAGATCAAATTGGAATATGAATAATTTTACTGTGGAAAATTCTTCGCAACATTCAGATAGTGGGATTCCCCTAATGTGTTAGATAAAGCTGCAGAAGTCACTATCAAAAAGAGTGTGAAATGTCAAGTTGGGTTATCGGGCGGACGTAGACGGGAATACATACTGGCTTGGTGATAAATCCTGCGGAACCTCTTGGGCTGGGCTCTTGTGGTGGGAATATCACGTGGATGAATCAGATTCCTGTGGGATTTTAAGAATGACGTTATCCTGTAAAATTATTTCTTAACCACAAAACAATCAAGTATGCATATCTGACTCAAATATTTTTAAACGAAGAATGTGAGATATTAAAAGGGGTATTGCCACAGGATTCAAGGTCAACGACGCACTAATAACTATGATGGCAAATAAATTAGTTGCAAAATATCCAAAAAATATAGTTAACTGTTCTTTGGACTTCTACGAGTACTTCCGTAGTCTTAGAGAGTTAAAATTTTTATTTTGATGTCTTCTAACAAAATACAATAAATGAAAACTTTTCTTAATTAATTTGCATCGTGTCTGGATTATTGTAATTATATTTATTCAGGTCTGTCTGATTTGCAAATTTCTACACTTCAGTATGTTTTCAATTCAGCTGATATATGGTAGTGATAAATATTCTCATATTAGTACACTTCTAAAATGTCTGTTTTCAATTTAACTGATATATGGTAGTGATAAATATTCTCATATTAGTACACTTCTAAAATGTCTGTTTTTAATTCAACTGATATATGGTAGTGATAAATATTCTCATATTAGTACACTTCTAAAATGTATGTTTTCAATTCAACTGATATATGGTAGTGATAAATATTCTCATATTAGTACACTTCTAAAATGTCTGTTTTTAATTCAACTGATATATGGTAGTGATAAATATTCTCATATTAGTACACTTCTAAAATGTCTGTTTTCATTTCAACTGATATATGGTAGTGATAAATATTCCCATATTAGTACACTTCTAAAATGTCTGTTTTCATTTCAACTGATATATGGTAGTGATAAATATTCCCATATTAGTACACTTCTAAAATGTCTGTTTTCATTTCAACTGATATATGGTAGTGATAAATATTCCCATATTAGTACACTTCTAAAATGTCTGTTTTCATTTCAACTGATATATGGTAGTGATAAATATTCCCATATTAGTACACTTCTAAAATGTCTGTTTTCATTTCAACTGATATATGGTAGTGATAAATATTCCCATATTAGTACACTTCTAAAATGTATGTTTTCAATTCAACTGATATATGGTAGTGATAAATATTCTCATATTACTACACTTCTAAAATGTCTGTTTTCAATTCAGCTGATATATGATAGTGATAAATATTGTCATATCTTCTACACTTCTAAAATGTCTGTTTTTAATTCAACTGATATATGGTAGTGATAAATATTCTCATACTAGTACACTTCTAAAATGTCTGTTTTCATTTCAACTGATATATTGTAGTGATAAATATCCTCATACTAGTACACTTCTAAAATGTCTGTTTTCATTTCAACTGATATATGATAGTGATAAATATTGTCATATCTTCTACACTTCTAAAAAATCTACATTGGTTGAGTGTCGTGAACGAATGATTTCAAACTATGTATCTTTGTATTAAAAATTTTTAATGGGAGGTCTCTATTAAAAACATATAATGGAATGTCTCCATTATATGTTTCGAATCCATTCATTCGGAAAAAGTAGAACTTTGACGTCGATTTTGTCTTCAATACAATCAGGAGGAGGGTAATGACAAGACTTTTGCCGTTGCTGGTACTGTAGCGTGGTATGATCTGTATCTAAGTGTTAGATATATGGGTGCAGTTTGCAGTTTTGGAAAGCACTTAAAGATTTCAAACGTCACAGGGACCATGCTACATTTTCTTGAGTATAGTTTGGTATATTTTTAATCTGTCCATAAAAGTGGTTTCAAATCCCGAGTTAGAGTGAACTCGATGAGAGCATGCTCTCTAAAGGGCGCTATATAAATTGTCATTTTATTTTGCATTAAAGTGTAAACCCAGAAATTGTATAATAAGGATTAGAGTTAAATATCTGATATAACAACGTTTGTAAGATAAATTTAATGTAATTTGGTCAATAATTTTAAGTACAATTAATTTGTCAAGTAACATTAATTTGTCTTAGTTGTTATTGATTTCATGTTTTGTGAAAGACACTGTTGTCTCGTGAATTAAATTAAAGTTTGGCCTCACGGCCATGCTCTTCAATTTATTCGTATTGTCAATTCGGATATGTTGAAGGGTGTACGAATGTACACTCGTGATATAACAGCTCGGCTACAGAAACCGTCACCTGTTTTAAAAACACTGTAATTTGTACTTGGAGGAGCAAAGTACAAATTACTGCACCTGCTCATCCAAAGCAAAATAGAGGGTCGAAGAGATGTTGGCAAGAGGCAAATCTCCTTGCTCCGCAATATGTGTTATCGTGATTGGACTGGTATAAGGAGCGTTGGGGATCTTTTACGGGCTGCCGGGGACAAACATGTCTACACTCAGGTGATATTGAACGTTGGGGGGACCTGACATGACACTGGGAAGAAGAAGATGATGCCTTCATGTTCCAACTTACATTTACGTTATTTTTTTAATTATCAAGAGTGTCACACGAATGATTGAATAATTTTACAAGCAAATATGGATGACATCATGGCAAAAACTACGCGGTAAAAGACTCGGCAAAACCTTATCTAACTAATAATACGAATAACCGCGAGAGCCTCAAAACATACTTAACCCTTCCTTCCCTGTGATGTGTAACTAGTACACATTGCTTCTAAAAACTTTAATATCTCCATAAATATAATACATACTGGGTTCAGATTTTAGGTATTCCTCCGTAATACATTTACGCATTGAATGGAAAAAATAATATTAATAATAATTAGCACTTATCGGCCACATCAGATATATTTTGTGAAAATCGGGAATAAATTCACCACTACAATCAAACGTGTGCAGTGTGTGACATAGGTATATTCATTCTAAAAAACCGCTATGGGTGAGGAAGTGACGCTATTCACGTCTCACTCTCTCTACTTCGGTACAGTTAACCTCGGGTCACGAACGCCTCTAGTCACGAACAAATCGGCTTACGAACACAATTTCCGAAGAAATGTTGACTCGACCTGCGTACAATGCCTCGGCTCACGAATTAGTTGTAACGGCGCATTACGCAATTACGCATTAGTTGTTCTCTGGTGCGCGCGTTGTGAACATTGTTTGTCGTTGCGTTCGTTGTTCTTGATACCATTTTTTTATAATTTTTTATGCAGTATATATAAAATATGTTTTGCATTAAAATAACCCTCATTATGGCTCCCAAAAAAATGAATTTCAGTTTGCGAAGGTTTCGGCTCGCGAACGGAATCAATGAACGAATTAAGTTCGTAACCTGAGGTACCACTGTATATGGGAACGCAAAAAATAAAATCTCAGATCGGTCGCTTCCCTCTTTTTAGTAGCCAACCGGCTTTCGCTCGAGGTGGACATTTTGTCCGTTTAGCGAACGTCGTCCGATGTTTTTTTTTTCATGTTTTCAGCAATTAAATTTCAATAATTATCACTCTTGACTTCAAATTTCATTAATTTAAGCGATTGACTATGAATATTCTTATTTTTCCGATTTTAAATCGCTCATTTTTACATGTGGTGGATTTTTTTAGCGCAGGAAGGGAAAGGTGAACATAGATGACAATGATTTTTTGGCAGGTTTTCAGTTAGACTAAAATAATAAGCTATGTATGGTAAACGTTCTTTGTATTCATTTGATTTCTTATTATTGAACCTTCCAAATTTTTCCTTAATTACACGAATTTAGTTCAATTTCTAATAAAAAATATGCTCAACTTTTCTCGTAGTATTGTATAAATAATTAATAATTTTGATTAAGATTAAACAACATCTATGTTTTGTACCTTGAATAACACGTTACAGCGCTGTGTTAAAAAACACTTAACACGACTATTTCAGAAAAGAATTAAAACAATCGTTGATAGATGTCGCAAACATATTAAATATTGGTTCGAAAATTTTATGACCCATTTATTTTCATCTCATTTTTGTTTTTTTTTGTTTGGACAATACACCCGGCTGAGAGTATTTTGTAAATGTTTATTTAAATAAATCATGATGAATTTAAAGAAATTTTTATTCAAAAAGCGCTAACATTATATAATTCTTATTTTATACATAACATAAATGATTTAACGTTTAAATTGTGATCAAAATTTGATGTTTTTAATGTTGTATTTCTGAATGAAAAACAGGATTTTTGTTAGTCAAAAGTAATAAAACTGGAAAATATTGAATTTTCGTAAAATAAGAAGTTTGGGACGAAAAACAGGGAAACATGTAGAACAAATAATATTTCTGACGTGATTTTGCCAGTTTTTCGGGTGAAAAGTAGCAAATTTCAGTATATTACTAAGAAATGTTCCTACACATTAAGCAGGATTGGACGTTTTTATACCACAATTAACGTCAATGCGTTTGTACTTCGCTTTTGTCTTGATTCATTATGATTCTAGTATTTTTGAATGAAAAACTGGATTTTTGTTAGTCAAAAGTATTAAAACTGGAAAATATTGACACAAAATATTGAAATTTGGTAAAATTAAAAGTTTGGGACGAAAAACAGGGAAACATGTACAACAAATAAGATTTCTGACGTGATTTTGTACATTTATTCGTAAACTTGGTCTTCAATGCCAGGTTTTCGGGTGAAAAGTAATAAGTTTTAGTATATTACTAAGAAATGTTCCTACACATGGAGCAGGATTGGACGTTTTATTAACGTCAATGTGTTTGTCTTGATTCATTATGATTCTTGTATTTTTGAATGAAAAACTGGACTTTAGTTAGTCAAAAGTGATAAAACTGGAGAATATTGACGTAAAATACTGAAATTTCACAAAATTAGAGGTTTGGGATGAAAAACACGAAATCGTGTAGAACAAATAATATTTCTGACGTGATTTTGTACATTTATTCGTAAACTTGGTCTTCAATGCCAGTTTTTCGGGTGAAAAGTAGCAAATTTCAGTATATTACTGAGAAATGTTCCGACACATTTAGCAGGATTGGACGTTTTACTAACGTCAATGTGTTTGTTCTTCGCTTTTGTCTTGATTCATTATGATTCTTGTATTTTTGAATGAAAAACTGGATTTTAGTTAGTCAAAAGTGATAACACTGGAAAATATTGACACAAAATATAGAAATTTCGTAAAATTAGAAGTTTGGGTCGAAAAACAGGGAAACATGTAAAACACATACTATTTCTGACGTGATTTTGTACATATATTCGTAAACTTGGTCTTCAATGCCAGTTTTTCGGGTGAAAAGTAGCAAATTTCAGTATATTACTAAGAAATGTTCCTACACATTTAGCAGGCTTTGACGTTTTATATCATTATTAACGTCAATGCGTTTGTACTTCGCTTTTGTCTTGATTCATTATAATTCTAGTATTTTTGAATGAGAAACTAGATTTTTGTTAGTCAAAAGTGATAAAACTGGAGAATATTGACGCAAAATACTAAAATTTCGCAAAATTAGAGGTTTGGGATGAAAAACACGAAAACGTGTATAACAAATAATATTCTTGACGTGATGTTGTACATATATTTGTAATTTGGTCGTCAATGGCAGTTTTTCGAGTGAAAAGTAGTAAATTTCAGTATATTACTAAGAAATGTTCCTAAAAAATTTGCAGGATTGGACGTTTCATTAACGTCAATGCGTTAGTACTTCGCTTTTGTCTTGATTCATTATAATTCAAGTATTTTTGTACGAAAACCCGTATTTTTGTTAGTCAAAAGTGATAAAACTGGAAAATATTGACGCAAAATATTTAAATTTCGCAAAATTAGAGGGTTGGGAGGAAAAACACGAAAACGTGTAGAACAAATAATATTTCTGACGTGATTTTGTACATATATTTGTAATCTTGGCCGACAATGGCAGTTTTTCGAGTGAAAAGTAGTAAATTTCAGTATATTACTGAGAAATGTTCCTACACATTTAGCAGGATTGGACGTTTTATTAACGTCAATGCGTTTGTACTTCGCTTTGGTCTTGGTTCATGATAATTCTAGTATTTGTGAATAAAAAACTAGATATTTGTTAGTCAAAAGTGATAAAACTGGAGAATATTGACGCAAAATACTGAAATTTCGTAAAATTAGAGGTTTGGGATGAAAAACACGAAAACACAACAAATAAAATTCCTGACGTGATGTTGTACATAGATGTGTAATGTTGGCCGTCAATGGCAGTTTTTCGGGTGAAAAGTAGCAAATTTCAGTATATTACTAAGAAATGTTCCAACACATTTAGCAGGTTTTGACGTTTTTATATCACAATTAACGTCAATGCATTTGTACTTCGCTTTTGTCTTGATTCATTATGATTCTAGTATTTTTGATATTTTTGAAAAACAGGATTTTAGTTAGTCAAAAGTGATAAAACTTAAGAATATTGACGCAAAATACTGAAATTTCGCAAAGTTAGAGGTTTGGGATAAAAAAACACGAAAGCGTGTAGAACAAATAATATTCCTGACGTAATGTTGTACATATATTTGTAATCTTGGCCGTCAATGGCAGTTTTTCGAGTGAAAAGTAGTGAATTTCAGTATATTACTAAGAAATGTTCCTACACATTTAGCAGGTTTGGACGTTTTATTAACGTCAATGCGTTAGTACTTCGCTTTTGTCTTGATTCATTATGATTCTAGTATTTTTGAAAGAAAACAGATTTTCGTTAGTCAAAAGTAATAAAACTGGAAAATATTGACATAAAATATTGAAATTTCGTAAAATTAGAAGTTTGGGACCAAAAACCGGGAAACATGTAGAACAAATAATATTTCTGACGTGATTTTCTACTTATATTCCGTAAACTTGGTCTTCAATGTCATTTTTTCGAGTGAAAAGTAATAAATTTTAGTATATTACTAAGATAAGTTCCTACACATTTAGCAGGATTGGACGTTTTATTAACGTCAAAGCGTTAGTACTTCGCTTTTGCCTTGATTCATTATGATTCTAGTATTTTTGAAAGAAAACTGGATTTTTGTTAGTCAAAAGTAATAACACTGGAAAATATTGACAATGCCAGTTTTTCGGGTGAAAAGTAGCAAATTTCAGTATATTACTAAGAAATGTTCCTACACATTTAGCAGGATTGGACGTTTGACTAACGTCAATGTGTTTGTTCTTCGCTTTTGTCTTGATTCATTATGATTCTTGTATTTTTGAATGAAAACTAGATTTTTGTTAGTCAAAAGTGATAAAACTGGAGAATGTTGACGCAAAATACTGAAATTTCGCAAAATTAGAGGTTTGGGACGAAAAACACGTAAACGTGTAGAACAAATAATATTTCTGACGTGATTTTGTACATATATTCGTAAATTTGGTCTTCAATGCCAGTTTTTCGGGTGAAAAGTAGCAAATTTCAGTATATTACTAAAAAATGTTCCTACACATTTAGCAGGATTGGACGGTGTACTAACGTCAATGCGTTAATACTTCGCTTTAGTCTTGATTCATTATAATTCTAGTATTTTTGAATGAAAAACTGGATTTGTGTTAGTCAAAACTAATAAAACTGGAAAATATTGACACAAAATATAGAAATTTCGTAAAATTAGAAGTTTGGGATGAAAAACAGGGAAACATGTAGAACAAATAAGATTTCTGACGTGATTTTGTACATATATTCGGTAAACTTGGTCTTCAATGTCAATTTTTCGGGTGAAAAGTAGTAAATTTCAGTATATTACTAAGAAATGTTGCTACACATTAAGCAGGATTGGACGTTTTTATATCACAATTAAAGTCATGCATTTGTACTATGTTTGCCAAGAAATTATCACTCTACTATACCTGTTTTCCGACCCGGATGTTGCGAAATCGATTCCCGCTGGACCGCAGATATTTAAAAAATTGTTCCCAGAAATATGTTTATGAGTTCTCACCTGAGAACTCATAAACATATTTCTGGTTAGTTGGAAGAAGGTTCCAAATGGCAGTAATCCTACAAGGTTATGCTGTGACAAATGAAAGTGTTTAACCTTTCCCTTCCTGTGTTAATAAAATCCTCCCCTTCCCGTGTTGTGTATTCAATACACATCAATAAACATGTAAAAATGAGCAATTTAAAATCGAAAAAAAAAAGAATATTCATAGGCAATCGCTTAAATTAATAAAATTTGAAGTTAAAATTGATAATAATTGAAATTTAATTGCCAAAAACATGAAAAAGAAAACATCGGCCAACGTTCACAAAACGGGCAAAGCGACCACCTAGAGCCGCCGACCTACTGAAGCGAACGAACTGAGATTCTATTTCTTGCGTTACCATATACTGAAGTGAGACGTGAATAACTTCGCTTCCTCACCCATAGCGGTTTTTTAGAATAAATATACTTACGTCACACACTGGCACACGTTTGATTGTATTGGTGAGTTTATTCCCGATTTTCACAAAATATCTCTGATGTGGCCGATAAGTGCTAATTATTATTAATATTATTTTTTCATTCAATGTGTAAATGTATTACGGAGGAATACATGAAATCTGAACCCAGTATTTATTATATTTATAGAGATATTAAAGTTTTTAGAAGCAATATGTACTAGTTACACATCACATGACAGGAAGGTTTAAGAAGAGTTTGCTCTCTCCAAATGGCGTTGTATAAAAAATGTCCTTTGGATTGTATTTGGACTGACATGAAAATGGTGCAATTGTTTGTGTATGTATGTAATACGGAACATTGATATGGTTTACACATTAAGAAAAGAACTTTTTCTTTTTGATTTTTCTTCTCCGGTCACTTTCATTCAGGATAAAACCCCCTATCACACAAGGACACGAAATGTTTAAATATAATGTTAATGGTTATTATTTTTCCTTTTTGCGACACTATTTTGGTTTTTCAAGAAAGTGGTTTTTTTGTGAATGGTTTTTTTTTGGAGGCAGTATTATTTTTATGTTCATATTTTCACCAAATTATAGATAAACGACATTCACTTCGCAAAAAAAAAAAAGAATTGGTACACGAATGTTTATATTGAAAGAAGGTCACAGAAATAAAACCAGCATTGCATATTTTACGCTTAGAGATTTAATGGCATTGTTCTTTGTAAGTAAATACAGATTTATGTAGGCATATACTGTCAGTTTGTTATTTACGCGCTGTGACGTTTAAGAGAAGAGGCTAAAAAACTTAAATTATCTTAAAATTATATTTTTTAGAAACTCGACGATCTCCGTGGCCTAGTTGGTAAGACACTTGTCTCCCAGCCTGGGGATTGCGGGTTCTATTCCCGTTGGAACCCAGATTTTTTTTAAAGGATTCCAGTCTGGTTTTCACTTAACGCCTCTTTAATATCTTTATTTATTTAACACTTTTATTGCAAATACAATCTGGCGGGCTTATTGCCAGGCGGCAATCTCTTCTAACCAACGAGACAATAGTAAATGAAGCAAGTTACGTGGTCGCATAAATCATTCAAATGACTATCCATCCCCACGAAATTCATAAACATATACGTGAGCACATGCCCACGAACACCACAAAGACGGACAATCACCCGAACATTATTTTTCATATAAAGTGAGATATCATCAATGAAAAGGAAAGGAAGGGATGGTGGAGAGGAAAGGAAAAGAAAAATCAGGAATGAAACAGTTTTTTTTTACTGACTAGAAATTAAGAGGTTTTTCAGTCGCTTCTTAAAGCATGCCAAGAACGGAGCGAGTCTTATATTGGTTTGTAACTGATTCCAGAGTCTCACTGCATGGCCAGTAAACAAGGACGACGTAAAGAAAGAGGAGCGGTGAACTGGAAAGGCCAATAAACAATCTCTGTTTGAGCGTAGCGCTAATCCATGATTGGATAGACGCTGAAAATTCTCGGTGAGATAAGAGAGGGGGCGGCGGGACAGTTAAAGATGTTATATAATAGAGACAGTATGTGAATTTGGCGTCTATTTCTTTTTTCTGGTTGGCTGGAAGATATTGAATCATGGAAATACGCCCGCTAGGTTGTAGTGAATACAACGAAATGGCTATTGGAAGAATGCCAGTGAACAGATGCATAATAATATTTTGCTACATTTGGAAGAATAATCTACAGTGTAGATTTTACATATTCGTTTAAGTCATAATATTTCAGTAGATTCGATAGAAACGCTACTTAAGTATAAGGGGGCGAACAATTCCAGACGTGAGCAGCTTTAGGAAGCACTCGAAGATAACGCTATTTTAAGGTGTATTATTATCAAAACAAGGCATATCTATTTTTGGGCTGACAAGGGTAGTGGTTGAATATTACTGTGTATGACATTTCAAACATAGATTCACGATTTTTTTTCATGGGGGAGGTTATTAAAGAAAAATCTATCTTTAAGAAATTGATTATTTATTAAACTACTGTTAAATTACTTCATTATAATTCAAATTATTTACGTGACCTCATGCGCAATTTCAATTGAAGGTCGTGTTCAAAATTAAAGTGAGATTTTGCGTAGCAAATTTTCGAGGAAAATCGACGAGGATTTCCAGATTTTTTAATTTTAACAGATGTAGGATTTTATTGATAATCACTCAAAAAAAAAGTGGTCAACTTCCAATAATGATAGTTTATGATTTTATAAGATTAACTAGCTAGCCGTTTTATTAATATCATCCATTCTGCAGATGACTGAGGACCGTGGCTCACATGATAACCTCTGACGACTCGTCTTAATCCATCGCTACACTCCGCGCCTCAATTAGTAGTTGTCGAGGGTAGTCCATTTGAATGAATGTATTTCTATTTGGTAGTCCATTTGAACGAATGTATCTCTCTTGAATGTATTTTTTTTGTCATCTATTTATTTTCTGTGTTTTTTTTCTTATCTTCTTGTTCTACGTGTTCAAGGGTGTGGGCTGAAAAACGTCTGGTGTCCCCGTGGCTGGGCTCGCCCTAAAATTGGTGGGGGTGTATCTTGGCCGGGGGTATGTTATTAGATGAGCCCAGACCTTTTGATAGCTTCTGTTTTTTAATGTATTCTTTTTTTAATGTGTTCTTGAAATGTATCTAAATGTATTATGTACATACTACGCTACGTGTTTTTTCTTGCTGGCAATACGGAATGTACACCACTACTTATTTAGTTAACTGAAATATTATAATTAAGGATAGTATGAATGGTTTTACTGTGTACACTTCTATTTTACAGAACAACGTACATACGAGTAATTTGTTCTAGTGTATTTAATTTATATTAAATACTCGTAAGTCCTTTATTCTGTATAGATTGAATTTCATTTTATAGAGAGTGTCTAATTACCCCAGAAAGGGGAATAATGATCGTGAATTTGGAACCACTTAAAAGTGCATACAATTTATAATGAATGCAGTTAATGTGTTAATTGCAAACTATACAATGAATGCTTATGAATGGTTGATCACACCAGACATAGAAAGTTATTCTCGGAAGAGTGCGAGAGGCCGGATCAATAGTGAGACATGGACACTAATTATAGGGGTCACCTACTCTCTCTAAACAAATAATAATAGTACATCGTGGCTCATCGCAAATAATTTGCAAAATATGAATGTGTACACAGTTGTAAACAGAGCCAACTTAACAATTGGGCTTATAACATAGGTCTGCAGCCCTAGGGTTCTACGCACCTAAGGGCGCCACCTGACAATGGTATTTTATTTTAAATTTATTAGTTTAAAAAAAAATAATAATAAAATAAAAAATTTTATACCGCTGTTTAGAGGGCCAACTTCCTGACTCGAACCCACTATTATTAACAGATTATAAATATTTTTTCTAGAAATTCCTAAGTCAAGCCCTAGTTTCCCTAGAAATTTCTAAGTCAGTACATCGATCCGAACATCTGGTGAACAGTTATATCCCAAAAATCTCTCCGCTCTTGACGGCCGAAATCGTCCCATGCCTCCCTCATCCCTCAGTCCCCAACCGTTGAAGCGTGTATATCGGTACCAGTTCGAACAACATTTAGCCTTCTTTGTGCTCCCCTGAAGATGAGGTGATAGCCTTGAAACCGGTAGGGTTATACCGTTACAAAAAAGTGGAATAAACAGTGTTTGATAAAAATAAATTACAATATTTTTTCCTCCGTAACCTAGTGGTAAGATTGTTGAGTTCCACCCGGGGGCTTTGAGTTCGATTCCTGATGATACCAAAAAGAGTGTCAATCTGGCAAAATAGTTCGTATGGTAATAATACTCGCACGCGCCGTGCGGTATTGTTGCCAACACGCTCAATGACGAACCATGAATTCCTTGCCTACTCCAGATGTTCTAAACAGAAAGCTCGATTGCTGTGGCTGAATGCAATATTGTCTCCCGGCCCACTCTTAAATATATCTGAAACACTAATTCTAATATACTGAAGGGTACCAAACACAAAAAAATAATTGAAAACAAATATATATATGTTATATATAAGTTGGGTATAAAGATAGGACAATAGTGGCTGCGGCCATTAGATAAGGGACTTTCCATAATCTGCATAGGTTTAAAAACATATTTTATGAGAAAATCGTCCCCGCAGAATACCGCATGCCAGGAAGGCCGTCTAAAAGGTAGTGATCTGTCCCCCAAAAAGGATTTTTGTAACAGTTGATCCAAGATCTACATCAAGAAGTAGATTGTTTAACACATTTATGGTTGGTTGGAAGAAACTGATAAATGACAATACGCCCGTCAGATTATACTGTATACAACTTAAGTGTAACATAATACAATATAATCCATCCAAATGCTTACGTATCGTTTCTTATCTATAACGTCCTTTATCATCCCGCCGCCTCCTTATATTTCGTAGAAAATGTTCAGCGGCTTTTCCATCACGGACTTGCGTTACACTCCAGCAGAGATTGCCTTTTAACTTATTTAGTTCACAGTTCTTAAGATTAACGTAATTTTTTACTGTCCATGCTGTTAGATTTTGAAACCAGTTGATGGAACAAACTTTAGCGGATGTCCTTGTTGGACGTGCTGATGATTTTGATTGTATGGTATTTAAAATAAAATACGTCGATTAGCAATGCGGAAAGTGAGAGTGAATAATCAATGAATAGTAAACAGTGCTGAATGGTCAAATGATTAATAATAAGTGATCTTTATTTATCGATAAGTAGGTATATATACATTTCAGAACGGGGCGCGTGAGTGCGCCCGCAATATATTTTTATCTCACTCCTGTGCGTGCAGAGGTGGTCGCAGACGTTGCGAATAATATTGTGGGTAGGTAATTTGTTGGTGAAAACGGCGAGAAAACGCGATGCGTTCTCTTTCTACTGTGGAATGTATCGTAAATAGTATTTGCGGGTAAACAATATTAATGTTCTGGTATGCGACCTTTGGACATGTCCGAAGGTCGTTTCGTCGGTCGTTGACCGTGCGTGTTGACAATATTCAGGGACGACCGTAGTCCCTACAAAACCATAGCCTTCAAAGAGGAAAATTAAAAATATCCTCCTACCTTCAGTTATGTGTTTCCTAGTTTTCTATCATTATTTTTTCCAATATCTCTTTCCTCCATTTGGCTATAAATAACCTTATTAAATTTGTTTTGTATTTATTATTTAAATATTGCATGTTTTTTTATAAACACCAATAATGTATATCCTTTATCTGTCACTCAAACCACGTAGGTGTTGGTTGGAAGAGATTGCATCCTGATAGTAACGCTGCCAATTGAATAATAGTCAATTCATTAAACGAATGCTAACCAATACGAATTAGCTTGCATAAAAATGATAATAATTGGTATACGCATGTTGACATTGAAACAGGGTCACATAAAGTAACTGGTATTTGCATAGTTAACTCGTCAAGAATTAGTGCCATTGTTTCTTAAGAAGTTAAGGCAGATACCGTTGATATACCACAAATAATAGTGAATTTGCAAAGAAGAGGTTGACAACTGTTTTTCTAAGATTATATGTAAAATTATGGTTTAATATTTAATTTGGGTTCGAAAAAGTAACAATAGCTATTAACCTTTCTCTTCCTGTGTTATAAAAAGTAACAATAGCTATTAACCTTTCCCTTCCTGTGTTATAAAAAGTAACAATAGCTATTAACCTTTCCCTTCCTGTGTTATAAAAAGTAACAATAGCTATTAACCTTTCCCTTCCTGTGTTATAAAATTCGTGCGTTCCGGTGCTTCATATTCAATACAGATGTAAAAATGAGCGATTTAAAATCGGTAAAATAAGAATATTCATAGCCAATCGCTTAAATTAATTAAATTTGAAGTCAAAAATGATAATAATTGAAATTTAATTGCTGAAAACATGCAAAAAAAACATTGGCCGAGGTTCACAAAACGGGCGAAGCGACCACCTCAAACGAAAGCCCGCAAGCTACTGAAGCAAGCGAATTGAGATTCTATATTCCTTGCGTTCCCATATACCGAAGTAGAGTGAGAGTGAGACGTGAATAGCGTGGCTTCCCTCACCCATAGCGGTTTTTTAGAATGAATATACCTACATCACACACTGGCACACGTTTAATTGTATTGGTGAATTTATTCCCGATTTTCACAAAATATCTCTGATGTGGCCGATAAGTGCTAATTATTATTAATATAGTTTTTTTTCATTCAATGCGTAAAGGTATTACGGAGGAATATCTAAAATCTGAACCCAGTATTTTTTATATTTATAGAGATATTAAAGTTTTTAGAAGTAGTGTGTACTAGTTACACATCACAGGACTGGAAGGGTTAACACTACACTCAAGGTACTTCATTCCACAAGGGTACGATTGGGAGATTAATTGTCCTACTGTTATATATTTCAACCAACCAGACAGCAGTGTACATATTGCACCATTTTCTGGTTGAGAGATAATATACAAGCAGAAAAATAATATTAAAATCAATCGAGAAGAAATTAAAAGTGGAATAATTCTTTTAATTAAAAATAGAATAAAATTACAAATTAAAATTAAAATAAAATTACAAATTAAAAGTAGAATAAATTAACAAATTAAAGTAGAATAAAATTACAAATTAAAAATAGAAAATAATTACAAATTAGAATGGAATAAAACTACAAATTAAAGAAGAATAAAATTACAAATTCAATGTAGAATAAATTAACAAATTAGAATATAATTACAAATTAAAATGGAATACAATTACAAACTACGAGTAGAATAAAATTAAATAAAAAGTAAAAAATACAGAAATAAAAAATACAAATAATTATAAGATTTTTAATATCACAAATCAATTTGGAGACAGGAGGAATACGAAAAGAAAAATAGAATGCGAAATAGGGAAAGACACGCTTTGTCATTGAAGAGAGATCTTAAGATTCTTGAAGTCCCTTTTTTGAAGTAAGTCAATGATGAGGGCGCAAGTCTTAAAGCTTACTTAATTTGAACAAGTGTTTAATTATTTGTTAACTGATAATATACAGCTTGTTTAATATTATCCCTAATGTGTATTTTCACTTTTGTGACGCCAAGGCCTACAAGAGCGTGCTGCAGTGAATGGAACCATATATGTTAACAACAACATGAGTTCTCCAGTTAACCATACCGCTAAATCTCAGAACCAACTCGTCACCTGCTCCTTTACATCTGTGGTCTAAGCTCCAAGCTGTATCAACCTCCAACCTCTCAAAATGACCCAGAAATTTCTCTCTAGTTGTTCGCACCGCTGAATCTGAGAACCAACTCGTCACCTGTCCCTTTACATCTGTGGTCCAAACTCCAGGTTGTATCAACCTCCGGCCTCTCAAAATGACCCAGAAAGTTCTCTAGTTGATCGCACCGCTGAATCTGAGAACCAACTCGTTACCTGCCCCTTTACGTCTGTGGTCCAAATTTCAGGATGTACCAACCTCCGCCCTCTCAAAATGACCCAGAAAATTATCTAGTTGATCGCACCGCTGAATCTGAGAACCAACTCGTCACCTGCCCCTTTACCTCTGTGGTCCAAATTCCAGGATGTACCAACCTCCGGCCTCTCAAAATGACCCAGAAAATTATCTAGTTGATCGCACCGCTGAATCTGAGAACCAACTCGTCACCTACCCCTTTACATCTGTGGTCTAAGCTCCAGGCTGTATCAACCTCCAGCCTCTCAAAATGACCCAGAATGTAGTGTAGTTGATCGCACCGCTGAATCTGAGAACCAACTCGTCACCTGCCCCTTTACATCTGTGGTCCAAATTCCAGGATGTACCAACCTCCGGCATCTCAAAATGACCCAGAACGTAGTCTAGTTGATCGCCCCGCTAAATCTGAGAACCAACTCGTCACCTGCCCCTTTTTACATCTGTGGTCCAAACTCCAGGCTGTACCAACCTCCGGCCTCTCCAAATGATCCGGTACTTGTAAATGAATACCCCTTGTAAATCCGCTTGGAACTTGGCTATAACTCTTAATTTGTTTTATTTCTTCGTGAAGTAATACGTTTCTTTCTTTTCATTCGCATTTGTTCTCAATCATTAAATGTAACTGTCAATAAACTATCTTATATTGCTAACACGAGGAGCGTAACTATGTGTTTTAGCGCTAGGGGAGTAAAAAAAATGCGCCCCAAGGGGCGCAAGCGTAATACAAAACTTGTATATTTCATAGCGATTTAAACATTTAATAAATGTATATCTTTTATAGTGATTTAAACATTTAATAAATGTAAATGTTGGCCATCCCTGTTTTATAGTAATGCTTTTTATTGTAACTATATAATACCTACAAACAACATACACAAATGTTTAAAAAATACCACTAAAGTTAATAATTTCGGTGATTGAGTATTCTATTGATAAAATACCTTAACTTGCGCACATTTAATTTTTTTAATTTTTTTTATTAAACAAAGTTTGATACAAATATTTGCTAAGGCTATACCTAACATATATACACATTTATTACTAAACTAATCTTATTTATATATTATCATTTATAAACTTATATAATGTTATTTTCCCACATGTCATTTTATTTTTATTTTTTATAACCTTAATATATGATTTCTTAGAAAAATAATTAACACCTACATACAACTAGATAACAATTCTTACAACTAATTATTTAGCAAGAACAAGTCCACTCGTTCAGACTACTTGTATTCCATCACATTCACTCAGACTTTGGTCCTCCCAGCTAATACTGTAGCGCACATTTCATTGTTGAAGGTAGTTCTTAAGTGTCATCTTAATTTATGTTTTTATCAAGCGTTTCTTTTTAGTCGAGATTTTTATGACTACATGTCATCATTGTCAACCAGGGTCGATCCACTGCTGGATGAAGGTCTCCCCAAGTTGACTCCAAACAGTTCGGTCCTTTGCTCGCCGATGCCACGTGATGCTGCCATGCTTCCTGATTTCGTTCATCCAGCGTACCTTCGGTCTTCTTCTAGAGGCCTCTTTATGCCTCTTGGATACCATTGGATTATTTCGGATGTCCATCGGGAGTCTGACATTCTGGCTACATGTCCGGCCCATTGCCACTTCATTCTTTTGCACACCTTTATAACGTCTTCTACCTTTGTTATATTGCGAATCCAGGTGTTTCGTTTACGGTCTCTTTTAGTATATCCTTAGAGAAGAGGAAATGCCTAACAAAGTACTCTTTTCCAAGCCCCAAGGAAGACGTAGCGTGGGTAGACCGAGGCTAAGGTGGATGGATGGGGTGCAGAATGATGCAAACGTGATTGGCATCAGGGGCTGGAGGAGTGCATCCCAGGATAGGGGGGAATGGAAGCGACTGCTGGAGGAGGCCGGGGCCCACAATGGGCTGTAGCGCCATTGATGATGATGATGATTAGTATATCCTAACATGCATCTCTCCATGCCCGTTTGTGTGGTCTGGAGCTTTTGCGTGATCTTTACTGTGAGCGTCCATGTCTCGCAGCCATGACTACATGTAAAGTATCGCATATAGGGAAATTGATAAGGTTCTTGATCTGGTCACTCCAACGCAGGAGATCGCGACGTTTTCCTATCAGAAATATTGTCCAGTATCGCCCCTCGGTGACAGATTGCTGAGAGCCAAATTATTTTATAGAGTTCCAGTTTAATCAAATCGTTAATTCTACTTCCGTTCAAGATATTTGCAATATTCGTCTCCAGCACCACTTCTCAAACACATCGATCTTAACATTTTAACTACATGCGTTAAGATTTAAAGCCAGTGTGAATTCATAAATTGTAGTGTGTGGAATCTATGTAAGGCAAAAAATGTAACAATTTATGTGCAAAATAACTGTTCCCAAATAGCGGAAGAGTGGGTTTGCTAATATATGCGCGCTATAACCTTGATCAATGGCCACTCCACTAACAGTTATGTTACTAGCTACTTTCTATATGTATTATTATAACTTCTTTTTAGCGAATTTTAACGAAGCTTTTTTTAAACTAATTTGACTGGAGCTTATTTTAGCTAATTGGAACGGAGCTTCTTAAAACTAATTTGAATGGAGCCTTTTTTAAACGAATTTGCTTGATGCTTTTATAAGAAAAATTTAAATGGGGCATGTTTAGCTAATTTGGATGGAGCTTATTTTAGCTAATTGGAACGGAGCTTCTTAAAACTAATTTGAATGGAGCCTTTTTTAAACGAATTTGCTTGATGCTTTTATAAGAAAAATTTAAATGGGGCATGTTTAGCTAATTTGGATGGATTTTTTTTTGGAGAATTTTTTATAGCTAATTTTATTGGAGTATATTGTTTATAGTTAAGGCATTAACGTTGTGGAGGTTTAAAGACATTGTAATTTGTTTTACAATGTATTTCCAAACAAGAGTTACGGAATATTTAGAAACAGTGGTGTGTATAAACTTTTATGTGCTGACTGTGATAATTTCTATATAGGAAAGACAGGAAGATCCTTTGAAAAGAGATTTTGTGAACACAAATCCGCCTTAACAAATCCTCTAATTTATTCTGAAATGGCTAATCATTGTCACCGTGAAAACCATACTTTTTCTATCGATGATCCAAATTCTTACATTACATACAGTAGTAATGGAAGATTAGAAGTCAGTACATCGAGGTGAACATTTGGTAGTAATGGAAGATTAGAAGTCAGTACATCGAGGTGAACATCTGGCAAACACATATACCCCAAAAATCTCTCCGCTGCTGGCCGAGATCGTCCCGTGCCTCTCTCAACCCTCAGTCCCCAACCCAAATGTCCCCAACCGTTTTAAAAACGTGTATATCGGTACCAGCTCGAACAGAATTCAGTCTTGTTTGTGCTCCCCTGAAGATGAGGTGAAAGCCTTGAAACCGGTAGGGTTATACCGTTACAAAAAGTGGAATAAACAGTGTTAGATTTTTTTTAGTTAATTAAATTTAAAAAAAAGAGCTTTTTTTAGGTAATTTAATAGAGCTTTTTGGTACATTATCTGAATGGAGCTGTTTTAGCTAATTTATATGGAGCTTTTTTTTTAGTTAATACGAATGGAACTTTTTAAGCTTATTTGAATGGTGCTAAGTTTTAGTTGAAGTGGAAGTTTTCAAGCTAACTAGAATGAAACTTTTTTTTAAGCTTAATTGGATTATGCTTTTTTTCTGACTATAGTTACGGACAATTTATAAAATATTTGGAGTAGAACGTGTGCATGTTGACAGTTTATTACATAATTAATATTAATAATAAACTAATCTTATTGTACATCATATCTTAAATTTAGATTAACATTCGATACTATTATCTCATTATGAAAACGATAAAACATTTTTAAATCGAAATTTGGGAATCTTGAGTTAACAAGTAAAAAGTTCCCAAATTGGGATATACAAAAATGTTATCTTTTTTACCATAGAGATTTCACTTGATGCAAACCATTAAAAATTTATCTCTCAAATTGGTCGCTTAGCATGTCTACTATATGAAGGGCGGATTTTATTGAGACTTTTTAATGTCTTTTTGGTAATCGGGGTCGACTTTTTTGGGAACCAGATGATCAAACTTTGGCGTTTGACAAAAATTGGCGTAGTTTGAAAGACGCCAGAAAGATGCAAAGAAAGGTTTACATGCGAAATAAGCAAGAAATACTAATTGGTAAGACAACTGTCTTCCAAAACAACAACGTGTTCAAATTGTTGAATTATTTTATGTATTATAATCTCCGGAAACGGTGATGTTAATTTGCCACCAAGATCATGTGGACTGACACCGTTGGACTATGTTCTCTGGGGTTACGTGAAAAGCCAGGTCTATAAGAATGGCCCCCGATCAATTCCTGAGCTGAAGGACGAAATTATTCGCGTTATTGGTGAGTCAGAACCGCCAACAATTATGCCAAAATGTCATCGAAAATTTTGACGAAAGAGTGGACATCTGTGGAGCTGCAAGAGGTGGACATTTGGCGGATTTTTTTTTTGTGTTTAAATGTCAAACACTTCAATGACCAATAAGTTTTTTGAAATCAAAGCAAATTGTTCGTTTTATTCAAGAATTTAAAAAAATTTAATTAAAAAAACCACTCAATTTGAAAGACCCTAAATTATGGTTTAATTTGAAAGACCCTAAATTATGGTTTAATTTGAAAAACCCTAAATTATGGTTTAATTTGAAAGACCCTAAATTTTGGTTGAATTTGAAAAACCCTAAATTTTGGTTTAATTTGAAAAACCCTAAATTATGGTTTAATTTGAAAGACCCTAAATTATGGTTTAATTTGAAAAACCCTAAATTATGGTTTTTAACAAAGAAGTTTTAATTGTTTTATACATGTATTTCATGTTCATTGTACGAATTAGGGAAACTTGTAATATGTAAAGAACTTTAAAAAATAAATTAATAATTGGAATTTAATATAATTATTTTACATAAGTTTTTTTTCATTCATTCATTGGGCATGTACCATCTCAAAAAGCTCTTTTTCATTTTATTTAACAAATCAGCTTTAAGTATACGTTCATCTCTTATCACTTCTTACCATATTCATACATAAACACCCCTATATTCTCATTGCACGTATTTTTACAGCATTTAACGAAAGTGTAATAATATTATGTATTATACAACAAAAAAAAATAATAAATAACCCTTAACATAACATTGTTTAAAGCAAAATGTTAACAATAACATGATAATTAAAATAATATAACATTACGGTGGTTTGTAAAGAAGCTTGAGAAGTAACAGTTAATAAGTGTCTATCGATTGGATGCCTGATAGTTTTTTTGGTCCTTAAAAAATACCAGCGTATCATTAAACGGTCAAATAATATTCTAACAGTTAACAGGCAGGCACGGATGGCCTGGGAGGCTCTGCTGGAGTGGCACCCGCTGCAGGAATAGTGCTGATGCTGCCGGAAAGACCGGTTTGGCCGATGCCGGGGTCAAATCGGGGAATGGACCCACAAAAATTCGATATTTTTAACTTTTATTGTTCTCTTTTCATGTGAAGATCGAGGATTTTATTCATAAAAAATTTCATGTTGTCCTTAATCTGTTTTTTATTTGTATTGGTATCTTTCAACACATCCGAACTGGTGATTCAGACGTATGTTATATTAAAGAGCGTCCATATGACATACACAATCTCTAATTGTATCGTCGCCATACACTGTACATTTTTGTTTATTTTCTCGCATTTTTTTCCATTGCAATAGTAAAAATGTATTAAGCGCCGAAAAACATAATTTATTCCGTCTTCAAAATGACGCCAAACAATGGCCGAAAAAATGCGCTAAATTATTACCTTTCATAATAATATACATTCTGCACGTTTGAAATCTTCATTTCAAGCAACGATATCATCATAAGCAACGATTTTCATCATAAGCAACGAAAATGTTCAAATGTCATGAAAAATGTTTTAGCAAATGTCATGCTAAAGCATTTTTCATGAACCAAACGAAATATTGGAGTAAACTCCAGACGCCATAACGTGTTTTTGTTTATATGGAGCAATATTTTATAAATCAGTCGATTCACTGTTTGGACAGATTAAACTCAAAGCTCCGGTGGTAAGTAGATTAAATTTCCAAGACTTTTTTAGGACAGGACTTTATATAGTGTATGTTTTGTGTTACTTATTTTATTGGAGTGTACTTCTCTTTCGCTGTATAAAGTACAACCTGTTGTGCTTATTGACTTATTGATATCGTCCAACCAACCAGAAACATGTTAAAGAAGTCTTGAGAGAAAACCAAACTGGAATCTTAAAAAAAAATCTGCGTTCCAATGGGAATCCATCCCGTTACCCCCGGGTTGGGAGACATGTGTCTTATCAACTAGGCACCTGAGGTCATCTTGCTTAGAGTAGCGCTATAAAAAATATGGTAAACAACATATTAGAAATTACTTAAAGCTTTAGAATTTAAGAATTTTGTAGTGAACCTAAATGCCATTTACTAAGAAATTCTGCTATCTGGAAATTGCCATAAGATGTCATCAGTATCACAAGAACACATACAAAATGATAGACTGTAATGTTATACTTAATGCATATTTTTCTTCATCGAGGTCCTCTGCTATATCTGGAACTTGATGCACTACTTATATTCTTCATTATCTGTCTTCAGTCATGTTGCGTGCAACGTTCTAAGATGATCCTGTTAACTTATTTACTTGCATTATTCACTTGTGGAAGATCTTCCTCTTATAAGTTTTCCCTCAACTGACCCTGTCAACCTGATTCCTGTCAACATGTTATCGAAAGTCTTTCGATATTTGCTTATTTATACGTTGGTACTTTTTGCAGTCCACGAGAAACAACCACGAGCATCGCTACAACCACGAGCATCGCTACAACCACGAGCATCGCTACAACCACCAGCATCGCTACAACCACGAGCATCGCAGACTCCGCCATCCTCAAGCACCGGTAGCCCCGCAACCCTCCACGTCGGACGCCATCTGAAACTTGACCTACATAATCGAGCATCGACGATCAACGTACTGCATCACACAGAAGTGCGCGAGACACGAGCTAGTCCTTAAGGGGGAGATGATGATGATTTGTTGATAAATAAAACTAAATCGCAATGCGGAAAGAGAGAGTGATTTATTTGGTAGACGTAGGTATTTATATCATTTTAGGATGTGCGCGGGAATGCGCTCGCGATATGCCTACCTCTCGTTTCTGGGAATGAAAAAACGGTTAATGTTGTATGTAGGTATCATTCAAATACGTAACTGGCGAGACAAGTGTGGTGCGTTCTCGCTCTAGTATGGAATGCGGTCCGCTCCCGGCTACGTGTTGAATGGCCGGCTTGTGAACTTCGGACTTGCTTGTTTAGAATTGTCAAGGAATGCAAAGGTCACTTCATCGGTCATTGACCGTGTGTATGGACGCCCACAGTGTTCCGAGTGTGCGACTGAGTGTGTGACGACCGCCACAACAGCATCCCACCTCCAACACCATATCTTGAAGGCGTTTATCATGTTTCTTTAATGCTTTCTCATCTTACATGTTCCAATTCCAATAAAATACTGATTTTGGTTCTTTAGTTTAGTCAATTAACCTGAAATGAAGTAAACACTTTATGATATATCCCAAATTCGGTGCTTTCACGTGATCTATAATATCTCTTCTAAAAATGTCATTTTACTGGCATCTGGAAAATATATTTGCAAATAATTCAACATTTAATATCGTATAAAGGTCTCCCAATTTCTGATTCCTGGTTTCTCTTACACGGACAATACTCTAGACTCTAGATCAGGGGTCTACAAACTACGGCCATCGAGCACCACCAATTCGGCTCGATACCGCGGACCGTATATGCCCGGTGTCCGGCCCGTCATAGTTTATTTTGAATACATTGTAAAATTTACAATGTAAGTAAATCATACAAAATAATAATCAAATGTTTGTATTTAACGACTATAGTCACAGAACACACTAGTCGCACTATATTTTAGTTATCGCGCATCGGCCATCTCTGCCGCAATGAAATGTCCTTGACACTTGCCCGTAAGTACCAACCGAAATCGCGAACGGAGCGGAGTCCACCCTCGCTCCCTGCGCCATAGATATCTCACTTGCCGGCTAGTCCCAATACGAAAATTTGCACGTAATTCAAAACTACAGTATGTTGGTATGATGAGCTAGCTAGGTCTTGACCCTTGGGACTTAGTGGAGAAGTCAGTATGGCCCTTAGGCTAAAAAGTTTGGAGACCTCTGATCTAGATAGTTAAACTGACATATGATAGAGAATCTAATATCTCGTCATCTGTGTGCTGTGATGTGTCAGATCTTGAAGATTTTAACATATGAATCTGAAGACCAACTACAGTCTTCGGGTTCAAATAGAATAAAAAGTTTGCAGGACCCGCTAAATAGGTTGTCAAAGAACGTATCTAAATACGTGTTGATATGCATTCCATCAACTGACAAACAAGAGAAAACCCTGCAGAACTTAACATACAAGGTATGTGCTGCACACAAGAAGAGAAGTGAGACGTAGTACATGTGTAAGGAGTGTGATGTATCTCTCTACAAAGGAGAATATTGACATAATTACCATAATAAACTAAATTATTTAAGTATTTTGAACAAATAAACAAAGTTTCATAACAGTATTCTTAATAGTTACATAAATATATCAATTTTAGTACACCCTTCACAAATAATCAGAAACCTTCAAAAACAAGACGGGCACTGATAAACAAAATTTTGATTTTAATCTGGTCTTTCAGTATTAACAAGTAGTCTTATATTGGTTTGTAACTGATTCCAGAGTCTCACTGAATGGACAGTAAAGGACGACGTAATGAAAGAGGAGCGGTGAACTGGAAAGGCCAATTAACAGTTTAAGCGTAGCGCTAATCCATGATTGGAAAGACGCTGAAAATTCTCAGCGAGATAAGAGGGAGCGGTGGGACAGTTAAGGATATTATACAATAAAGACAGTATGTGAATTTGGCGTCTATTTCTAACATTCAACCAGTTCAATGCTTTCTGGTATGAAGTTATATGATCGTACTTGTTGAAAATGAATCTTAGACATACATTTTGAAGACGCTGTAATTTGTCCAGCTGTTCCTCTGTAAGATCCAAGTAACATACGTCCGCATAGTCCAGAGCAGAGATTGTACGAGTAAAATAAGTTATGATGGTAAGGAGATTAAACTTGCAAGACGATCTGCAGATATAATCTTCAGCCTTTTGTTAAGTAGACTTTTGTACAGCGTTATTTTTGTATTGTTTATATAAATAAAAATAAAATAATATTTTTTATAACGCCATTTAGAAAATATACTTTACTCAAGGGCACACTTATTCAGTATTCCAACTTATTATTATTGATCAATTATAAAAATATTACGAAATAAATATAAATAAGTTGAGTGCAATGAAAGGAAGGAAGGTGGTGGATGCGGCCATTAAATTTGGTACTTCCCCGCATCTGCATGTGGTTAGAAAAACATATTTGGGGGAAAACTGCAAAAAACTTGCCATATATGATAAATACGACTTACAAAGGAACCTTTGTATTGGGTGTTAACATAAGTTGGGTCCGTTTTTTTTCTTCAATTTAAAAATGAGCACCAAAAGTAAAACTAAATGGTAAACGTTAAACGTCATTCGAAAAAAAAAATTCTGCTCTACAAGACATTGTGTTTGCTTTTACGTTATATATATTATTTTATTTGATTACAAGCCTTCAAAATGGAATGTCAAGTAGACGAAAGTGAGTATTTTCGACAACGTCCGACAATTGATTTTTGTTGTTTTCACTCAAAACATGTGGAACCCAAGCGCCGAACTTCTGGACTTTTCTCATTGATTTAAGATGGCGGTATATACAGTATTGTGACTACAATTCATCTGCTCAGCCAATTCTACGGTGGTTTGAAGGCTATCTTAATGAATAATATGATTTAAGCGGTCCTCATCGAAGTCCACTGGTCGTCCGGAACGCTCCATGTCTTTCAGGTCAAAATTACCGTATTTGATAAACAAAAACCATCGACGAGCTGTCATTTCATTCATAACATCTTCACCGTACACTTCGCAAATATCGCGAGCAGTTTTGGCAGCTTTATTCCCTCGATTGAACGCGAACAGAAGGAGGTGTCGAAAATTCTCACTTTCGTCTACTTGACATTCCATTTTGAAGGCTTGTAATCAAATCAAGTAATATATGTAACGTAAAAGAAAACACAATATCTTGTAGAGCAGAAAATTTTCTTTCGAATGACGTATAACCTTTACCATTAAGTTTTACTTTTGGTGTTAATTTTTAATTTGAAAAAAAAAAACGGACACAACTTATATTAACACCCAATAGATCTAGTGATATATCATATTAACACATTCCGCTTTAGGTGTAGTGTAGTGTATGTATGTAGAGTTCATACATAATCATACATTTTGATAAGACCTCCTAAAAAAGATTATCTTCAAATGTTTCCTAAAGCTGCACACGCCACCCTTATCTCTCTAACATTTAGAGGGGCAGATCATTTCACGCCACAGTATCAGCAACGGCAAAAGCACCACCCTATAGAATCGATTTGGAACAATCAATTTATTCGATAAAGACGGAACCAACTTCAAACATCTCTCTGATACAGATTCGAAAGATACAATTGAGACATTCCATTAAGGACGAGAACACAAAGATACCAAGTTTGAAATAAATCAATTCGAAACTCTTAACACCATTATGAAAATTTGTAATTATCAGCACATTGATTATAAAAATAAAAACAAATCAAGATGTAAAATGGTCTAAACGTAAAACCATTATGAAATAAAATACGCAAGAAATTGAACATATACCATTTATAAGAAAATACTACAATATCACTCTAAATGCGTTTATACATAGCTTTGTAATTTATTTTTATCAAACACTGTTTATACCACTTTTTTGTAACGGTATAACCCTACCGGTTTCAAGGCTTTCACCTCATCTTCAGGGGAGCACAAACAATACTAAATTATGTTTGAACTGGTACCGATATACACGCTTCAACGGTTGGGTGCTGATTGGTGAGGAAGACATGGGACGATTTCGGCCAAGAGCGGAGAGATTTTTGGGATATAACTGTTCACCAGATGTTCGGATCGATGTACTGACTTAGAAATTTCTAGGGCCTCTACTCTATCCAATTTATTTCCGTTACCACTGATATGTAATAATTTTGCATCATCGATAGAAAAAGTATGGTTTTCACGGTGACAATGATTAACCATTTCAGAATAAATTAGAGGATTTGTTTAGGCGGATTTGTGTTCACGAAATCTCTTTTCAAAAGATCTTCCTGTCTTTTCTATGTAGAAATGTTAATGCCTTAACTAAAAACAACATATATACATAGCTCTTCATCATTAGCGGAACTTCGGTTCAAAAGTCAACATGCAGGAAACTAAATACATAACAGAACTTAGCCTTGTTTGTGCCTCCCTGAAGATGAGGGGAAAACCTTCAAACCGGTAGGGTATATATCATTACAAAAAAGTGGAATAAACATTGTTAATGCCTTAACTATAAACAATAATACAAAATACATAACTGTCTCCAAACTGACACTCATGAAATCTTCAGGTGATGATCATATTGAAGGAGTCAGCAAGTTAATATCATGCGTTTGTGTGCCAAAAACAATGTCAATTTTCCTTCATATCTTTGAGAAAACATCCACTTTCTTTCACAATACAGACGTTCTCTTCAATCGGACTTGAGGGCGACTTCTTTGGATACTAACACACCACAACTCATCTAACACTTCTTCAACTGCGGTTCACTCGGCGCAATTATGAAGCGAACTTCTAAGAATTATCAGATCTGCACTATCCTCAATCATGTTCGAGAAAAAATTGAAAAGATATGTTATAACATCACTCAGAATATCCTTTCCGTTATCTATGAACGATTGTTTTCCTCTAGTCCTACATTCATGGTTTAGATATTCGATTTTTTTTACCTAAATTGAAACTTGTTTAATTTCTTAAAAAATCTCTCATGGATTTGGACAACTTGACGTATCCAAGATAAGCTGATGGGTTGTAAAAAAGTTGTAAAAGAATAAGTTCGCCAAATGAACCATTTATAAAAAAAAACCTTCATCAGACGTATTTTAATACATGGATCCGAGAAGTGACCCAATCACCAAAAAACGAATAGAAATTTAGGATATGTATCCTAGAGGGAAGAAATGATGATGATTTATTGATAAATAATAAAACACGTTAGCTCGCAATGCGGAAAGAGAGTCCAATTTTATTAGTAACGTAGGTATTTATATATTTTTAGAATGTGCGCGGGAATGCACTCGCGATATGCCTACGTCTCGTTTCTGCGAATGCAAAACGATTAATTGTTGTATGTAGGTATCATTGAAATACGGAACTGGCGAGACAAGCGTGGTGCGTTCTCTCTCTAGTATGGAATGCGGTCCGCTCGGCTATGGGTTGAATGGCCGGCGTGTGAACTTCGGACTTGTTTATCTATATTTGTCGAGGAATGCGAAGGTCATTTCATCGATCATTGACCGTATGCATGAACGCCCACAGTGTTCCGAGTGGGCGACCGCCACAGAAACATTAAAAATGTGATGCTTCAGGAGAACGTTTACGATTTCCTGGGTAACACAAAGTGCGCAATCAAGTGGTCCTCAGATGCAGGAAAAAAGACGAAGACGAATTATTGAAGACGAATTCATTTGTATTGGAGAGGAGAACGTTGAAATACTGTGAGCATTTCATGGAAGAAAACAAATATGAAATCATTTGAGTCATATTACAGGAGAACATATAATGAAAATGAAGTGTAAGAAGAATGAGGAACTCCTGGCTGAAGAATTTAAGAGAGTGGTTTCACTGTAACACGGAAAAATTGTTTAGAGCAGCTGTAGATAATGTTAAAAAGTCATGGTGATTGTCAATCTCCAATGTGAAGAGAAATGTTAAGAAGAAGAACATAGCCTTTATGGTGACTCCAGTGTTGTAAGTTTTACTAAAGCCTTTAACATATTCGACTTCTACCAGACTGGAGGGAAGAAAGAGAAAAGAAAGACCGCAAGTCCGATGGTTAAATGCAGTGGATGAGGACTTAAGAGTGCTGAGAGTCCATGGTTGGTAATGCGGAACGCAGGACAGGAGAGAATTAAAAAAACTCATTGAGTATGTCTGGTCAAGGGTTCTCCCTGGCTGTAGTCATTTTGATCATAAGACTAAAATATTTAAACAAACTATACAAAACAAATGTGAGAATCCGGAACGCTCTGACGGTTTCTAAAATAAATATGAATTCTAAAAACTAAGTTAAACGAACTTCCAAAATGTATCTATTAGGTGTTAACATAAGTTGTGTCCGTTTTTTTTCAAACTTAAAAATGAGCACCAAAAGTAAAACAAAATGGTGAAGGTTATACGTCATTCGAAAGAAAACTTTCTGCTCTACAATATACTCGTATTGTGTTATTCCCTCGATTGAACGCAAACAGAAGGAGGTGTCGAAAATGCACACTTTCGTGTACTTGACATTCCATTTTGAAGGCTCGTAATCAAATAAAATAATATATACAACGTAAAAGCAAACACAATATCTTGTAGAGCAGAAAAGTTTCTTTCGAATGACGTATAACCTTTACCATTTCGTTTTACTTTTGGTGCTAATTTTTAAATTTGGAAAAAACGAACACGACTTATGTTAACACCAATATATCTATACACGGCACTCCTTCATGCCACTTATAAAATACCCCACAACATACCCGAATTGGCGATGCGGACAGATTGAAGAGCGTTACCGGGAGACAATTTTGTTTTCAGCATCATCAACCACACCTTCGGGAGTAGGAATAGAGCTCATAGTCTGTCACGGCACGTATTGGCGATGCTACCATATGTGAAAAGGCGCCTAGCGAACGCAATACCAGATGAATAGTATTTTTTTATTCACAAGACATTATCCTTAAAATTTGTTTTAATTATTGTTATATTTTCCATTGATAGTTTTTTTTGGAATTATCAAATGCTTTGGAATTTTCGAATCTTTGGATTTGAGGATGAATAGACTCTATCGAATGCTTTGGAATTTTCGAATCTTTGGATTTGAGGATGAATAGACTCTATCGAATGCTTTGGAATTTTCGAATCTTTGGATTTGAGGATGAATAGACTCTATATCGAATGCTTTGGAATTTTCGAATCTTTGTATTTGAGGATGAATAGACTCTATATCGAATGCTTTGGAATTTTCGAATCTTTGTATTTGAGGATGAATAGACTCTATCGAATGCTTTGGAATTTTCGAATCTTTGGATTAGAGAATGAATAGACTCTATCGAATGCTTTGGAATTTTCGAATCTTTGGATTTGAGGATGAATAGACTCTATCGAATGTTTTGGAATTTTCAGATTGTTTGCCAAAATTGATTGAGTTGCGAAATATTGAAAAATGAGTGAGTTGCGAAAGATTGAAAAAGTAAATATATTTTTAAATATATTAAAAAATAGGAAGAGGTAGACCGAGGGAAGAAACTAAGCTAAACCACTGAAGTATTAGTTATAATTATTATTACCAAGATCTAACGATCTAAAGTTCGTCCGAAATGAAAAAAAATATAGAAAAACAAAAAAAAACAGATGCCGCCCTGATAGCACATTAGTGTCGCTAATTATTTAGATAGTTTTAATTTGTAATATACCATATACATACATACTCGTATCATCACGCCGTGTTCCTTGCAGAGAAGGCAAAGATAACAAATCTCCAAACTCTTCTATTACTCATAGTTCTCACTTTACCTTCTTTCAAAATCTGGTTAATTTGGTCTATCCACGTTTTAGTTGATCTACCTCTTTTACGCACACCTTGCACTTACACTGAATTATATATTCGATTAGTTATTCATCCTTTCCACATATCCAAACTATCTTAAAGCTCTTTTCTCATCTAACTCAAAATATCTATCTTAAATAAATAATAATCGCGTATGAAGATTTTTTATATTTTTAACATTCAGCTGTCAGTTAACGTGTCAGGTCGATATTATTGTGTTTAATACGGCATTTTGTTTGGGAAATTAATATTAAATGTATTTATAGAATATTGTGAACATTTTATACACAAACACCGTTTTATAACTGGTCAGAAAAATCTCTGAGACCGTGCAAGATACCTTGATATACGAGTACTTACTAATATCATCAATAATTGAACTAAAAGCAGATGTGATGAAAACAAATCATGACATTTTATGAATTAATAAGACCAGGCGTGCCTTATTTATTTTGAACAGTTAACGAAGAGAAAGTGGCCAAGTCGTACTGTGGTGAGCACAACACAAGTGTCCCCAATAGTCCATTATTGTATACTATTCAAATATATCATCACTTGTATGTGCATTCAAACACTGATTTGAGAAACATTTAATTTCGTTTTCATAAATAACATTCACCTACTTTCTTGTTTCATTATTGTATATCAGTTTTTTTATCAATTCTTTAAAGCTATATTATATTTTGAGCTATAAAAAAAGACTGATTATAAAATTGATGAAGTATTGAATTTGTATTATTTTCGAATAAATATGGTGAGGTGCGGGCAGCAGTCAGGCGACAGCTCAGTGTCGTGTGATCAACTTTGTATATTATAATTTTTTTTAATTATTTTGACTTATGCACTTCCTTTTTCATGTATTATTTTAAATTATTTTTTGAGTTGATGTCTTTTTATTTAGTGTTTTATGGAATAGTTATATTTTTTGTTTGTTGTTTTAATTTAGTATTGTATTGTATTACGCTTTCGTTGTATACAGTATAATTTGGCGGGCTTATTGTCATGTGCCAATATCTTTCAACCAACCGGAAAGATGTTAAATAGGCCTTAAGTGAAAACCAGATAGAAATCATTGAAAAAATCTGGTTTCCAACTGGAATCGAATGCGCAACCTCCAGGCTAAGCGTCTTACCAACCAGGCCACGGAAATCGTTGTAATTTTAAAATTATTTTATGAATATTGTAAATTAAGCAAAAGCATTGTACCCTTGATGGAAAAAATCTCACCCAATCGTACGAAACTCTTCAAATATACGAATTGGTTATCATCATTATTAGTCCTACCACCCAGGATGTGTCTTGACTGACTGCAGGATTCTCTATCTGTCTCTGTAGCATTCCTTTTCCAATTGGTCAAACCCAATGTGCGACAGTTTTCTGCCAAACAGTCTTAACATATCAGCTTTGGTCCCCTCACTGCCCTACGCCCTCTATGTGGTGTAACAGTCTCCTCTATGTGGTGTAAATGCCCAAGTCTAGCAAATTTTATAACTTCTGTTATGCAAACTTCACCTTAAGGAAATAGATATCTTATTTTACCTATGTCTTCACGCACCATTGTAATGAATTGAATGAATCTTTCTTTCAAATGTATCGTGAACTATTTTGTGTGCCTGCTTGCGTTGGTCTGAACACGTGGCTCGTATGCTTGAAGTCCAGACCTACCAAGAAATGTCATTTTGATGAGTTGACGGAGGGCAGATGAAGGAACGTTTATTAGCACAAGAGACATAAGGAAATACTGCATGAGACGCTTAAAAACAGCAGACAGAGCATTGGCGTTGAACTGTTGCTAGTTATCAGCTATCCAATAGAGAAAGTATACGCAGACAAGCTCTACAGGTATCGAAGTCTATCATAACTTGACTTACATAATCATCTCCGATAGCACCAATGCCAGGTACCCTGATCATCCAGTTTGTATTGTGCCTTCTATTATATTCGTCACGAATAATGGTAATTCAGATTCAGATGCGGATGTGTTCAAGAGCGTGACCGAGAGATACCATATTCTTCGGCTCAATTATTAAAACAGTCCGGCTTATTAAGATAAAGTCTTTAATTTGTTGACCAAATCGCACATTATTTTATGAAAAAAAAAACACTTAAGTAATTCAATAAAATATATATATTTTTTTATTCATAAATATTATAATATTTAAAAAAAAATTGGACTTTCCCAAATCCGTATCTGTCTATTTTTGGGAGTTGATGGAAATCATTGAACTTGGTGCTGGGGAAAAAAAACAAACACCATAATCGAGAAGCAGGGACGCCTCGTCATCCCGTTAGCAGAAACAGCGAAAGAAAATAGTATTACAATGAGCAGGTGTTATTTGTTACAAAGCAGTCTCTTTGTCTCTGGCGAAATGTCAAATAATTTATGCAAAGAAAGCTGTGCGTAGCCTCATTAGTGACACCGGCAATTGCGTGGCGTGGCGTGGCGTGGAGAAATAAGACTATTTTAATTATGAAAATTATTTAAATTATTAATAAAGTGCTGATGCCAAGTAAATGCTTATAGGGGTATGCTTATAGCGGTTTGCTCATAGTGGCATACTCATTATCATGGGATGCCTAAAATGGGATACTTATGGTATAGTGGAATGCTTAAAGTAGGATGCTTCTAGCGAAATACTTAAAGTGGTGAATTCTTATAGAGCGAAACTTAAAGTGTGACACTTTTGTGGAATATTTATCGTGGGGTGCTTATATGGGATGCTTACTGTAGAATACTTACATATATTTATAGTGGAAATCGTATAGTGGGATACTTATAGTGGAATACTGAAAGTGGTAAGGATAATAGGATATTTGTGGTGGAATGCTTAAACTGAGATACTTAGGGTGGGATACTATTGGGTGGGATATTTTCGTGAAATACTTAATTGGGATACTTATAATGAAATACTTATACTGGGATACTTATAGTGATAATGGTATGCTTATATTGAGATAATTAAAGTGAGATGATTATAGTGGGATACTTACGGTGAGATGTATATAGTGGGATACTAAGAGTGGAATGCTTTTGTGGACCACTTTAAGTGCTTATAATGGTATATTTATTATAAGATACTTATAGTGAGATGCTTAGAGTTGGATACATATAGCAGGATACTTTTTTGAAATACTTATAATTTAATGCTTATAGTGAGATACTTAAAGTGGGATACATATAGTGGAGTTTTTATAGTGAGATACTTAGAGTGGGATGCTACTGTGGAATACTTTTAGTAGCATGCTTATAATAAGATGCTTATAGTGGGATTACGAGTACTTATAATGTGATACTTATAGTGGGATACATATAGCGAAATTCTTACAGTGGGAGACTTATAGTGGAGTGTTTTTTTGTGAATTGCTTACAATATAATGTTTATATTGGGGTGCTTATAGTGGAATACTTGTAGTGGAATGATTGTAGTGGGATTCCTTATAGTGAGATCACCATGGTGAAAATACGTTTAGTTAAGTCTCATGTCTTCGCAATATTTATGTATAGTGTGGAAACGTGGACTCTGAGTTCAAGCGAGAAACACCGAATTTATGTGGTTAAGGCGTGGTGCTGGAGAAGGTTATTACGAATCCCATGGACAGCAAGGTGAACTAATGCCCCTATTCTCGAAGAACTGAAAGTCACCAATAGATTACCGACAACAGCAGCAGCAGACAATAGGAACGATGTTACTCATACCTTCCTGTGAAGTGACTCAGTTATACAAACAAAGTTTTTTAATAAATTTAATCCTTAATTGATCTACCGATATATGAAAAATATCAATATTGTAAAATTCATTCAATTAGGCCAGCCCGTGTTTATAATTGATACATAAGGTTACACAATTGAAAGGGTCGAGAATAAACTTCTGAGATGTTTAATTGTTATCGAAATCGCGCCTGAGATGGTTGACTATGATCTCTTATAGAGGGAGGGTGTGGGCTGAAAAACATCTGGTGTCCCCGTGGCTGGGTTCGCCCTATATTGGTGGGGTGTATTTTGGCCGAGGGGATGCTATTAGATGAGCCCAGACCTTTTGATAGCTTCTGTGTCTGATGTATTGTCTGCAATTTATGTGTTTTAGTAGTGTTACTCAGATGTGATCTTGTACATACTATGTTGCTGTCAATAAACCTAATATTTATTTATTTATTTATTTAGGTCAATAAATTCGAAAAAATAAGGGGTTAAGGGAGGGGGCGGTAGTGCGCATGCGCGTGATTCGATAACATGACCCGCTTTTAGTATATTCACCAAGTTTAAGTCTAATTTTGACAGCATTGTTTTAAGATATCGTCGTGAGGGTATGTCAAATGTAAATAACATCACAAGTATGGAAAAATATAAGTATCGCGTCGTCAATAAGTTTCTCACAAAACAATACAAAAACACCTCAAATAATTTTGAAAGAGATGTTAGCGGTTTGCGGGGACTGTTGCCCTAGAAAAACGATGGTGTACAAGTGGCATAGTATTTTTAAGTAAGGGATAGAATCGATAGAAGACAACCCCGACCAGGATGGCACGTTGAGGCCACTTCTTCAAACACCGTCAAAAAAGTAGAGAAGCTTGTATTGTTGACAGTATTTGATTATTTTTACTTTCCAAGTTGTACTTTACATTGGTATTTTTTCATGCACTATATCTTAAAAAATATGTATGAAAATTGTGTTGTTTTTTGAAGATTGTTTTATTTAAAAAAAAATCAACACACACTAGTTTACTTTATTCTTTATGTTTCTTGGTCTGCACTGGAAGAAGTTAAGAAAATTTACACTTTTATCAGAGAAATATTCTCAACTTTAGCGCATAAGATATTTTAGTGAAATAATTTGAATAAATGTAATAAAAAACTCAATTTATTTCAGCAGCCGTCAACGTTTTGTGTCAATGAAGTGAATCTACAGTTGTGATTTTTGCAAGTAAATGGTTTCCTGTTATGGAAACTTCGATAGTTTAAAAAAATCGGTTGACATATTTCATAGAAAAAAACTGGATTTTAAAGTTGAAAATAAGCATTTTGGTGACAGAAAAAAATTAACATAATATTGTAATATAAAATAAGAATTATGGTAATATCTCCACGCGCCGCCCATGGGCGAGATGCTCACGAGGTTGCCCCGTTATGTAGACATTTGAGAAGATGTATAAAATGTGGTACAAGTGTATTGATCCCTCAGTTTTTAATCTCGTGTGCATCCAAACAAAGTTATGAAATTACGCGGAATAATTTTGTTTCTGTACCTCGCCGGTACCTCTTCTGCGGCCTCCATTAGCAAAACCGATGATGTACCGAGCTCGTTTACCGCAGAACTGGGCGAAGGTTTCCACTTCACGCTGTCAAAATCTGCAGAATTATTGTCAGAAGAAGATAAACAGAACTCATTAGAACCGGTCGTTGTTCCGCAAGTCAAAAATATCATAAAAAATACACAAATTCTAAAATCTCACGAAGAACATATTCCTGTGAAAATTGTGCATGAATCGGAGAAAATCGCCGTCAAAACTGTTAAAGATGAATCCGTGAAAGAAGATAAGAAGGCTGCTGTGGCTCTCGAAGGTGTTTCGGAAAGTAAACCTGAGGATGTTAAAGTTTTAGACAAAGAAGATGTCAAAAAATCTGACGAAATAGTTGTTGATGTGAAAAAGGAAGACAACGAAGAACAGGTATTGAAGGTTGAAGATAAAAAAGATGACGATGTTCCGAAGATTTCACCTCAACCACAAAATGTAGATGAAAAAGACTGTGATGCTGATAAAAAAATAGAAGATGGTCAAAAAGTTGAGCAAGTTGGTGAAGCTAATGTCAAAAAACAAGAAAGTGAAAAAAATGTCGAAAGTGTAAAACAGTCAAATGAAGAAGAAGCTCCACAAAACACAAATGTAGAAGCAATTACAAGTGCCCCAGGTTTTATTCAACAAGGAATCATTAACTTCGGACAAGGAATTCAAACAATCGGATCAACTATAGTTTCTTTAGTCAGACCTAATTCGGACTCAGCTTCCTCTCCACCAAATATATTCCAAGGATTTCAAAACTTAATAAGACCACAATCGGACGTTCCTTCTGACCAGCCGCCTATCTTATCTGGAATCCAAAATCTATACAACACAGCTCAAAACGGTATCAGAAATGTAACAACAACATTCCAGGCCCTCGTTTCAAATGTTTTCGCAGGAACTCCTTCAAACGGGACTTCTGTAACACTCCTTGAACAAGGAATTCAAACATTGCAGAATGGAGTTCAAAATACTCTCCAAACTTTAAATAACACTTTGCAAAGTATGTTCAATAGAACACAGGTAAATCCACCGAATCTAATTCAAACCGGTATCACAACTATTCAACAAGTTACTGGAGGCATAGCTTCAGGAGTGCAAAATGTGACAACAGGAATTGCAACAGGTTTCCAAAATGTGACGACAGGAATCGCTGCAGGAATTCAGAATGTCCTACTTCCACCGATAGATGGATCTCAGCCCACAATCATTCAGCAAACGGTTCAATCCTTGTCCAATGGGATACAAACAAGTATGCAAAATTTGAATTCAACCATCCAAAATATATTCACTCCGACAACATACAGTTCAAACACAGAACAAAGACCAGGGGTTTTTCAGCAAGGAATTCAAAACCTTCAAAACACAATTCAGACTATTCTCAGATTAAACGAGACTTCAACAACAGCTCAAGCACCAGTAACGAGGCAGGAAATCGAAGAAAAATTTATGAAAGAAATTGAAGTTTTGAATAAAACTATAACTGAAGGAGTTGTGAATTTAACAAACGGTGTCCAAAAATATTTAGAATCGAACCCTCTACCCTTAGAATCGAACTCTCTACCCCAAGAAGGCCTGACAAAAGATGAGGTTGTGAAAGAAGACCAAGAACACTGAATGAATATTAATTTGTAATAATCATTGAAAAAATCGTAAAAATGTATACAATCATTAATCGATTTTTTTTGCGTAATTTACTGTCAATATTTAAAAATTATTGTTATTTTAATCGTTTTTATTGAATTTATTATTTTTCTTCGTAAAATCAGAAAAAAATTTACATAATACTCCTTAAAACATGTGCCATAAACTTAGGGTTATTGCAGATAAAAATATGTAATTTAAAAAAACGCAACATTAATAAGTTTTTAATATTTTATACAAAAATATCACCTGTGATCAAAATAATGTATGTTTGTTAATTAATATACACACAAAATTAATTTATAAATTATTATAAACTATGTTTTATAATTTTTTTTGTAATATTCAAAAAAATACATTGAATAAATTATAAAAATATCTTTTAAATAGAAGTATTTATTATTTTATAAGCTCAAAGAATCTTTATGTTTCATGAATATCTCCTTGTAAAAATTAGAGTTCACTGAAAATTCAACTTGTAATGGCATGTTTCAGGAAAATCAAATTTCACTTTTTGCAGTTACTTCAAGGACGAGCAAAACTTTGAGGTTGATATTGTTTTCATCGAATAAATAGATTATTTCGAATCCATCCAATAGAGCGGGGTGTTATGATAAGGCTTTTATCGTTACTAATTCTGTTACATTGAATGGTCTACCTGCTAAAGTGTTAAATATATAGGTGGTGAGTATAGCTTTACGAACTTCTTGAAGGCAACCTTATGAACATTACACACATATATTACACTCCACCTAAAGTCGAACGTGTTATTATTATAAATTGTCATTTTATTATTTTTTTTTCACCTATTATATGCTAACATGATAGTCTTTGATCTATGGGAGAAACGTGGACGTTGAAAATAGCTTAAAAGTGCATAATAAATGCATGCTGTAATAAAAAGGCACAAGGTGATAAAGTATGAGAGAATACGGGATAAAGTGATTTTGGGTAAATGTGAATTTAAGGATAATGTATTCAATAAGATAAAAACCGCACTCTGAGGTAGTTTGGCCACGTTGAATGAATGAATGAAGAAAGACAAATAAAACAAATACGCAATGCAAATTTAAATGGTCCGCGTGGTAAAAGAAAACTAAGGAAAGCATGTTATATGATATAATGAAAAGTAAAAAGTTGAAGAAATAGTAGTAGTTTTATGAGATGGTGTACGGATATGGGATGAAGCGAAAAATGTGTGCTGCAAAAGGATAGTCTGTCACTCTATCCTCTTTACCTATCCCGATATGAAAAAGGCGCAATGGTATATGTTTATATGTATCTTAGCCAATAATCTGTTATAATTACAGTTTACAACAGTATTTTAGTACCATCTTTGCTGTATGGGAGTGAAACGTGAACGTGGTAAAATATTGAAAGTGCCGAATAAATGCTATGATTAAGCGTACACTTAAAATAATACAAGAGGGTACAGTGTAGTGTAGAACAGATAAAAAAAATGCAGGGATTAGGGATTAATGTGAACTTAAGGGCAGATTTAGGAGTTAACGACAACCCTTTTTTGGAAGTACAGACACATTATCTAAATGTATGAGTATGTATGAATACGGCCCCTCAAGTCAAATGCCTTAAAATCATACATCGGGAGATCTTCATAGGTTTATTCGTTGATCATCTTTCCTTGGTAAGTTTACTGAGGTGTTCTTAGAAATATGTTCCATATATGATATACTAGGTTAGTCAAAAAGTTTTGAAAGCGGAAATGAAAATACATTTTTTTTGGGGGGAAATCACTTTTATTGCTCAGTATAGTCTCCTACGATAGTCCAACGATCTTCCAACTTTGTTGTCCCATCACGGAAGTAACTTTCTGGAAGGCCTGCAAAATACTCCTCTACGACGGCTATAACCTCTTCGTTTGATGAAAAATGCTTTCCACGAAGGAATTTTTTGAGGTGTGAGAACAGTCAAAAGTCAGAGGGAGCTAAATCTGGCGAATAGGGTGGATGCTGCAACAATTCGTACCCCAATTCACTGATTTTCGCGATGGTTTTTTGAGCTGTGTGAGCAGGTGCACTGTCTTGATGAAAAATGATTTTTTTCTTCTGCAAACCGGGTCTTTCTTCACAATTTTTTTCATCCAACTGGTCCAAAAGGTCACAATAATAATAATCAGAGTTGATTGTCTTACCAGTTTGGAGATAATCTATCAATAAAATTCCTTTTGCATCCCAAAAAACTGACGCTAACACCTTCTTGGCCGATTTCTGGACACGAACTCGCTTCGGAGTCAAAGTGCCTGGTTCACACCATTCCTTAGCCTCTTGTTTTGATTCAGGATCATGGTGGTAGACCCAAGTCTCATCCATAGTGATGAATCGACGCAGAAAATCCTTTTTATCCTTTCGAAATTGCTCCAAATGTTGCTCAGAAAGTCGCATTCGAACGTGTTTTTGTTGCATTGTTAGCAAATGCGGCACCCATTGTGCACACAGTTTTTTGAAACCCAAAACTTCAGCCAAAATATGCCATGTTGTTCCATGTGAGATGCCTATGGTGTCAGCTATCACATCCACAGTCGATCGATGATCTTCCAAAACCATATTCTGTATTTTCGCTATGGTTTCTGGTGTTGATGCACTTTTTGGACGTCCTGAGCGTGGATCGTCTTCAACGCTTGTACGGCCACGCTTAAACTCCAAAACCCATCGGTGAACGGTTGGAAATGAAGGAGAAGACTCCTTTAATACTTTCACCATCTTTGCATGGATCTCAGTAGCCGATAAACCTTCCAAAACAAAGAATTTAATCACTGCACGATATTCGGATTTTTCCATTGTTAAAAAATACACTGACACGTCAACTTCAAATGGCTTGTAAACAAAGAATGAATTAACAGATCGAAATGACATTTTGAGTACGTTCTTATAAAAGATGAAATATTAAAATGGCGTAGAAATTTTGGTTTTTCTACTGCTCCATAGATGTCGCTTTCGAAACTTTTTGACTAACCTATTAGTACACTACACCTAGAGCCGAATGTGCTATTTGCCCCATGGCCTGAGAGAAATTGGGTAGTACAACCGAGTTTGAACGCGAACGACTTGATGTTAAAGATGGCCTTCACAGTTGAGAACCATTAACCGCAGTTATTCCAGAAAACGTTAAGTAAGTCACTGAATCCGTTTAGCAAGATCACCATACTTCTGTTGAGTAGATAGGAAATGTCCTCAAGATCAGTATGCAAAGTTTGTGTGGGACCTTCTTATTAATTTAGTTTATTTTTATCGATTTATCCACGTGCTCCGGTGGACTTATCATAAGTTTCTGGTTTTTGCGGATAATATAAAGATATTTAAAGCAATCCGATGCTTTGATGACTGCAATGTACCACAAACTGGTCTCAATAAGTTATTGTCATGGTGTCAGAGTAATGGACTGAATACGAAGAAATGCAAAAAGATCAGTTTCTTCAGGGTCACAAACCTTACAAAAAAAATCTATTAATTGGACTTCCTTATTTATTTATTTGTACCTTCTTATTTATTTATTTGTACATAATTCTGTGCAAGGGTGAAAATCAGGCAAAGTATTGCCCAAATCCATAAATATCCATTCATAACGTAATTTTTGTGAGAAAGACCCAAGGACAGCACGGTTGAATTAAGTAAATATTCTAAAACAAGGAAAAGTAGAAAGTCTGACAAAAGTAGAAAGTCGAAGAAGGTGGAGAAATAAAGAGGAGAATGTAGAAGAGGCTAAAGATTCTTCTTATCTGTCTTCCCCAACAGAAAACAATGGCGTGATAGTATTCATATTCAAGAACATTTTTGAATTTGATCGGGCTGGCACATATCGTCCTAGTGCGATTAGATTGATTTTATGGAAAACAATTATTAATAAAAACAATCCAGTTTAAATTAATGTGTTTCTGATTAATCTGAATTTTCAAACACAATAAAAAAACAATTAGACCATATATAAATAAGCGAGACAATTCAAATTTTCTTGGCCAAATCAAACTTCAAAAGGTGGAGAGAAATATTGAATTCAAAGTGAATTTTAACTGAACGAACTATTCTAGAGAATCTCATGACATCATCTCAGTCGAGAACGAAAGCGTCATCATAAGTAAAACGTTCTGTAGTCACGGTTTGTTGACGTTCTGCTATGTTTTATGTATCCATTGGTAAATATTCAATGATTTTTTTACTGTCTCGAAATTGAATCCAGGTTTGTCACCACAGTCAGAAATGTAAACTTTATAACGCAAAGAACAAATTTCATTTCATTATTTATATAAACCGAAAATGGCTCCAGTATTACCAACAATGGAGGATGCGAGGCTGAGGTGAAAAGAATAACTGGAAAGTCCGTTGGGCTAACCAAGTGAGAAACGCAACAGGACTACCCTTAACCCTTCCTGTCCTGTGATGTGTAACTAGTACACATTGCTTCTAAGCACTTTAATATCTCTATAAATATAATACTCGTAAATACTGGGTTCACATTTTAGGTATTCCTCCGTAATACATTTACGCATTGAATGAAAAACAAAATATTTATAATAATTAGCACTTATCGGCCGCATCAGAGATATTTTGTGAAAATCGGGAATAAATTCACCAATACAATCAAACGTGTGTCAGTGTGTGACGTAGGTATATTTATTCTAAAAACCACTATGGGTGAGGAAGCGACGCTATCACGTCTCACTCTCACTCTACTTCGGTATATGGGAATGCAAGGTATGGAATCTCAGTTCGCTCGCTTCTCTTGCTTCAGTAGCTCGCGGGATTTCGTTTGTGGTGGTCGCTTCACCCGTTTTGTGAACGTCGGCCGATGTTTTTTTTTCGTGTTTTCAGCAATATTTTTTTATTATTATCACTGTTGACTTCAAATTCAATTAATTTGAGCGATTGGCTATGAATATTTTTATTTTTCCGATTTTAAATCGCTCATTTTTACATGTTTATTGAATGCACAACACCGGAACGCGCTGATTTTTTTAGCACAGGAAGGGAAAGGTTAACAATTATAATTTTGTGTTTTGTTACATTGACAGAGATTTTTCTCCTACTCAAGTCTTGTTTTGCTGATAGTATTATTTTTACTATCCAAGTTGTACTCTACATTGGTATTTTCATGCAATATGTTTAAAAAAATATGTTATGTACGAAATTTATGTTGTTTTTTTAAGGTTATTTTATTTAAAAAAATTGTATTTTCACATGAGAAAAAATATACACAATTTGCGACAACAAAAAACAACAGGTAGTTTAATTTGAACACACAATTTTAATGGATCTGGGTTTGTTGCCTTTCATTTGTCGTGTCCCCAGTAAACAAGGCTCTTGCCTGTATCTCACTGAGGACGTTATTATTTTATCATTTGTTCTATGCTTGTTTCTGTGATATGTATAAAGTATCGTTTATTTTATCAATAAACAATTAAATATCTACTATTTGATTTTTTATGAAAACATAAAATTTTATAAAAATATATAAATTTTTAAGAAAACATTTAAATTTTTATGAAAACATATAAATTTTTATGAAAACATAAATTTTTATGTAAACATACGAGTATAAATTTTTATGAAAACTTTAATTTTTATGAAAACATATAAATTTTAATGAAAACATAAATTTTTATAAAAACATAAATTTTTATGAAAACATTTAAATTTTTATGAAAACATAAACTTTTATGGAAACATAAATTTTTATGAAAACATATTTTTTTATAAATACATATAATTTTTTATGAAAACATAATTTTTTATGAAAACATATAAATTTTTATAAAAACATATAAATTTTCATGAAAACATTTAAATTTTTATGAAAACATATAAATTTTTATGAAAACATACATTTTTATGAAAACATATTTTTTTACGAAAACATATAAATTTTTATGAAACATATAAATTTAACTATGATACTTCAAAAGTTGTAACAAAATAATCAACATCAAAATATGTTTTTTAATACACAATAATTGTTAGGAATATATATTTCATAGAAAACACTGGATTTTCAAGTTAAAGGAACGCATTTTGGTGACAGAATAAAACTAACGTATGTTATTGTAATATAAAACAAGAATTATGATAATATCTCCACGCGCCGCCCATGGGCGATGTGCTCACGAGGTTGCCCCGATATGCAGTCATTTGAGAAGATGTATAAAATGTGGTACAAGTGTATTGATCCCTCAGTTTTTATTCTCGTGTGCGTCCAAACAAAGATGAAATTCCGTGGAATAATTTTGTTTCTGTACCTCGCCGGTACCGCTTTTGCATCCTCCGACAATGCACGGTTCAATCCACTGCAGGCTGTTCAAACCCAAATAGACGGCGTAGCTGCAATAGCTAACGGAGTGCAAGATGTGTCCCATGGGATAGGAGGAATCGCTTCAGGAATAGCAAATGTCGTTGCACCGACTCATAAAAATGCACCTAAGTAATATACAAATCTCAACATGAATAAGTTTAAAAATTTTAAACAAAAATATAATCCGTTATCAAAATATTATATGTTTGTTAATTAATATACATACTAAATTAATTTATAAATTATTATTATGCATGTTTCTTTCTTTTTGTAAGTTTAAAAAAATATATCAAATAAATTACAAAAACATCTTTTAAATAAAAGTATTTATTATTTTATAAGCTAAATAAATTGAAATGTTTCAAGAATATCGTTTTATAAAACTTACAGTTGACTGAAAATTTACTTACAGGGCAATTGATTGTTTTGTAATTGTGTTATTTACTATCAAGTAGTTGCAATCCGTGAAATAAAATTCCACATTTATGAAAATATATATTCAGAAATATAGAATTGGTTTATATATATCATTTATACATCGTTCCCTTTTACACCGGTTCCAAAATTGTTAGCGAGGTATTTCAAATTAGTTCAGTATCACGGACCCACCGAGATTAAAATTTCGAATTACTTTCGGAGAGAATCCAAGTATTCCTCTTTTGCTCTCTTGTATTCAACATTCGATTCTCGTATTCTTTCTTCGACGACAATCATCGTATGGGGTTTGGCCTATTCATACTATGATTTGTAATGGGATATTTCAGGAAAATCAAATTCGACTTTTTTACAGTTACACATGTTACTTCAATGACGAGCAATAATTTGAGGTCGGTATCGTATTCATCGAATATTTTTTTTCGAATCCATCCAATAGAGCGGGGTGTTATGATAAAAGCTTTTGTCGATACTAGTTCTGTTATTTTGAATGGTCTACCTACAAATGTTAAATATATAGATGGCGACTGTAACTTTATGAACCACTTGAAGGCAACCCTTTTTGGAAGGTCTTACCAACATTTATCATTACATATGAACACTACACAATTATACTACACTCCATCTAAAGCCGAAAGTGTTATTATGAACACTACACAATTATACTACACTTCATCTAAAGCCGAAAGTATTATTATTACATGTCGGAAGATCTGCAAGGGTTTTTTTATTTGTTATTTTTGTGGGCATTTGCATCAATCCGCAGATGAAATTTTGTGGTACTGCGATGGAAACGAGATAATAATTTCTTAAGGGTTGATTGGTTATGTTTAGTTGTCAATAATACCTGAATACTCGTCTTTCGTAAACCCGACGGGTACTCGAATATTAGGTGTCGTCGTTTTTCGTTAGTTACACATATATGTAAAGGGAATGGAAAAGAAAATATATTTGAGAGAGAAGCTATCAAACAGTCTTGGCTCATCTCATAACATCCTCACAACCGAGAACCACTCCCACCAATAGGAGGCCAAGTTCGGCTGCAAGAACGTCATAGGTTTTTTCAGCACACAGCTACAGGTCAATTACTAGTATCTAATTCCACCCGCCTTCTTAACTTTTTCCATGCCAGGTATATACCTGTTGGACAGGCTGTTTTGGCTATTTTTATATTAATTTTAAAAACTTTTAAAGCGTTGTAATAAGTAAAACGTTGACTAGTCACGGTTTGTTGGCGTTCTGCTATGTTTTATGTCTATTTTGAGAAAATTCAATGTTACTCTTTACTCTCTTGAAATTAAATTCAGGGTTGTCACCAGAGTCAGAAATGTAAATTATGTAACGCGAAGCACAAATTTCATTTCATTCTTTATGTAAACCGAAAATGGCTCCAGTATTATCAATAATGGAGGATGCGAGGATGAGGTGATAAGAAGAACTGGAAAGGTGAAGAATGCAAAATCAAAGCTGGAAAATGTATGAATAGCAAAACCATCACAATGAAAATGTCTCTCGTCTTCACAATATTTACATACAGTGCGGAGACTTGGACTCTGAGAGCAAACGAGAGATGTTGAATAGATGTAATTGAGACGTGGTGCTTGAGAGGGATGTTTCGAATGCCATGGACAGCAAGGCGAACCAACACCTCCATTCTCGAAGAACTGAGAATGACTAACTGATTGCCGACAATATGCCTTCGACGAGTATAACGATTCTTTGGGCACATTGCTTGTGGCCATGGAGACAGTTTGCGAGGCTTATGGCTACGAAAGAGTTCCAGTTCGTTGGGCTAACCAAGTGAGAGACGCAACAGAACTACCCTTAACAATTATAATTTTGTGTTTTGTTACATTGTCAGATATTTTTTTCTCCTACTCAAGTCTTGTATTGCTGATAGTATTTGATTATACAACAACAATCTTTCTTTACGTCGTCATTTACTGTCCATGCAGTGAGACTCTGGAATCAGTTACAAACCAATATATGACCCGCTCCGTTATGCCGAGGGGCATGCTTTAAAAAGCAACTTAAAAACCTCTTAATTTCTAGTCAGTAAAAAATAGCGTGTTTCATTCCTGATTTTTTCTTTTCCTTTCCTCTCCACCATCCCCTCCTTTCCTTTTCATTGATGATAACTCACTTTATATGAAAAATAATGTTCGAGTGATTGTCTGTCTTTGTGGGGTTCGTGGGCATGTGCTCACGTATATGTTTATGGATTTCGTGGGGATGGATAGTAATTTGAATGATTTATGCGACCACATAACTTGCTTCATTTACTTTTGTCTGGTTGGCTGGAAGAGATTGACGCCTGGCAATAAGCCCGTCAGATTGTATTTGCAATAAAAGTGTTAAATAAATAAAAATAATTTTCGAGTGAACTTGCATTTTAAAATGTGCATTATTTAGCAAAATTTTATAGCGAAAATTCTAAGTACTCGTATATCTTGAAAAAGTTTTATTTTTTATGAAAATATATAAATTAAACTATTGTGCTTCAAAAGTTGCGACAAAGTAATCAAAATTAAAATATATTTTTTAATACACAATAATTATAATTCTTGTTTGCGCTCCCCTGAAGAATAGGTGAAAGCCTTGAAACCGGTAGGGTTATACCGTCACAAAAAATGGAATAAACAGTGTTTGTTAAAAATAAATTACAAATTATAATTCATTATGTTTCTTGGTCTGCACTGGAAGAAGTTAAGAAAATTTACACTTTTACATCAGAAATATTCTCAACTTGACCGCATAAGAAATTGAAGTGAACGATTTTAAATAAACTTAATAAAAACTTGATTTATTTCAGCAACCGTCAACGTTTTGTTTTAATTAAGCGAATCTACAGTTGTGATTTACGCGAGTAAATTGAAACTCTGATAGTTTTAAAATGTAGGTTAATATACTTCATAGGGAAAACTGGATTTCCTAGTTGAAGGAACGCATTTTGGTGACAGAATAAAACTGATATACTGTAAAACTATACTATAAAACAAGATTTATGATAATATCTCCACGCGCCGCCCATGGGCGAGATGCTCACGAGGTTGCCCCGATATGTAGTCAAAATGTGGTACAAGTGTATCAGTTTTTATTCTCATATGCGTCCTAACAAATATGAAATTGCATGGAATAATTTTGTTTCTGTACCTCGCCGGTACCGCTTTTGCATCCTCCGATAGTACACGGTTCAATCCACTCCAGGTTGTCAAACCCAAATACAGTGGTACCTCGGGTTACGAACTTAATTCGTTCTTTGATTCCGTTCGCGAGCCAAAATGTTTGCAAACCGAAATTCATTTTCTTTGGAGCCATAATGAGGATTAATTTAATGCAAAATATTATATGTTTTATATATACTTTATATTATATATATATATATATATATATATATATATATATATATATATATATATATATATATATATATATATATATATATATATATATATATATATATATATATATATATAAAAAGAAAAAAGAGTGGATCAAGAACAACGAACGCAACGACAACCAATGTTCACAACGCGCGCACCTGAGAACAACTAATGCGTAATTGCGTAATGCGCCGTTACAACGAATTCGTGAGCCGAGGCATTGTACGCAGGTCGAGTCAACATTTGTCGGAAATTGTGTTCGTAAGCCGATTTGTTCGTGACCCGAGGTTTGACTGTAGACTGCGTAGCTTCAATCGCTACAGGAGTGCAAGATGTGACGCAGGGAATCGGAGGAATCGCTACAGGAATGCAAGATGTGACGCATGTAATCGCTACAAAAGTGCAAGATGTCATTATACCGACAGGTGGTCTTAGAACCATTTAGAAATGTAAACTATTTAACGGAAAGCACAAATTTCATTTAATTCTTCATATAAACCGAAAATGGCTCCAGTATTACCAATAATGGTGAATGCAAGGATGAGGTGAGAGAAGAAGAACTGGAAAGGTGAAGAATGCAAAGTCAAAGCTGGAAAATGTATGAATAGAAAAACCATCACAATGAAACTGTATCTCGTCTTCGCAATATTTACATACGGTGCGGAGACTTGGACTCTGAGAACAAACGAGAGATGTAGACTAGATGAACTTGAGACGTGGTGCTTGAGAGGAATGTTACGAATACCATGGACAGCAAGGCGAACTAACACATCCATTATCGAATAACTGAGGCTTAGGCGCACAATCGTTCAGCAAATTACTTAATCCGCGGATGCAATTCACACCAGTGTATGGGCGGCGTAGTAACAATAGCTAACGGAGTGCAGCAAAATGTGACGCATGGAGTTGGAGAAATTGCTATAGGAGTTCAAAATGTCGTTGTACCGATACATTAAAATACACATATTTAATTTAAAAAACGCAACATCGATACATTTTAATATTTTATACAAAAATATCACCCGCTCTCAAAATATTGTATGTTTGTTAATTAATATATTATGACCTAACATATGTTTTTTTAACCTTACATGAGCACAAGCTCCCGAAGCATTATCTGTTGCCTGACTAGTCCACTTACAGTATTAGCTGGGACGACCAAGGTCTGAGTGAATGTGATGGAATACAAGTAGCCTGAAGAACGAGTGGACTTGTTTTTTCTAAATAATTAGTGTAAGAATTGTTATCTAGTTATAAGAAGTATGTAGGTGTTAATTATTTCTAAGAAATCATATATTAAGATTGAAAAAAAAAAAAAAAATGACATATAGGAAAATAAGATTAAGTAACTTCATGAATTATAACATATAATTAAGATTAATTAAGTAATAAATTTGTATAAAGGTATAGCCTTGACAAATGTTTGTACAATAATTTACTTTGTTTAATAAAAAAATAAAATAAACTCAAGGAATCTAAATGTTTCAAGAATATCATTTTGTAAAAATTTCAGTCGACTGAAAATTTACTTTCAGGGTTATTTATTATATTATTATCGTTTTATTAATTTGTAATGAGATGTTTCAGAAAAACATAATTTCACTTTTTTGTAGTTAGAAATGTTACTTCAAATACGAGGAAAAATTTAAGCTCGATATCGTCTACATCGAATTGAATTTTTTCGATCGAATTAAAAACTCAAAGAATGCATAAAAAACTACCCTTTAACCCTTTACAGGGCAAGTTTTTATTTTTGAGATATTGAGGTTTTTGTTGAATAAATCACTATTATGTGTATCAAATCCACTTTATTAATGTGTTTTCAAAAATGTTTTTATTTTAAATGAGGCGGTCGCACATGAGACCTGTGCCCATTTCAGGGGTCATGTCAGTGGTCGGAAAAGTGACCAATGAATGTTTAGGTAATAATATCTAAGTTAAGGTTGTATTAGGAAATAAAATTCTTATATGAGATATAATGAATGGTGATTTACTTATAATAACTATTAACATATTTGACAATAAATTGACCGGATGTTTAGATCGTTGCTACTGAACATGCAGCTAACTTCACGATGATCCGTCTTAAATAAGACCTCTGCCCGTCCACTACATTTGCACAAGTTGACATTTGTGTTACTTAAAAACGTTTCATTAAGAAAATGAATCCTTATAAGTATAACCATAAAGGTGGTCGCATATGTCATCCATTTCTGCTTATGCCCGTTAAAGGGTTAACATCGCTGGATCCGAGTAGCCAATCAATGTATAAGAAATTATTTTGATTTGAGCGCAGTACCACAAAATTACATATGTGTATAGATGGAAATGGCCACAAGAATAACAACAGAGCGAATATATAAAACTGAGTAGATATTGTTCAGTTCGATACAACCACAAACTACGCTGTTACAGGAACATAATGGGACCACATCGAGCGCAATCGGCACTATTAGATCGAAACCTTTAATTTTTATGAGTGAGCGAGCGAAGTCTTTAAAGGTGACAACTCACCTAAGTCTAAATATAATACAATAAAAATAAAATACATAATAACTTTTTTGTAGTTATCGAAGTTTTGTATTGTATTACACTTTCGTTGTATACAGTACAACCTGGCGGTCTTATCGTTATGTGGCAATCTCTTCCGACCAACGACAAAGATGTTAAAGAGGCCTTAAGTGAAAACCACCCTGGAATCCTTTTAAAAAGAATCCGAGTTCAAACGGGATTTGAACCCACCACCTCCAGGTTGGGAGACAGGCGTCTTACCAACTAGGCCAAGGAGGTCGGTGGATGCCAATATTTCGTCGCCAGAACAAAAACGTGTTCTTGTTCGCAATTCACGGGAGGTTTTGACAGTATTTGTCGCTAATTCCGACCATTTGTTGATTTAATTCATGACCAGACACGCATTTACTTAAAGGCTAACCTAAACGTTTACCTAAGAGCGCCAAGTCAAAGGGGGTGCACAAAAAAAAAGTTATAAAGATATTTACAAGAACGAATTATATCTGAGTTCTCCAAACTTTTTTAGCTCGCCGCCCCTTTTTCAAAGATACTTTTTTTTGCAAATGGATTACATCAAGTTGATAACTGCTCGTCGCACAATTCGGAAACAGTCGTATGCTGATTTAAGACTTCTCACGTATTTAAAGTATTATAAAGTGAATTTAAATATAATACTTGGGTGCTAGCATAATGTGCAATAATGACCTCTATGGCGAAGTGCTTAAATAATCATAAAAGGCCGCAGCTATTTCCGGATATCTAAAGAACACTATCTGAAAAAAGAAGCATATGAACATCCAAAGAAAGGTGAGGATATACAAGACCTGTGTCCGCCCCATAATGACATACAACATAGAGTCCAGAGCCGACACTGTCAGAACCAAAAATCTCCTTCGAACCAGCGAAATGAAGTTACTCAGGAGTATCGCTGGCAAAACCCTTCGTGATAGAGTGTACGAAACACAGAAATCCGAAGGATGTGCGAAGTTGAAGATATTGTTAGATGAGGACGACAGAGAAGAAGGTTCTGGAACGAACACGTATCCATAATGGCGGAACCAAGAGCCTTAAAAATGGCCATGGACAGTATCCCCCAAGCAAGCAGACCTCCCAAAAGATGGAAAGATAGCTGGCAGTTGACGTCACATGAGGGAAACAATGATGCAGGGCCATAAAATACCAACAGGCCTAAAATAAGAAGAAGAAGATAAAGTAAACTTGACATAACATGCGCAAATTCCAACTGTTACGACCTGGACTTGCGGAAGTCGAAGGTGTGCGCAACTACACATACATACATACTTGAACTCGTTTGTTTAGACCTGTCGTCTTGTATTTTAAAGCGATCGGTTGTAACTTGCATTTAACAATGTACGTTTCCATAGAAAATAAAGTAACCCTTCTATTATACGACCGTTGAACCAAAATCTACAAACGGTTGATAGGTATTATTAATACGACGATGCATGACTGTAAGTGTGTCTGTATAGTCAAGTGGATAAGTGCATGATTAAAAAATGTTTAGGGTACCATTTTTTTAGCGTCTTATTGTTCATTTGCTCCTCAACGCCCCCTACTGCCCTTAGTGCGAGCAACGCCCTCCCTTCCCCTCAGATTTATCCAGGGTTTTTCAGAAAAAAGTGTGTGTTGACGCCATAGTGAAGTTAAGTTTGATTTCCTTCATTTTTTCTGTCAGCTTGAAAAAGCTTTTAAATGTTGAACTTCAGGAAGTTTGTTTAGTTTCAAAACAGCGAGTTCAATCAATGCCCGGTTTTTAACTAGTAATAATCTAGTTTATTGATAGAAAAAATAAAACAATACAAGAAAAATGTACATTTATATTGATTCATACAAGATTTTTTTATTAATATTAGAAATAAATCAGATGCCATCAAAAGGTCTGGGCTAGTGTACGTCTCCGCTCCCCTACTCACCGATCAGATATCATTCCAGATTATAGAAAAGATACCCGACCAGGTACATCAAAGATATTTTTAAATCCACACCTCCACATTATACAAAAAGACACAGAAAAACATAAGATAGTGAAGTGTTGATTCTAATAACATCGAAGACATATGATATAAAGATACCTCTTAACATATAAAAATACCTCTTGAAATATCTTTTTATATTCTACCAACACAGAGAAAAACATAAGTTAGTGAAGTATTTATTCAAATACCATCGAAGTCATATAAAGATACCTCTTAAAATATCTACCAAACACGCAGAGAAAAATATATGTTAGTGAAGTATTTATTCAAATAACATCGAAGGCATGTAAATATACCTCTTAAAGTATATATTTATGCATGCATACATTCAAAGACTCAATCACAAAAAATACATAGACCCATATTCATATTCACATATATGTATACGCATACCAGTAAAACATGCACAGGGTGTGGGCTGAAAAACATCTGGTGTTCCCGTGGCTGGGTTCGCCCTATATTGGTGGGGTGTATCTTGGCCGAGGGGATGCTATTAGATGACCCCAGACCTTTTGATAGCTTCTGTATTTAATGTATTATCTGCAATTTATGTGTTTTAGAAGTGTTATTTAAATATAATCTGTACATACTATGTTGCTATCAATAAACCTATTATTTATTTATATACATAAATTTGTAACATATAAAATGCATAGAGACATACATTCACTGAAAAACACCAAACTTATGAAATAATAACAATGACGTAAATATAGAGTTTATGTGTGCTAAAAAATAAAGAAAAAGTAGAAAAAAAATATTCAAGTATTTTTATTATCACCTGTTATTTTATGAGTGACTGACCTGAATTTGGACATGTAAGTCTTGTCATACAAATGACGGAATAAAAACAATCGTAATTATTTCATTTGTTCGGTCACAGAAAACGTTTACAGCGATTGAAATTAATTTAATTAGAAATGGACAAATTGCAATCAATATCGGTTGGTGCATGATATTTTCTTAATGGCTTTGTAATAATTCCATAGGTGTCACGCGATAGCTTTAAAACAAAGGAAATCACGAGAAGTATATTGGAGTATTGGCCAACAACTATTGAATTCACGCATGACCAAGCTACGGACCGCGGGCGAGATCCAGTCCGCGAAATTAATTTTTGTAGTCCAAGTAACTTTGTGAAGAAACACCTGATCATACAAGGCAAAATAGAAGGCCGAAGAGGTGTTGACAGGAGGCAAATCTCCTGGCTCCATAATATACGTGATTGAACTGGCATAAGGGGCGTCGGAGATCTTTTTCGGGCTGCCGGGGACTAAGATGTCTACTCTCAGGTGATATTCAACGTTGGGGGGACCTGACATGACACTGGGAAGAAGAAGTCCAAGTAAAGTGGAATAAATTATATCCTCTTCTTCATCGTGTGTTCGATGCTGACCGTCATGCTCATCGGCTATGTCTCGAGTTCGGCGCACAACATGTGTTCATCCCTCCCGACTCTGAGTCATATTGAATGCAGCACTAAAAAGGATCCTGTCAACTTCTTTATTTGATCCGTCCACTTCATGGGACACCTTCCTCTTGTTCACCGTTCCTCAACTGCCCCCGTGATTACCAGTTTCTCCAGACTTTCATCATTCTTTCTAGCAGTATGCCGAAAGTATGTTATGATTCTTTTTCTGTATGATTTAAAGACGATTGGGTAATCTCTAACTCTTGGATGATAGAGCCGTTGGTATGCCTTGTAGTCCATGGAAGCATCTGCCCCCATTACCACATCTCGAAGGTATCTGTCCTGTCCTTCTCACCGTCCATTTTCCAAGAGAGGTATGGAAAATACTATAGATAAAATACTATAAAATTGATCAACAAAAGTTGAATACGACTTGAATCAGTTTTTGTTCATACGTTTCAAAAGAAATTGATTCAAGGCCCGTTCTCGCGGTTCAAGTTTAGTTGACCGATTAAAGTTGATCAACAAAAGTTGAATGAAATCTGTAGTGAGAACCTTTGTTTCAATAGAGTTGATCAACTTTTTAGTTGATCAAGAAAAGATAGACCCAGTCAAACTTCATCGTTCAAGTGATGAGTCATCCACCATTTGCTTTCAAGTTGAAACCTGTCTTGAAACATGTGAACATGTGAATTCAAGTTGATTGTCAAGTTCGCTTTCAACTCGATAAATATAAAAATAAAGATGCAAGAGAAAATGCTTTCGACGCCATTTTTAACTGAATTAAATTGAAACAGTTTTAATTGAAACGTGTGAACAAAAACTGATTCAAGTCGTATTCAACTTTTGTTGATCAACTTTAATCGGTCAACTAAACTTGAACCGTGAGAACGCGCATTAAGACAGAAAATGACCCGCCTGGGTAAAACATTTACCATATTTGATCTTACCCATTCCAATTCAATTAAAAAGGACCACAATCCATTTATGAGACAACCAAGTTTTAAATATTGGATATAAATAAAACACTTTTTTTTATATTTTGTATTCATCACTGTTTTATTTGAGTTCACTACCGGTTTCAAGATCCTCCGTCTTCCTCATCAGGTGAAGATGAACTCAGTTTCTTTCTTTCTTACTTTCTCTGCTTTAAGTAAGTGAGCTATTGCAAATGGGATTCGATGACGCACCGAAATATGACGATCAGAGTATACCGGTATTTATGTTTTTTTTTTGCTTTTTTGGAAAGAGTATATATGACTGAAGTCATAAGTATCCCATATACCCCTGAATACAAGGCGGATAATGTCTGTGTCTTTCGAGGGGAGTAACATGGAGTGAGGTTCGAACCAACACCCCTCCGCACGGAAGTCCAGTATGATACACTACGTCCATACACCTCAATTACGTACACATAATATTCGCTTCGCAACTGTCTAATTAAAAAGACAATAAGATTGAAAATAGGATTAGTGTTAGTATCACACCCTGCGGAACGCCAGCCGTCTGCAGAGTGTTATCGAACAATTAGTTTGAGAATCACAGTTATTGTCTACGCCCATGCAAATAATTCTTGAACCATTTAAATTCGTGAAGTGAGATGCTCAAGTCTAAATTAAATTAATTTAAACCACTTTGAAAGTCGAACAGTGTAAGAAGAGTGAACTGTCACCCACTGTGTGTTCTTATAATCAATATATTTTATTATTATTTATTGTTGTTAACTCGTTACTGTATTTATTGTTAACTCCTTACTGTATTTATTGATGTTAACTCCTTACTGTATTTAATTAAAAATAATACTTTACCTAAGAAATGTATTTATAGGAATAACATAGTACGAGTATATACTCGTATATAGCACCTTATTGAATTGGTTTATAATAATAAATTTATTCGATGAAGATGAAATCGACTTCCAAGTTCTTCTCTTCTCTCAAGGAACATCTCTCAGACACCGATAAGAAATATACAACGGAGACACCCCTGAGTAGAATCAGTACCATCTGTGGTTTCAGGTATCCATCGGGAGTCTTGGAACGTATTTTTGCAAATAAGTTGAACAATTGGTCATTGAAAAATATACGTTTACACGTTTCATTCAATTTCAAAGAGGTTTTATGATACTTTAGGAACTAGTCCTTAAGGGAGAGATTATGATGATCTGTTGACAAATAAAACTCGTTAGATCGCAATGCGGAAAGAGAGGAATTTTATTAGTAACGTAGGTATTTATATCATTTTAGAATGTGCGCGGGAATGCGCTCGCGATATGCCTACGTCTCGTTTCTGCGAATGCAAAAACGATTAATGTTGTATGTAGGTATCATTCAAATACGAAACTGGCGAGACAAGTGTGGTGCGTTCTCGCTCTAGTATGGAATGCGGTCCGCTCCCGGCTATGGTTTGAATGGCCGGCGCGTGGACTTTGTAATTGTTTGTTTTGCATTGCTAAGGAATGCAAAGGTCACTTCATCGGTCATTGACCGTGTGTATGGACGCCCAAAGTGTTCCGAGTGTGCGACCACCACAATACCATAAATTAACTAGCCTAATACCGTAGATACTCTTTTTACTACGTTCAGGTGTAATAAATAATTTATGTATTCAAATTTTACCTTTAAAATTTACCTGAGGTCTGTATTTCACGAATACAAGTGTTGCAAAACTTCAAACTGACAAAAAAGTAATTGATGACTTGTACCTCTTTACCAAAACGCCATTGATTAGTTGTTGCGTGAAGAAATGGCGTATAAAATAGATATTAAGTTAATTTGAAATTTACCTTTTTTCCCTGGCTCCATCCCAACTCACTGTCTGCGAAGACTGTTGGGGTCAGCTCTCCTTGTCCTCAGGTTGTATGCTCTTCTGTCCCGGACTACGTCTCCCGGGCCGTGCCTCTGCATCAGGTTATATTTTTGCACCACCCATGAATTATTTGATCTTCCTCTGGTTGTTATTCGAGGAAGATCCATGGAGATTGCCTGGTTCACAATGTGATCGGGTGCTCTGCGTCCAACGTGCCCATACCATCTCAATCGCCTCTCCTCCATCTTGCTGTTAATTAATTTGAAATTAACCTACCTACTAATAAATACTTTACATCATCATATTGCTCAATTATTGATATTGATTTATTAATTAATTTGATTATTATTGATTCATTCATTATACACTCACCCACTTCTCCCTCATTTCCTCACTGCCTATTTTACAGATAATCTGAAAAATCTACATACAGTAGAAAATAAAGGTAACCCCTTTTTTTTTAAATCACGCATAGAATAAGAAAAAATATAACTAAAAATAAGATGACTTCGTTTTAAATCTAAGTAATTAAAACAAGCGTAGTATAATATTTAGCCAAAAACGTGTGGTGATACGAATATCATTTGATGATTACAATTCAATCATAAATGACATTTAACATTAATTTAAAATGAATGTTTCATGTAGTGCAACGTAAAATATATACAATAATTGAAATGAATACTTCACTAATATTTACGTAGGACAGCAAAAACATTAATGTTTCACCTACAACAGAGGTCGGCAAAGTGCGGCTCCGGAGCCGCATGCGGCTCTTTGGCCCCTTAAGTGCGGCTCTGGCACAAATATCCACAGGCAAGCGGGCAAGATTCTTTCCCTTTTCGGTTCTACATATTCATGCGAAAAATCGTTTTCAAGCATGAACTTTATCAAGAGTAAACTGAGAAGAATTGATGAGAACCTGGAATCGTGCCTAAAATTAAGAATAACAACATACAAACCTGACTTACTTAAACTCTCCAAGGAGATGCAAGGACATTGTTCACATTAAGTGTTTGTCAGTCATTGTCATGATTTAAATTTATGGTTTCCTTAATTACATAATATTTTTTATCAAAGAATAAAATATTTGTAAAATACGAAATCAAGTTTTATTCAGTGTACCCGTAATTTAATGAAGTGCTATAATTATAATAAAGGTTTGCTAAATTAATAAACAGATTTGGCTCTCAAATTTTTTTTAATCGTTGTAATGCACATATTTGGCTCTTTGGCTAATGAGTTTGCCGACCACTGACCTACAACAACACAAAAAATATTAATGTGAAATGAATGTTGCTCAAAGAAGAAAAAAATCAATCTTAAATAAATGTTTCGCGTAGAACAATAATAAAGTATTAATATGTAATTAATGTTTCACGTAGAAAATCTAAAATAACATCAAGGTGAAATTGATTCTTTATGTAAAACAACTAAAAATAAATTATGGTGTAATCTCGGTGTTTTACTAAAAAAATATTAATGCAAGATTAATGTTTCACGTTGAACAATAGAAATATTCAAATATGAAATTAATGGTTTACGCAAACTACTCGTACTAAAAAATATCGATGTGTAATTTGTATTTCAGGTAGAACAAGAGAAAAATATGAATCTCCAATTAATGTTTCACGTAGAACAACTAAAAAATATCAATATGACATTAAGGTTCTGAAAGGTTCTACCTGAGTAGAACAACTAAAGAAATATAAATGTGAAATTAATGTTTCGTGTAGAACAACTAAAGAAGTATAAATGTGAAACTAATGTTTCATGTAGAACAACTAAAGAAATATAAATGTTATATTAATATTTCATGTAGAACAACTAAAAAATATCAATATGAAATTAAGGTTACAGGTAGAACAACTAAATAAATATCAAAGTGACATTAATGTTTCATGTAGAACAACTAAAAAAATATAAATGTGAAATTAATGTTTCATGTAGAACAACTAAAGAAATATAAATGTTAAATTAATGTTTCATGTAGAACAACTAAAAAATATCAAAATGAAATTGATGTTTCATGTAGAACAACTAAAGAAATATCAATATGAAATTAATGTTTCATGTAGAACAACTTAAGAAATATAAATGTGAAATTAATATTTCATGTAGAACAACTAAAAAATATCAATATGAAATTAAGGTTACAGGTAGAACAACTAAATAAATATCAAAGTGACATTAATGTTTCATGTAGAACAACTAAAGAAATATCAATGTGAAATTAATGTTTCATGTAGAACAACTAAAAAAATATAAATGTGAAATTAATGTTTCATGTAGAACAACTAAAGAAATATAAATGTTAAATTAATGTTTCATGTAGAACAACTAAAAAATATCAAAATGAAATTGATGTTTCATGTAGAACAACTAAAGAAATATCAATATGAAATTAATGTTTCATGTAGAACAACTAAAGAAATATAAATGTGAAATTAATGTTTCATGTAGAACAACTAAAGAAATATAAATGTTAAATTAATGCTTCATGTAGAACAACTAAAAAATATCAATATGAAATTAAGGTTTCAGGTAGAACAACTAAAGAAATATAAATGTGAAATTAATGTTTCATGTAGAACAACTAAAGAAATATAAATGTGAAATTAATGTTTCATGTAGAACAACTAAATAAATATAAATGTAAAATTAATGTTTCATGTAGAACAACTAAAGAAACATAAATGTAAAATTAATGTTTCATGTAGAACAACTAAAGAAATATAAATGTGAAATTAATGTTTCATATAGAACAACTAAATAAAATCAAAGTGACATTAATGTTTCATGTAGAACAACTAAAGAAATATCAATATGAAATTAATATTTCATGTAGAACAACTAAAGAAATATCAATGTGGAATTGATGTTTCATGTAGAACAACTAAAGAAACATCAATGTGAAATGGTTTCACGTAGAAAAAATCAAAAAATATTAATGTTGAAGTCATGTGTCACGTAGAACATTAAAAAAATACATTAAAGAGAAATTATTTAATCTTAGATTAAAATAACAAAAAAATGTCAATATTCGTACGTCACGTAGAACATTAAAGAATATCAATGAGAAATCTTTGATTAAAAAAACAAAAATATCAATATTCGTATGTCACGTAGAACATTAAAAAAATATCAATGAGAAATTATTATCATAAATCTACAAAAATACCAATGTGAAATGAAAAAATACCAATGTGAATAAATAACAAAAAATACCAATGTGAAATGAATGTTTTACGTAGAACAACAAAAACATTCCTTTAATTTTAAGAGCTCTCCACCACTGAATTACGAATACTGAATCTTTAAAAAGGTTTACTTGAAGCTTGCTAAAACATTTGTGTCTCGGTTACCATCGGAAGAAGCGAGTTAATATGAAGTTCACATTTTTATCGGTGATCATACTTTTGTCGCTAGTAATTTATAGCAAGGCAAATGATGAACCCGTTACCAAATCGAAATTGACAATAAACGCTGAATATACCAAAAAAATCGACACCGACAATGATGAAACGAAAGAAACAATAAAAACAGAACAAAAGAAAAAAACTGCGAGAAAAAAAAGTATAAACGTTTCAATTCTAGACAATCTAGGGTCCGGAGGAATAGTAGGGCTAGCTCGCAATGTCGGTCCTATCCTGAGAGTATACAAAGTGGCTAGAGCCTTAAAAGTGGAATTCCTCGTCTTGAAGAAAGCATCGCTCAAGATATACAGCGATTTCTGGAATAATCCGTTCTCGAGGATACACGCGACGAAATCTTTGAATTTGTTCAATTCAGATGTAGTCAGAGTGGACGGTTCAGTTACTAAGTTGGAAAAAACTTATCAAAAATCACAGGTGATAGCCACAATACTGAATGGACTTCGTTTAGGAGTGAGATCAATCAGGACCATCACCGATGTTCTCAATGAAATATTACAAATGGAAATTTTCGACGATAATTACATTGAAACGATAAACGTCTGTATCACAAAGCTGACAGAGCGAGGGATGGCGGCTTTGGATGTCGGAACAGAAGTTGCGAAAAAGATTAAAAATATTGTCGAGACTTACATCGACAGAATAATGTCAACTTTTCCTGAATTGTTGTCCTTTGGAACTGATTTTATTTTAACGACATTCTTATGATAACGTCTGACAATTTATTTCATTATAAGATATAATCATACGCCATCGCATCTTCTACAATAAAAGTGCTTGTATATTGGAAAGCTGATTATTAAATTTTAACTGAAGTGATCACCAGCATTACTGTGGTAGATACAATTAAATTTACACCTTTCTACCTTCACAAATAGGTACACTTGGACGTAGTTCAAAGACGCTTTCATTGGTTTCCATATTCTGTAGATGGAATCGTTTTTAAATACCCAACAAGATACTGTAACTAAATAAATAAAAAGAAACAATATTTCACGATTTCTGGAGTACATTTTCGTCTTTTTGCTATTGTTTAACTGTTGGTTTTATTTCTTATTTATAGTTAAGGCACTAACAATGTAAAGGTTTAAAGACATTGTCCTTTGTTTTATCAAACACTGTTTATTACACTTTTTGTAACGGTATAACCCTAACGGTTTCAAGGCTTTCACCTCATCTTCAGGGGAGCACAAACAATACTAATTTCTGTTCGAACTAGTACCGAAATACACGCTTCTAATGGTAAACATTCGGGTTGGGGACTGGAAGGTGAGGGAGGGATGAGACTATCTCGGCGAGCAGCGGAGAAATTCTTGGGATATATTTGTTTGCCAGATGTTCACCTCGATGCACTGACTTAGAAATTTCTAGGGCCTCTAATCTGTCCAATTTATTTCCGTTACTACTGATATGTAAGAATTTGGCATCATCGATAGAAAATGTGTGGTTTTCACGGTGACAATGATTAGCCATTTCAGAATAAATTAGAGGATTTGTTAAGGCGGGTTTGTTCATTTTATTACATTTCATAATTATTGTTAGAAATTGACTTGTGCCTTTTAAAAAATAATGCTTATTTTATTTATTTACTTATGTTTGCGTTCGGCGGCCGAACCCGTCGGATATTAGACCGAGGTTTAACAGTGTAATATCCGACGGGTTCATTTCCATACATATTACTTTTGGACCTCATTTCATCTGAATTTGTGGTACAACTTAGTGACTATTGAATAGCGTTAAGAGCGTTTTTTAGCAATCAAAATAGTTCAAAAGACTTCACCTGATTGAACCTTCCTTAGAACTAACATTGTTTCCATCAAAACTTTTCGGGTTTCATCTTTCAGGGCAGTACCTTGCATATTCAATTAATAAATACACGAATACGTATCAACCATGTCCAAACAAATTGTATGTGTCATATGCAGGATTAAAAATAGACAACTGTCGGATAGGAAACCACCTTTATAAAATTCATGTAAATAAAAAAGCCCCACATGCGCCAGTGAGATGGCAAAGGAAACTATTGACCACGTTTTCTTTAAGTCTTCTGTATGCCCTGGAATCTTTACTCAAGAGATATTTAGAACACAATATAATAATTATTTCTTGTTTTTCTTTGTTTAAACTTTTTTCTATCACCAATTGAAATCAATTTCAGCTCTCAAGTTTAACCATCTGGATTCGCCGATTATACCAACAAAGCTGTTTAAATTAAAACCAAATTGAAATAAGACTTTATGTATTAAAATAGTGGTACAATCGTGTTTTTCTATGTTAAAGTAGTGGTACAATCGTATCTTTCTATGTTAAAGTAGTGGTACAATCGTATCTTTCTATGTTAAAGTAGTGGTATAATCGTATCTTTCTATGTTAAAGTAGTAGTACAATCGTGTTTTTCTATGTTAAAGTAATGGTACAATCGTGTTTTTCCTTGAATAACCGTAAATGTCTTTTTGTGATGTGTCACTTTGATTATTGCAATGTTGTATACACGGATTGACTGGATGTTTAATGAAACAGGTTACAGAGATTTCTCACGTCAAAACTTATTAGTTTATAAACGAGTCAAATGACACAATTTCTGAATAAATTCCTCGGATTGAGTTGCGATGAGTCGATCGTTTTTAAAACGTGCGTCATTGTCTTCAAGGGTCTCGAAGGTTCAATTACTTTATGTGAAGTCTGCATTTATGAAGCCTCTCCGAGGTCGAGTATTGAGATATTTCGGCGATATACTGGGTCATTAAGCCAAATATGGTAACAAGCCAAGGTTTTCCTAGGGCATTCTGTATTGCTTAACCTGCTTAGTGGAATAGTTCATCTGTAGAACAAGGCAATGAGAATGTGATAACAAATATGGTAACAAGCCAAGGTTTTCCTAGGGCATTCTGTATTGCTTAGCCTGCTTAGTGGAATAGTTTGTCTGTAGAACTACGCAATGAGAATATAGTAGCAAATATGGTAACAAGCCAAGGTTTTCCTAGGGCATTCTGTATTGCTTAACCTGCTTAGTGGAATAGTTTGTCTGTAGAACTACGCAATGAGAATATACTAGCAAATATGGTAACAAGCCAAGGTTTTCCTAGGGCATTCTGTATTGCTTAACCTGCTTAGTGGAATTGTTTATCTGTAGAACTACGCAATGAGAATAATCTCAAAGCTTTCAGAGGAAAGTTTGAAATCTTAATTACAGAATGATTTGACACATAAATGTGAAAAAATCAACACAACATCTTAAATTAAGACCTTCGTGACTTAGTTGGTAAGACGCCTATCCCCCAACCTGGAGGTTGCGGGTTCGATTCCCATTGGAACTAGTTTTTTTCTAAAACAGGATTTCAGTCTGGTTTTCGCTAAAGGTCTCTTTGACATCTTCCTAGTTGGCTGGAAAAGGTTGCCACATGGCAATACGACCGCCAGGTTGTACTGTATACGACGAAAGTGTAATACACTACAATACATTAAAGTGACAGATCTGTTTTAGTTTATGAAAGCATTGTCAAAAGCGAAAAAGATTTTATCTTTAATTTAAGTAATTGTTTTATTTTTTTCACATTTAAGTGTCAAATTATTATGTAATAAAATGGAGATTTTCATTATTTATTTTAGTTCAATATATAAATTAAGAAGTTTTAAAAAAATTTCAATACGAGATGTCACCATGTTGAATATAGGATATTTTTACAACTAAACGAATTAATTAACCAACGAATCATGAAAAACGTCTATTTGAGATCATGTCCTGTTAATAAGGGTAAGTTGTTGTTGCCATGCATACTGTCATCTCAAATAGTTGGTTTGTTCTGCAAAGAGGTTGATAGACAAACGATGCAGTAATGTTTTTCAATCTCTTTTTAACAGTTAACGTGAACCAGATTTAAAAATTTACCTACAAAATCTTCATAAAATATACATTTGGAATATAAAAAAAGAAAATCAAAGATGATGTTATGCAAAACAGATATTAACTTAACTAAGTACTGTAAAATATGGTGTAATAGAGATAATGAAATCAACTGATAAGTCTTTTAGTATGAGTTGTGATGCTTTTTTTGATTAACTAAAAGTAACAACAGTTCCTATAGAATTAATATTAACATTAAAGTAGAGACTCATCCATAACTATTCTCAGAGGCTACGTTGAACTGGATACTTCGCAATAATTCAGGATACCGACCAGAGCATGCAAGTTGATGACTACGTGCAGACAGAGTCGAGGATTGTTGGACATAAGCCGTTGGAAACTGAAACAGGCAACCGCTGAAAAAAGACAAGTGTAGGTCGATATTTGGTGTCAATAAAACCAAAACCCATGATGGGTCTTAACGTTTGGATAATCATCAGTATCATGATTCTTCTTCGATTCTCATGTGGTTTTTCTCTCTCAATTAGATGTTCTGTTTACTTATCCATGATTTTTTTTTTCAAAACAGGCTTAGCCCAATTACATTGAAAAATACAAGAATTATTAGGTAACACTAAAAAAATAGATAAAATAAAAAAATTATGTAAAAAAATATGTACTCGTATATGCATACATATATAGGTTATGTTTTATATTTTCACGGAGAGAAGTATACGTTGAATATTCTTCTGGAGTACTCCGTGTAGTTATCATGGTGGTCTTTATATTCCAATATTTCGTTCTGGATTACACCAAAACATCATCAGGGAAAAGATTGATTTAGAATTGACTTTCTGTCAAATTGACATTTGTTAATTAGCGCTTTTGTTTATTTATTTATTTACTCTCTGACCATATTATTATTTTTATTATTATTATTATTATTACACATGACAAGAAATATACACCATTTGAGAAAAAACAACAGGTAATTTGATTTGGACATATAATTTTAATGGATCTGGGTTTGTTGCCTTTCATTTGTCGTATCCCCAGTAAACTAGGCTTTTGCCTGTATCTCACTGAGGATATTTAGCATGAAAAAATAAATCGATACTTCTTTCCGATTTTTGATAACACAAAAAAACCCCGTTGCACGCTCTCATCAACCTGACAAACAGTGACACTCAACTACAACTGGAAACATCTTGCGAAACTCAACTCCTCACACATCATCACTCCAGAAAGAGTGTTTATTTACTTATTTATTTACTTATTTTTATTTATTTACTCTGTGACCATAGATCCATAAGTTTTCATTAGAATTTCTTTTAAATATTTATGTGATTTGTAGCTACTTTTTCTGTTCAATAAGAGAATCCATAGAAATTTACCTTCAACAAACCGTCCAAACACACGTGATAACACACAAAGAATATCAAAAATATGATATTTAATATTAAATGAACGTAAAACACCGATGATGAATAAAATAATAAAATAATAAAAATAACCGAAAAAGTAGCTACAAATCTCATAAATATTTAAAAGTAGCTACAAATCTCATAAATATTTAAAAGTAGCTACAAATCTCATAAATATTTAAAAGTAGCTACAAATCTCATAAATATTTAAAAGAAATTCTAATGAAAACTTATGGATCTATTGTCACAGAGTAAATAAATAAAAGCGTTTATTAACAAATGTCATTGTGACAGAAAGTCAATTCTAAATCAATCTTTTCCCTGATGATGTTTTGGTATAATCCAAGACGAAATATTGGAATATAAAGACCACCATGACGACAACACGGATTACTCCAGAAAAATATTCAACGTTTACATATATAGATACAAACATACACAAACATTCAAAGTTACTTAAATACGTTAAGTGCTTTCTAACGCGCTCAATCCAAGAAGAAAATTAACTTTTGCTTTTGGTAATGTAATATGAAATATGTCAATATCCGAAGCAGTCCCGTTCAAAAGAGTTAAGGCCCTTCCAACAGGCATAGTGACTGGAAGACCTGTTCTTGCGTATGTTATTGAGAACAGTTCTTGCCGGCGCAGTCTAGTGCAATTGTTAGGAACATTTAACGCTAATCTTTGTAGTAATGCTGGGCAGCTCACAACCCCTCGAACAAGTTTGACAACGTATACCAAGAGACACAGAAGTACCCCGATGGATCTCTTCCGGAATATATTAAACACTCATCTATGATATTAACCGCAGTAACCATTCCACATGAGCATAGCGGGGGATTAATGAAATCTCACGTACGAGGGTCATCTAGAAACTAAGGTTACAGGGCTCCAGAGGCCGGGGGAATTTTTTGTTTCGAAGTTGGTGCACCTGGCGTGTAGGGGGGTCCTAATGGTCAGTTTGTTTGGTCCCGCGTGTTTGTCGGCCATTTTGTTCAGTCACAGTAAATTCTTCCGATGGAGAGGTCGTCGCGCGCTCCCGCCACCTACCATCCGTGCGAGATCCGTGCGGTCATCTGTTTTTTGACTGCAGAACAATACCGCCGCGAATATCCATCGGAAGCTCGTGAAAGTTTATGGTAGTGATGTGATGAGTCGACAACATGCCACGAAGTGGGTTAGGTTCTTCAGAGAAGGCCGTACTGATACTCATGACGAGGCAAGGCAGTGATTTCTGACGAACTTGTGCAAAAAAAATTAAAGAACAAGCGCGAAATGACCGCCGTGTGACGCTTGACGACCTTCACGAAGAATTCACTGACATTTCTCGAAGTCTCCTTGGTGATATTGTGTCGGAAAAACTTGGTTACAAGAAGTTGTGTGCGAGATGGGTGCCCAGAATGCTCACACCGGAGCACCGTCAAAATCGCGTGACCGCCGCGCGTGAATTTTTGGATCGTTTTGCACAGGAGGGTGCAAAACGATCCAAAAATTTGCACATAGAGCCCAGAAAAGAAGCTTTTCTGAGCTTTATCGTGACGGGAGATGAGACGTGGGTGTGTCACTACACCTCAACAATTTTCCAATGATCAGGAGGTCGAGGAAGCTGTGAAGAAGTGGTTGAAAGAGCTGGCGGTGGAGGTATATGACACTGGCATACAAAAGCTGGTGCCCCGACTATAGAAATGTCTCGATCTCGACGGCGATTACATTGAAAAATAGTTTAATATATTTGTGAAAAGTATCCGGTGAATTTCAATTAAATACATACTATACAAGCATTTTTCGATCCTACATAAATGTTGTAACCTTACTTTCTAGATGACCCTCGTATGTAAGGTGTGTGTGTACTGCAAATATGCGAGTCAAATGAGATTAGGAAACACCAACGTATCTTACGGTACTTCTTAATGGAGCCATCTTCGCAGAGAAGTAAAAGGTAGGCGGTTTGCAGGTATTGGATATAATGCTAAAGAAGTTTATTTTCGAGTATCACTAAGCATAGCTTCGTTGAGCTGGGAATCACTAAGGTTTATGTGGACGCTTGTAAATCAAATGAGGGGATAATATTCTGCTCCAGAGTATACTCAGGCCATCACTGCCATGCTTACAGAATGTTAAGTATTTTTTAAGGCTGTAAGTTTTTATCTATCAGTGATTTCATGTGGTACGAATGGGATATTTGGACTCTAGAACCCATATTTTAGTAGAAAATATGATATTTGAGTTTATCTAGTGGATTTAAGAAGATCTCACTAGTTAATATAACTAACCACAAGAAATTAATAGTAACGTAAGTTTTCAGGATAATTCTGCTTTTTGACCGTCTGCGAAATGGCAATTATGAGAACTCTACGCGCTATTGTCTTCCCAGCAATAGCGCGTAGAGTTCTCATTTCCGTTGTCCTTGGCATACTTTTTGTCCTGACAGTGTCCGCCCTCGCTTCGATGCCATATGTGAGGATAGGTCGCAACACAGGTCTTATAAATGCGTACCTTACTATCTGTTCTCATATCTGTATTCCTCCATATAACATATCTTTGGTGATGCAATTAGAAGTATTCTGTTTCATAATATTTTTATCACTTTGATCACGGAATTTAAAGAACAAAGTACCTAAAGTAAAAATTATCCATGCCAATGAGCCCACTAATATCATAAGCACAAAGAACAAGAAACAGCGGCCCTACTACCGACCCTTGTGGTAAACCATACTTTACAATACTCGTATCCTGAGAAGACTCTTCTTGATTAACAACAATAATGGGCTGTCTTATATTTGACAAATAAGAATCAACTCAGGTGAGGGCACTCCTTGAAAAAAACAATAATCATCCCCAAGTCTTTGCAAGAGGATTTCATGATCGACCGTATCAAGGGCAGCACTCATGCCCATAATAGTTATTAAAGCTATTTTCCCCTCTTCTACCCCAGTCAACAAATCCAGCCCCAGTTATAAAAAATGTTTATAAAAAGTTGCACTTCAATGAATACAGGTTGCTATTGTTTTCCTTTATCCTTTCCTTCCTCCCCAACTTCCTCACACAATGTGTCACATGCTGTGAATTATGACTTGAAATGATTTCATTTGTATTGTTTGCGTTGTCTTTATGTTTCATCGATTGTTTAATTCTAATTTTCAAATGATCAGATTTCGACAGGTTAAGTTAGGATTATGAATAATAGAAGATTGTGCATAACGAGGTGAATTAATGTGGAGGAGGCGAAAGTTGTATGTTTTATTGTATATAGAAAAACTTAGAAATATGTTCTCTCTTCGAATAATTCAGCAAGGGATATTTATGTATGTATAATATTCTTCATCACAGCTGATTTTGACAGCTCAGTGCAGGTCTACACACGAGTACATACACACCCTTTAATGACAGTTGCATTGTCATATTTTTTCAAGGTAATAAATTAAACCATCCATGAATTGTCACGCAAGCAGGCAAAAATACGAAGACTCCACTTGTTCAAAGCGTTAAGTTTTTATAACAACTGAAATATATTATTATAACCAGACACCTACCACGATTAATATAAGTTCTCATACAATAGAACGTGTAAACACCTTCACCTACCTGGGATCCATAGTGACAAGTGTTAATGATGCATCTATCGAGATTAAACGTCGAATATTCATGGCAAATAGATGCTTCTTTGGTCTGAGAAAACACCTTATATCTCGGTTGTTGTCCAGAAGGACAAAACTTACAATTTACAAGACACTGCTACGACCTGTCCTCACATATGGGTCTGAATGCTGGGTATTGAGTAAGAAGAACGAATCTTCCCTTCTAATATTTGAAAGAAAAATACTCAGAAAAATATTCGGACCCATACAGGAAAATGGATCTTGGAGAGTGAGATATAATGAGGAGTTATACAGCATATACAAAGAGCCCAACATCATAAAATACATCAAAATTGGGAGGCTACGTTGGGCGGGGCATGTAGCAAGAATGGGAGAAGAGGAAATGCCTAACAAAGTACTCTTTTCCAAGCCCCACGGAAGACGTAGCGTGGGTAGACCGAGGCTTAGGTAGATGGATGGGGTGCAGAATGATGCAAACGTGATTGGCATCAGGGGCTGGAGGAGTGCATCCCAGGATAGGGGGTAATGGCAGCGACTGCTGGAGGAGGCCGGGGCCCACAATGGGCTGTAGTGCCATTGATGATGATGATGATGAAATATGTTATTACCACTGATAATTTGTCATTGTATTGTATTGCATTTACTTCTTCGCGGGATTATTTATTGGTATGTGGCAATCTGTTACAACCAACTATAAATATATTAAAGAGACCTGAAGAGAAAACTTTAATTATTTCACATATTGTTTATAGTTAAGGCATTAACATTGTGGAGGTTTAAAGACATTGTAATTTGTTTTATCAAACACTGTTTATTCCACTTGTTAAAACGGTATAAACCTACCGGTTTCAAGGCTTTCACTTCATCATGAGGGAAGCACAAACATGGCTTGTTTTTGCTCCCCTGATGACGAGGTGAAAGCCTTGAAACCGATAGGGTTATACCGTTACAAAAAGTGGAATAAAAAGTTTTTGATAAAACCAATTACAATATAATTATTACCTTTAAAAAATGAGTACCTATGGGAAACAAACTCTTAATTTCTGGGCTGGAGGACAAGTTTCTTACCAACTAAGCCACCGAGGTCTTCGTCAAGCATGACCAAGTTCTAGCTTTATCCACAGTGTAAACAAACATTATATAATATTATATTAAACACCCGGTCAGGGAAATAATTCACGGATCAACTTATAGTAAGATACTTTTGTAACTTCACCGGCATTTAAACTACATACAGCAGGAATGATTGAAAACAAACGTCGAACCACTGTGAGGCAATATTACACCAGTAATTTAGTGGTACGAATAATGTGCTTGAGTTCTTTTACTCATAATGAAATTACCACAAATAAAAACGAATCGGCAGAAATTCTTGATGACTTTTTTAATAGCGTGAGAAAGAAAATAATTAACAATAAATTCAAGGAGAAAATTTCGCTGTTTGTAAGGCTTCTCTTAGAGATGAAAGAATCTAAATACAATAAGATTAAAGAGGTTACTATATCAGAGGTCTCCAAACTACGGCCCGCGGGCCAACACCGCCCCGCGAGCACCACCAATCCGGCATTGAATGAAAAAAATAATATTAATAATATTTAGCACTTATCGGTCACATAAGAGATATTTTGTGAAAATCGGAAATAAATTCACCAATACAATCAAACGTGTGCCAGTGTATGACGTAGATATATACATTCTAAAATAACCGCTATGGGTGAGGAAGCGACGCTATTCACGTCTCACTCTTACTCTACTTCGGTACATGGGAACGCAATAAATAGAATCTCAGTTTGCAGTTGTATTTCTTCCTTCGAAGTATAACATACACAGTGTTAGTCCGTATCAGGTCTCAGTTTCTCTAGCGCATTCATCTGAGGTGGTCTTTTTGCCCGTTTTGTGAAAGTCAGCCGATATTTTTTTCATGTTTTCAGCTATTATCAATTTCAAATATTATCACTTTTGACTTCAAATTTAATTAATTTAAGCGATTGGCTATGAATATTCTTATTTTTTCCGATTTTCAATCGCTCATTTTTACATGTGTATTGAATACACATCACCGGAACGGGCGGAATTTTTTTAGCACAGGAAGGGAAAGGTTAATATAGAAGACAATTCTCCCCAGGATTGTCTACATCAAGTTTATGTTAATAGGATTGTACAGATATACAATATAGAAATGCTATAAGTTAGGGTTTCTTGAGATTCTCTATAGAAGAGATTCAGTTTTTTCCATACAGCCTTAATGATTTAGTATAACTAGACCGGAGGAAGTTCTTGCATATACGATATGATAAACGAAATAATGCAAAAAACCATTAAGAATATTTATTTATTTAATTAATTAATCAACGACACAACAGTGTATTTTATAAACAAATGTACATAACTCAAGTTACAACTAATTCACCTCCCGATTGTGCACAGTTACAACAGGACCTAGACTCCCTAGTCTCCTGGAGTGAGCAAAATCATCTTCTGTTCAACATTAATAAATGTGTCTGTGTATCTTATAGTCGATCGTTTTCACCAATCCACCATCAGTATACTATACAGGGAGTGGCATTAAACAGAGTTTCTGAATTCAAAGATTTGGGCGTAACCTTTGATGTCGGACTCACGTTCGTTAACCATGTCTCACGTTTGATATCGGACTGTTACAAACTACTCGGTTTTATAATGAGAATATCAAGAGAATTTAACAGCACCGATATCCTCCGAAACTTATACAATTATCTAATTAAAACCAAATTAGAATATGCATCTACGGTTTGGGCTCCTCATCAGCTCAAATATAAAAAAAATATAGAACAAATACAAAAAAAATCCTCAGATATCTATGGTACAGAACAAAGGGCGATTACCCAAAATATGCTCACCATGCCGAAATTCCCACTTTGTGTAACTATAGAAGCCTCGAAACAAGAAGGCAAGAATCCATTGCGATATTCCTAATAAAGGTTTTCCAAGGTTGCTTTAAATGTCCTGCGATTCTAGAAGCACTAAGTTTATATGTACCCAATAAATATAGCCGTGCAAGGAATCACCTTCTGTTCTACATACCAACTTACAGAACGAATATCATGGCTAAACACTCAGACACGCGTGGTATAGAGATATTGAACCAACTGAATAACACTGTTGATATACTCGTATTTTCGGTACCGTATAGCAGTATGAGAAGAATCCTGGCTGATATTCTTCCTAACGAATAAGCTAGCGCTAGAAGCAGACCCTGTTTGTGTAACAAGAGTATACCGTGCAAAGTGGATAAAAAAAAATATATTTAAAATTATCAATAAAATAACAAAAATTATCTCAAACTAACATGTAGATACAAAAAAGAATAATTATGAAGTAATTGTTTAAGTAAATTTTTATTTATAAATGATCTACATTTAAATTCAATATATGTATGCATATTGCAAAATTTGCTGATTAATATTAAAATCCGAAAGGGGCCCTACTTGGATCATGTACTTAGAGGAGTAAAGTGCAAATGACTGCACCTGATCATCCAAGGCAAAATAGAGGGTCGAAGAGGTGTTGGCAGGAAGCAAATCTCCTGGCTCCGCAATACACGTGATTGAGCTGGTACAAGGGGCGTTGGAGATCTTTTTCGGGCAGCCGAGGACAAATATGTCTACTATCAAGTGATATTCAACGTTGGGGAGAGCTGACATGACACTGGGAAGAATATTGCAAAATATTACCAAATTATCGAAAAAAACTTATGTAACAGTAGAACACGAATGTTATAGGGGAAAAATGATATGATTGAATTGTTCCATCAATATATTAGTTAAAGCTTGCTAATTAGAATACTGATATTATTTTAAAGTCAGTTTAGATCATTTTTGGAAGTGGAACAAGTCAGTTAATTAAGTGTGTTATCAGTGGTACAACACGTACATAAAACAAGAATAATTGGATTTATTGAGAAGTTTAATGTTAATGAAAGATCTCAAAAATGTAACAAAGCACATAGGCTTTTATTTGTAACACGAGATGTAAGTTGCTTTGCAACTTCAAAACATTCCATACGTTGAGGCAGGGGTACTCAACTTCAGAGGGAAATAATTGTCCTTGTTATGTTTATATTGGGTTATTAATATTGATAAAGGTTATTTACAATATATTAATAAATATTGTAAAGAGGAACCTCTCAAATGTGCGAATCTATAAAGATTTTTTGCGAATATGAGCAAAACGTTTACGGGGAAAATTTATTCTGAGACCATTCACTGTCAATTGAATTATGTTAATCAAGACCAAGTAACTAATAAAAAAATTAACCAGTGACAGCTGCAGAAAGAGAATAAGGTATGATGGACTTATATAAAATATGGAAGCCCTAAAATTATTCAGAAATATGTACAATATTAACACCAATTATACACATCATAAATATTTCAACAATTCTTTACATCTTGTTTGTTTTCCCATGATGATGCGGTAAAAATCTTGAAACCGGTAGGGTGATACTGTTATATAAAGTAGAATAAACATTGTTTGACTAAATAAATAACAGCTTTTTAAAAATTATTTATATAACACTTTACAGTATAAAAATTTAGCAGGTTTATTGCCATGTGGTAATCTCATCCAACTAACTAGATATACTACCTTGATCAAAAAATTTTAGGACTTTATTCATAAAATCGAAAATACAAGTTTATTCATCAAAATCGATATGGTCCTCTTCAAAGTACTCCCCATCGACTGCAACGCACTTACGCCAGCGCTTGAGCCATTCCTCGAAACACCGTTGGTACTCAATTTTCGGTATGTCCATCAGAGCCGTCTTCGATTTTTTCATGACATCCTCTCGGGCGCTGTAACGCGTTCCGCGAAGCAGTTTTTTAAGTCGGTTGAACAGGAAAAAGTCGCAGGGAGCCAGATCAGGTGAATTCAAAGGCTGTTGGATAGTGGTCGTGTTGTTTTTGGTCAAAAACTCATGGAAATCATGTCTTTCGCGATTTCAACGCGGTCCTTTTTTTGCATGAAATTGAGGTCTTTCGGCGCCAGTTTTGCAGCGACACGTCTGAGGCCCAAATCACTAACCAAAATGTCTTGAGCTGATCCATAAGCGATGTTAAAGTCCTCTACCAGCTCTCTGATGGTCAATTTGCGGTTTTCGGCCAACATATCTTTGATTTTATCGGTTTTCGACTGCCACTGCGTTCGTCATCCTCGACCGACTCACGACCACTTCTGAAGCGTTTGTGCCACCGAAAAACACTTCTCCAACATTTCCAAGGTCTGCGGACCATTAAATCCGTTTTTCACACAAAATGTTATGCAAACTCGTTCATGCACAGTTGATGACATTTTCAAACTTGTAAAAAATCGAAAACACGCACAAAGGTAGATGTACTCAATACAGAGTAACTTTTACAAATGTCAAGCTATGATGCTGAAATTTGGAGGGAAGTGTCAATGATAGATGTGGTAACCTAACAAAAAAAAAAGAATTCCAATCGGGTGACAGACAACGCCACACGCTGGCCAGGCCTAAAACTTTTTGATCAAGGTAGTAAGTAAATATAGGAAGTTACATGGTCGCAAAAAATATTCAAATCTTTATTTATTTATACAACATTCATGTATGTAATAAAAATATAAGTGAGATATCATCAATTAAAGGGAAAGGAAGGGGTGGTGGAAAGGAAAGGAATATCGGGAATAAAACACAATTTGAATTAAGAGTTTTTTCTCAATTGCTTTTAAAAAAATAATCTTAATTTTGAAACAGAAATATTTCCTGATATACTCGTATATACAAAAAAGCAACAATTACTTTAATTCAAAATATTTAAGAAAACTGCAATAAATGTCAGTCGCATTAATTAAAAATAACGATATAATCTATGTTAACCAGTCCAGTTTTATGTAAAATAAAAGTACATAAGATGCGATTGATCTGTTTTAAAGAAGGCTTGCTGGATAAGTCATTGAAATGTGTCGGGATTTTCATTGATCTAAAGAAAGTCTTCGGGCAGCATCTCACATAGATCTAAGGAAAGTCTTCGGCAGCATCTTACGCTTATCCGTGTACACCATCTTGCGTAACAAAATTTACTTATCATTTCAACTCTTAATTTAAATGTTTAACTTGTAGCGACCGTGCGTGCGGTCTCTGAACTGACTGAGGCGATCTTTGCCCGCCCGGTCATTGAACTCGCTCTGCAAGGAATTTGAGACGGCGCTGAGCGAAGGTCGCCGCGCGGTCATTGAACTCACTACTAGCGAACAGCGAAAGTGAGACGCCGACATATCTCTTGCCTCTCCTACAGACCGTAGTATGAAATGTATATGGAACACGTGACAATAACCATGTGTCCGGCGAAGCGAGACGGTGACATGTTCTGCGCCGTTCTATACATTATAAATACATACGCTCTCAATAAACTTTCTCTCTTTGCTTATCTCGATGACTTTTATTAAAACAACCTCATCCTTCTATGCGAAACACAAGCCCCTAAAAACTGAATAAGGACTTTATTTGGATTAACCGCGATTTTCAATCAACCGGGTTCAAGTGGTTCCCAATATATAGGATAATCGGCGCTCCACTGCATTTACAAATGTTACCATAATACTTATAAATATTAAGCTCGCCAGTGCTCGGTTACATTGCCTGATTTAGATAATACAAATTGATAAAAAAAAAAAAGATATTTATTGTTTTTATGACCAAATGCGAAAAAAGTTAAGTCTTTTTTCTTTGTTATTTTCTAATGATAAAAATATGCGCAAATTTGGTAATGTAATATATTTCGTAAATAAGAACAATAAATTCTCACTTGTCTTCGATATAAGAAAATAAAGCATTATAATTTTTTACTCCAATTCGGCGCCCAATCCGAGCTGCGTCTGGGGCAGCGGCCCCTTTTACCTACCCATTGTTCCACCCCTGTCAAATTCAACTATAAACCATTTTATTGGCTTGATATTTTCATATATATATTCTTTATTAATCCGAAAAAAAATATATTCAATCGGTCAGGTCCTTTTTACATGTACGAGTATGTATGTTATATGCCCTTATATTGTCTTTTTACATGTACGAGTATGTATGTTATATGCCCTTATATTGTCTTTTTACATGTACGAGTATGTATGTTATATGCCCTTATATTGTCTTTTTACATGTACGAGTATGTATGTTATATGCCCTTATATTGTCTTTTTACATGTACGAGTATGTATGTTATATGCCCTTATATTGTCTTTTTACATGTACGAGTATGTATGTTATATGCCCTTATATTGTCTTTTTACATGTACGAGTATGTATGTTATATGCCCTTATATTGTCTTTTTACATGTACGAGTATGTATGTTATATACCCTTATATTGTCTTTTTACATGTACGAGTATGTATGTTATATGCCCTTATATTGTCTTTTTACATGTACGAGTATGTATGTTATATGCCCTTATATTGTCTTTTTACATGTACGAGTATGTATGTTATATGCCCTTATATTGTCTTTTTACATGTACGAGTATGTATGTTATATGCCCTTATATTGTCTTTTTACATGTACGAGTATGTATGTTATATGCCCTTATATTGTCTTTTTACATGTACGAGTATGTATGTTATATGCCCTTATATTGTCTTTTTACATGTACGAGTATGTATGTTATATGCCCTTATATTGTCTTTTTACATGTACGAGTATGTATGTTATATGCCCTTATATTGTCTTTTTACATGTACGAGTATGTATGTTATATACCCTTATATTGTCTTTTTACATGTACTAGTATGTATGTTATATGCCCTTATATTGTCTTTTTACATGTACGAGTATGTATGTTATATGCCCTTATATTGTCTTTATTCAATCATTAAATAGCGGAACGGTAATCTATTGATTGAATTATACAAAGTTTATTAATTTTTTGATTAAGACATAAATCTACGAGTTTTATCGTTAATTTTGATTCAGAAAGAAATCACTAATTAATAGTTTGTAGTATGAACTTTACCGATTTCCGTGGATAGATTTAATCGCTCAACTGCTCAGTGCGGCGCTCTTTATCAAATAATAGTTTAAAAAAAACGAAATATAAAAAAAAAACATCCCTTAACTGCATAAAACAGTTCTGGTAGTCGTTTAGGTTTGATTCAGTATAGCTCGCAATAGTGACTGCCACTGTTTCCCCTCGACAATGTCAAACTCGTCACAGTTTTCATAATTTTCTATCATCATTTCCTAAAATAATTTCGATGTTTTGCTACTTTACAGGACCGTACAAAGACTGTAGAATAAATGGATGATACTCAGATATTTTGGCTCACTGTATGCTTTTCCGGTGAAAAATAGCCTAATGAAGAGATTCCTCTTTAGCAGGTAGAAGTTGGTTGTAAGTAAAACACAATAGACTATATTGAAACAAGGAATGTATTTTTTGATCAGGTTAATAATTTACTCGGAGTGTCGGTCCGATTTTCAGACACCTTTCTCCTTCATCTGGTATTGTAAAACGGACTTGGGCTATATGTTTTGGATATTTGGGTGGTGGTGTATTTTTTAACGTTTTGCCCTCCTTATGTGCGGCCAATCGCTGACCGTAATCGCCTATTGTTGCCCGTGCATGCCGTCATGGCTAGCGAGATATTACATATCTCACACGTTTTCGCATGCATGGGCCGGCCGACTTTTGATACTAACTCTCGCGAAGGCCGCACATAATGTAATTACGGTCGGTACACAGCAAGTACACCAAACAAAACATCAAACAAGAAATTATACAACAAAATATCAAACAAGAAATATACGTCAAGTCATATTTTAGGTGACGCATACGTCCGATACAGCTACTGTAGATTATATATTATTAAACTGATTATATAATAGATTTGAATATAATAATTTTAATTTGAAATAAGATTTACAAACTTTATCGTCTAACGGCGCCATTATGGATTTAATATTTTGATTGATACCGACATACGAGGGGAGGTCAATAAACTTACGGAATTACGGGGTTAAGGGAGCGGGTGGTAGTGCGCATGCGCATGTTCCGATAATATGACTCATTATTAGTGTATTCACTTAGTTTTAGTCTAATTTTGACATTATTATTTAAGATGTCGTCGGGAGAGTGTGTGAAACGTCAATAACATCCCAAGTGTAGAATAAATTAAGTGTCGCGTCGTCATTAAGTTCCTCACAAAATAACAAACACTTCAAATCATTTTTGAAGATAGTAGCGGTTTAGAGGGTATGTTGCCTTGGAAAAATAATGTTTCACAAGTGGCATAGTCTTTTTAAGCGAGGGAGAGAATCGATTGAAGACGATCTCCGACTAGGACAGCCTATTGAGGTCACTCCTTCAAACATTGTCAAAAAAGTAGAAAAGCTTATGCTGAAATATGCCTACCTAAACAAACAACAGCTTACAAAAATGGTTAGAATATCACTTACAACCATTCTGAACATACATCAGCATCTAGGGATGTTAAATGTCAGTGCAAGGTGGGTACCCGGAATATTCACGCCACTTCAAAAACAACGAGTCGAATGTCCACGACAATTTTTGAACCTCTGCAGAAACAACCAAGATGAGATTTTGAGCCAAATCGTTATAGGAGATAAAACTTGAGTTCATCATTATGTGCCTGAGTCAAACCAAAGGTCCATGCAGTTACATAAAAAGGGCACACACCCCCCTAAAAAGCTTCAAAGCGTCGCAATCGGGTGGATAAATGCGAAAGGCATACTGTTGATAGTTTACAAATATAAGGGCATCACAATAACTGGAGAGTACTACTTTAGTCTGCTGATGCAGTTAAAAGAAACTGTAAAGGAAAAAATGAGAGGAAAATGAACAAAAAGGGTGCTGCTTTTGCATGACAATGCACCCGTGTACAAAAGCAATTCTGCATTGGCAGCTCTTCACAACTGTGCCCTCTAAACATTAAATCAACCTTCTTACAGCCCAGACCTGGCTCCGTCTGACTATTATTTGTTTCCAAATACGAAAAAAGAACTTCAAGGGAAGAAATTTACGGACGATGAAGTGCAAATTCGGCTTATTTTGAGGGCAAAAGCATTTTTTTTCGTGGGCATAAACAAGCTTATTGAAAGTTCTGAAAAATGTATTATACGTTAGTTAATGGTGAACATATTGAAAAAGGAAAAGTAAAAATTGTTTTATTTTTCTCCTTCATTCCGCGAATTTATTGACCTCTCCTCGTATCATCACGCAGTCTCCACGCCAGAATTTCCTATTGTAACAAACACCTTTCGACTCTAATACATCCATACACCTTCTAATTCAATTCCTGCGCTATTTCGTTAACTTTTAACAATTTCTTCTTTCAAAATAACATTACCTTGATTGATCACACTTTCCTTGGTCTTTCTTTATCACGCCTTCCCCTCACATTTGTTTTGTACTCATACATTTATTCCGTTAGAATTCCTTCATTCATTCGTTCTGTATGCCATAACCAGAGTGTTCTTCTTCATATTACTTAATACAATAATCTTCAGTCTATTATACATTTATTCCTTATGACTTAATTTCGTATTATTTTATACATTGTCACCAGATATACATATATATTTTTTACATGGACGCATTTCTACAGCAGGTATTCGGCTCCTTTTAGTATTTTTCTATGTCCACGTTTCACTTCCATATACCAAAGTTGGTACTAGAACACATTTATCTACTGCCATCTTAGAAGATTTTAATTGTATCTGGTTCTAGTGTGAGTGTTTTATTGCCCCATTGACTTGGTTTTCTATCTCTACACCCCGTTCGATATTCCTCGTGACTCTTCCATCGTTTGATACAACCATACTTTAACCCTTCCTGTTCTGTGATGTGTAACTAGTACACATTGCTTCTAAAAACTTTAATATTTCTATAAATATAACAAATACTGGGCTCAAATTTTAGGTATTCCTCTTTAGATTTTAGGTATTCCTCATAGAATCTTTATAATATTGTATAGAAAGTTGGCCAATTATTTATTATACTCGTAAGTGCTTTAAAATTAAATTATCGTCTTCAATTCAAATTTAAACAAAATTATATAACGCCGTTATAGAAAGCAAACTCTCCTCAAGCGTACTTAACCCTTCCTTCCCTGTGATGTGTAACTAGTACACACTGCTTCTAAAAACTTTAATATCTCTTTAAATATAATAAATACTGGGTTCAGATTTAGTCATTCCTCCGTAATATTATACATTTACGCGTTGAATGAAAAAAATAATATTTATAATAATTTGCACTTATCGGCCACATCAGAGATATTTTGTGAAAATCGGGAATAAATTCACCAATACAATCAAACGTGTGCCAGTGTGTGACGTAGGTATGTTCATCCTAAAAAAACCGACATGGGTGAGGATGCGACGCTATTCACGTCTCATTCTCACTCTACTTCGGTATATGGGAACGCAAGAAATAGAATCTCAGTTCGCTCGCTTCAGTAGCTCGCGGGTTTTCGTTTGAGATGGTCGCTTCGCCCGTTTCGTGAACGTCGGTCAATGTTTTTTTTTCATGTTTTCAGCAATTAAATTTCAATTATTACCGCTTTTGACTTCAAATTTAATTAATTTAAGCGATTGGCTATGAATATTCTCATTTTTCCGATTTTAAATCGCTTAATGACCACCTATTTATTGACCTCTGTAGCTCCTTCACACGTGAATCTATGAAAATATTGAACAACTAGAGTCACATAAAACATACTTCAGTACCCGGCAGTAAGTAATACAAATCGGGCTAAAGAAAGAGACTGTCTGCCATAATCGGCTAACTTCGGCTTTGTTTGTGCGTCATCTCTGTCGCACGATTGACTGACAAATCGCGACGGAACATGTGTATGAATGACAGAGACGACGCTCTACAAAGCCGAAGTTAGTCAATTATGACCGACAGTATATTTCTTAACCCCGATGTGTATTACTTATCGTCGGGTACTGTACTTCCCTTTGAATTTAAATTATTGAAAATAGACAATGGTGCCCCAAAAAAGAGGTGCAAAGATGGCCTTAAGTTCAATTTCACACTTTGTAGTTTACATGCTCAGAACTGGGTTGCAACGGCACAGGAGCATGCCCAGTGGAGAGTTACTGTGGCTGAATGGGTGTCATTTTTTGAGGATGGGAGACGCGACCGTTAAAAATAAAAAGAGTGCCCCAGTATGTTTTATGGACCTGTCACGTCACCAGAAATCACCTGGAAGATTGTGCAAACACTACGGAAGGTTGTGCGGGTCAAACTTTAATGCCACCTCAAAGTACACGATACGGAGCGATAATTGCCTAAGTAAGTTAAGTAGAGTAAATTAAGTAGAGTAAACATCTGCCTAAGTAAGTTAAGTAGAGTAAACGATTCATTGTGGGCTGCATAAACTGTCAATATATAGTATGTGGGCTGCATAAACTGTCAATATAAATAAAAAACGATGGATGTCTTATAGGGCTAAAGATGAAAATTTGGGGTGTTTTAGTAGCCCTTGTTTCTTTAATTACCATTTGAATAATGATTTTATGCTTATATTTATGAATCAACACCTCTCCGTCGTCTTGTCCCTCATGTTTGAGGATGGCATCAGCCGTCGATGACCCTTTTAATGGTCTCCTTTTACCTGGATCAGTTCTGGGTCGGAGAGCACCCGATATTGAAGATTCCGTCGCAGTCCTGATCAGGTCACTTCATCTGGTTGGGGGTCTTCTTCGAGATCTCGTTTCTTCAACGGTTTCGATGACCACAAATTTCTCCAGACTGTTATAATGTGACTTTTCATAATGTGGTTGAAATACTTCAGGACACGTCGTATACACAATGACGAGAGTCGATTCATTATTTTGAGCTCGATTAAGATGGACACATTTGTTCTCATGTATGTCCATGGTATCCGGAGCATTTTGCGCAAACACTACATCTTAAAGACATCAATCCGTCGTCTTTCCGATTCTCCCAAGGTCCAAGTTTCAACACTATACAATAATGTTGAGAAAATCAGTATTAGGACGACCCTTATTTTTGTTTTTTTAAATATATCACGTTTTGATTTTCAAACAAAATTTTTTGCGGTGAATTAATTAAGCGCCGTCACTGGATGTTGAAAGTCATAAAATCTATGAAAAGAAGTATATTTCAAGTTTCAATTTCATTGTAAGAAGTGACCGCCTTTCTGATTAACACAATGAATCCGATAGGTGGGCTCATCATTTTAATTCTAATTTCTATCACCTGCGCTACCCCATCATCAGAGACGGAAGAAGACGATACGAACCACTCTACACAAGGATCAGTTGTTATAAAGGAGGGAGAATTCCACCTACAAGGACCTGGTGATAAAAAACTGGGACATTTCAAATATAATTTCACTAGACAAATATTCAAAAACGGATGGGGTTCTAAAGGTAGTAAAACCGTAGGAGTTATCAATTTGAATATTGGTAAAGGACGGCAGTCAAAGAGTAAAAATAAACAAGCTATAGCTAGTGTTGGATCTTCAAGTTTAATAAATAATGATACAGACAATACGTATGCAAACTCTGCTGTCATTGCCGAAAATGATAAAGCAAGTATCAGCGGGCATGATGAAATAAAGGAATCATATTTCAAGGGAAAAGAAACTTCGGGATTAAACCGACAGCAATCTGATAGTATAGAGGAAAGCAAAGATAACAGTTTCAGTAAAGAAGAACTGAAGAAAAATGAAAACGGAAATTACTATAGCGAAGACGAAAGTAGGATTAATGAAAATCATAAGCAGGATGTTGGAGGTGCCATGATCAGTGGACAAGGAAAGTATGGATTAAATCTGCAGTATACTGGAGGTAGACAGATAAGTGAAGATGCTAGTATTAATGGACAGAGTTCATTTGAGTCAAGTGCCTATGGAAACGGAAAACATTATAGCGAAGACGAAGAAACTGATGATTTAGCAAATGGGCAATTAAAATCTACTAAAACAGAATTAGGATCCACTTTCGTTATTGGGGGTGGAGGAAGCTGGATTTCTGGACAAAAAGTAGATGGACAATCAAGTCAAGGGATACCTAATGATGTTAGTTTTAATGAACAGGGTTCTATTGGATCAACTTATAATGTAAACGGGAATAACTTTAGCGAAGATGAAAGGAATTATAAAGATTTAGTAAATGAACAAATTATGACTACAGAAGCAAATGATGAATCTACTTTCGTTATTGGAGGGGGAGAAAGTTGGATTTCTGAACATAATGCAAATGGAAGAGCTAGAGAAGAGAAACCCAAGGGTGGTAGTTCTAATGAACAGATTTCCTTCGATTCAAATTATAATGAAAATGGAAATCACAATAGTGATGACAAAAGTAATTATGGAGGTTTAGTAAACGAACAATTCATGACTACCGAAGCAAATGTAGGATCTGCTCTTGTTGGGGCTGGAGAAAATTGGATTTCTGGACAAAATCTAGTTGGAGAAGGCAGTAATCAGATAAACAACGATGCTTATTTTAATGGGCAGGGTTCATTTGGATCAAGTTTCGCTGGAAACGTGAATCACCAATCAGCGGGTTCAGTTGATGGCTATTTTAACTACAACGCAGTTACAAGACCTGATCTCATTAATGGAGGTGGAGTAAGCGGAATTGCTGGATATCATGATGCCAAAGTTGCAAGCATCAATGGACAAGGAAATAGCGGTATGCAGATTGATAATGGTGTTACTTGGAATGGGCAGGGTTCGGTTGGATCAAGTTATGGAAACTATGGCGAAAACTACTTAAATTATGCCGAAAACCAAAAAAATTATGTCGATTTAATTAATGAAAACTTAAAGAATAATGACCTCGTAAGACCTATTCCCATTAATGAAGGTGGACAAAGTGAGTTTGCTGCATATCATGACGGAGGTGTTGGTATCAGTGGACAAGGAAATGCTGGAATGCATCTACAGTACCCTGCTGGTATGAACACTGATCATAATTTTAATGGACAGGGTTCATTTGGATCAAGTTACGCTGGAAACGTGAATCACCAATCAGCGGGTACAGTTGATGGATATTCTGTCAATTTAATTAATGAAAACTTAAAGAATAATGACCTCGTAAGACCTGTTCTCATTAATGAAGGTGGACAAAGTGAGTTTGCTGCATATCATGACGGAGGCGTTGGTATCAGTGGACAAGGAAATGCTGGAATGCATCTACAGTACCCTGCTGGTATGAACACTGATCATAATTTTAATGGACAGGGTTCATTTGGATCAAGTTACGCTGGAAACGTGAATCACCAATCAGCGGGTACAGTTGATGGATATTCTGTCGATTTAATTAATGAAAACTTAAAGAATAATGACCTCGTAAGACCTGTTCTCATTAATGAAGGTGGACAAAGTGAGTTTGCTGCATATCATGACGGAGGCGTTGGTATCAGTGGACAAGGAAATGCTGGAATGCATCTACAGTACCCTGCTGGTATGAACACTGATCATAATTTTAATGGACAGGGTTCATTTGGATCAAGTTACGCTGGAAACGTGAATCACCAATCAGCGGGTACAGTTGATGGATATTCTGTCGATTTAATTAATGAAAACTTAAAGAATAATGACCTCGTAAGACCTGTTCCCATTAATGAAGGTGGACAAAGTGAATTTGCTGCATATCATGACGGAGGCGTTGGTATCAGTGGACAAGGAAATGTTGGAATGCATCTACATTACCCTGCTGGTATGAACACTGATCCTAATTTTAATGGACAGGGTTCATTTGGACCAAGTTACGCTGGAAACGTGAATCACCAATCAGCGGGTACAGTTGATGGATATTTTAACTACAACGCAGTTGCAAGACCTGATCTCATTAATGGAGGTGGAGTAAGCGGAATTACTGGATATCATGATGCCAAAGTTGCAAGCATCAATGGACAAGGAAATAGCGGTATGCTGATTGATAATGATATTACTTGGAATGGGCAGGGTTCGGTTGGATCAAGTTATGGAAACTATGGCGGACACTACTTAAATTATGTCGAAAACAAAAAAAAATCTGTCGATTTAATTAATGAAAACTTAAAGAATAATGACCTCGTAAGACCTGTTCCCATTAATGAAGGTGGACAAAGTGGGTTTGCTGCATATCATGACGGAGGTGTTGGTATCAGTGGACAAGGAAATGCTGGATTGCATCTACATTACCCTGCTGGTATGAACACTGATCATAATTTTAATGGGCAGGGTTCATTTGGAGAAAGTTATAATGGAAATGGAAATAATGGTCAAGACGAAAACCAATCAATGGGTTCTGTTAGTGGACATTTTAAATACAATGCAGTTGCAATACCTGGTCTGAATGGAGGTGAAGCAGGTGGGATAACTGGGTATCATGATGTTAGAGTTACAAACTTTAATGGACAAGGAACTTATGGAGCACATCTAAAGAACCCTACTGGTATGCAAATCGGTCATGCTGTAATCTTTAGTGGGCAAGGCTTAGATGGATCATATTACAAAAATGAAAATAGTGACGAAGACGGAAACAATTCTGTTGATTCAGTAAATGGAAATTTAAAAAACGACGCACTTCCAAGACCTGATCCTCTTAAAACAGAAGGAGAAAGTGGGGTTACTGAATATTATGATGTCGAAGATTCCACCGTTAGTGATCAAGGAAATGATAGGTTACATTTAGAGTACCCTAGTGGTATGGAGACAGGTAATGCTGTTACTTTTAATGAGCAGAGTTCAGTTGTATCGAGTTCTAGTGGAAACGAAAATTACGGTGACGACAACAATTCAAGACCAACTCTCATAAATGCAGGTGGAGAAAGTAGGATTATTGAAAGTCATGACGTTGGAGAATCCAATATAAGTGGACAACAAAATGATGGAGTAGCAGTTAATACGCATTTTATAAATCATGCACACACAAAACATGATACCTTTATTGGAAGTGAAAAAAATAGTAATACCGAGCATCACGAAATTATAGGAGGTGATATCACTGGGCAAGATAATAAAAAACTCAATTATGCTCTTAACAATGATCACGAAAGCTCTGATGAAGAAGTATCTACTGTTAAGCATGAAAGTGGAAGATTTAAAGAAAATACAACTGAATTGCCCAATGGGGACAATTATACTCATATGATGGAAGATGATTCTCGTGATAATGAAGATGATGCAGAAGAAGACATTGAACATAACGAAGACAACAATGAAAAATCTGAAAACGGAAACTTGAGAATCAATGTTGAACCAAACGAAAATGAAATTCATTCATCTAACGAAGTATCAGATAATGACGAAGTTGGAATCTTGGATAAACTCGCACAACGATACAGCCCACTTATCCGAGTTATCAAATTCCTTTTAGGTTTGCGTGTTCACTTTATAAAAATAAGAGACTCGTTGTTTAATATGTACAGAGTTATCTCAAGCGAGAAGTTCAGCAGAGATACGACAACTAAAGATCTGTATGGGCTGGATCTGACGATCGATCATACTCTTTCAAAACTCGTTACTATGTCCAACGAAAATAAATACACTGTAGGGGAGATGGTTTACTACTTCGATGCACTATTTTACGTTGTGTTTTCAGTTGCGAAAGAATTGATTGTGAGCATTAAAGATATTCTAAAGTTAGATATATTTGATGATCATTACGTCAACTATGTAAAGAGTTGTTACAACAAGCTCTCTGTGAGGATCATGTCCGCTACGAGCGCAAGTGTCAACATATCGAGGAATATACAACACACCCTCGAAAAACTGTCTGCTAAGGTTTACGATCTGATGCCAGGGATGGTAAAGCTTGTATACGATTTTTTTGTAGAATCTTTATAATATTGTATAGAAAGTTGGCCAATTATGTATTATACTCGTAAGTGCTTTAAAATTAAATTATCGTTTTCAATTCAAATTTAAACAAAATTATATAACGCCGTTATAGAAAGCAAACTCTCCTCAAGCGTACTTAACCCTTCCTGTCTAGTGATGTGTAACTAGTACACATTGCTTCTAAAAACTTTAATATCTCTTTAAATATAATAAATACTGGGTTCAGATTTAGTCATTCCTCCGTAATATTATACATTTACGTATTGAATGATAAAAATAATGTTAATAATAATTTGCACTTATCGGCCACATCAGAGATATTTTGTGAAAATCGGGAATAAATTCACCAATACAATCAAACGTGTGATGTGGGTATATTCATTCTAAAAGTCCGTATGGGTGAGGAAGCGAAACTATTCACGTCTCACTCTCACTCTACTTCGGTATATGGGAACGCAAAAAATAGAATATCAGTTCGGTCGCTTCTCTAGTTTAGTAGCCAGCCGGTTTTCGTTCGAAGTGGTCGTCTCGCCCGTTTTATGAACGTCGGCCGATGTTTTTTTTTTCATGTTTTCAGCAATTAAATTTCAATTATTATCACTTTTGACTTCAAATTTAATTAATTTAAGCGATTGACTGTGAATATTGTTATTTTGCCGATTTAAAATCGCTCATTTTTACATGTGTATTGAATACGCAGCACCGGAACGCAAGGATTATTACCGGAACGCAAGGCACAGGAAGGGAAAGGTTAAACTCGGGATTCGAAATTTGTAATATTAAACAAATCACGTCTGGCAGTTATAGCAGGGCCCGAGCGAATCATGTATAATACTTTCTTTGTATACAGTACAACCTTGTAGTATCATTACCATGTGGCAATATCTTCCAACCAACCAGAAAGATGAGATCGTAAGTGAAACCCATTTTTTAAACTGGGTTCCCGTGGGATCCGCAACCTCCGGGTCAGAAGACGCGTCTTACCAACTAGGCCGCGGAAGTCATTAAGAAATAATCTGTGATTTAGAATATTTAACTATTGATTTCTTTGTTATTCCACTAACTAGATTATTCCCCGCTACACGTGTTTCTACCTTATGCCCCGAGGCTCTTTTCAGGCGGAATGATCCCAGTTTGTTATTACCTAAGGGTCAAACTCAACGGCGTCCGGTCCAAAGGTGCTCTGGTGCGCTGAGCACCAACGCACTTCGAGACGCTGAACGAATATGAAATATCGCAGTCTCACGGTTTACTGTACTCTGTCTGCCCTATATGAATTTGCGTTTCCGTCCGGTGCGTATTGGAGATCGCTCTGGTAGTATTGACAAACTTGGCCGGTCAATTTGAAAGGAATTTTTTTTTTTTATTTTATTAAATTTTTTTTTTAATTTTCACGTAAATAAAAATGCTCGTACTATTTGTCAGTATTCTTCTACATATTTAATCTATACAAATAATAAAAAAAAATTGAAGTCATGTTTGCGAATATATAATTTAATTATTGCGAATTATTTCTCCGGTTCAGCGCACCAGCACACCTCCAGACCGGCCACCGCTGGTCAGACTGGTGTCATGTATGGACTTTAGTGGGGTTATTACTTGAATAGCTTATGTTATTAGTTGAATATCAAAGTAATTCATTGTTAAATATTTTATTTCACTGTATAACAATTTCATTTTACACAGTACAACCTAGTGGGATTATTGTCATGTGGCTATCCCTTTCAATCAACCAAAAAAATGTTTAAGACATTGAGAGAAAGCCACACTGGAATCCTTTTCATAAAAATCTGAGTTTCAACGGGAATCAAACCCGCAACTCCCGAGTTGGCAGACATGCACCTTAACCACAGAGATAGTGGAATATGAAGTTACACAAAGTTAGAGTATAAATATTCGATGAAAAACTGTTTTTTATCTTAGGCAAAACCATTAAATCTGAGTCAAAAAACTGTTTTTTTATTATTTCTCGATGTTTTGGAAAACTCTCAAAAACTTTATGTTTACAAGTTTGAGAGAAAGAGACTTTTAATTGATTATTTTCTCAACATTAACTAAAATTACCATTAGATAAACTCATGTTTACAATCACTCGTGGGAATCTGGAGTTTCAGGAGCAGAAGTAGACCACTTATATGCTAGGGAGATCTGGTGAAGAGTGCTAAAAGGGAGATCTGGTGAAGAGTGCTAAAAGATTGGTGAAGAAGAAAAACGTGCACGACGTACAGCAATTCCAGTGTAGGTCACGTTCTGTAGACAATGATCTTAATGTCACGACGCCGAAGAAAATATTTAAAAATATGCAAAAAAAAATTACACGTGAAAGTTTAGTTGTTTATTTGCAAAAATGTTTATTAAGAATAGTATTTTATGTTATGTGAATAATTTCATTTTGATCAGCAATCAAAAGAAGAATTAATGCAAAAAAGATCCAAGCCAATTTTTTTACTATTCTGATGGACGGGATAAATAAAATTATCCAAGTCAAATAATGCCAATTTTTTTCACTATACTTCAGAAAGTCTAGGATGAACCGTGCGACGTTTAAAACGTCATGTCACAAAGGGATGGGGGTAAAATCGTTTTCTTTTACAAATCGAATAGTTTTTTAATAAATCGACAGTTGTTTTTCTCTAAACTGACGTTTTAATTCCTAATTTTCATAATACTGACTTTCTAATATATTGTATGATTTGTATGTATCTTTAAATAGGCCAAGATCCACTATGAATTAATACTAATTACGAACATTTAATTAAAATCGATTTTCGAAATCGAATTTTGAAAATCAATTTATCGAATACCCCATCCCTAGCCAATGCAGACTAACGTAGTGACTTTTGACAAACGTCACCAAATATTATTTGATTTTAACAAACTGCCACATTTTTGGTAATTTGTGACAAGATGTATTAATTCGTCATTATTGTTAGTTTTATATAATGTATTTACCTAAATAACATGCTATTTATTGGAATCGAGGATTATATTAAAGTTGATAAAATAATTAAAATTACTGAACATCGTTACAAGGTTGTATTGGGGCAAATTTATAAACTGTCATACGACTCATCCTAGATTTTCCAAACTATAATTTCAATCTCCGGAAACTTATATTTAATGGCAAAGACAAAATAAAGTACTTAGCAACCGTGGTAAGTATAAACTTTAGCTGACTGCGACAATTTCTATACAGAAAAGACAGGAAGATGCTTTGAAAAATGAGTTAGTGAACTCAAAGCCGCCTTAAGGCATCATCTAATTCGTTCTAAAATGACTTATCATTGTCACTGAGAAAATCACACATTTTCTATCGATGATGTCAAATTCTTGCATATTAATAATAACGGCAATTAATTCGATAAATTAGACACCCTGGAGATATCCAAGTCAGTACATTGAGATGAACATCTGGTAAATACACGCATTTCCAAAATCTCATCGTTGCTTCCTGAAGTTATCTTTTGACTCCCTCCACCTACAATCCCAAATCCCAAATATTTACCGTTAGACGTGTGTATGTCGCTACCAGTACAAATATAATTCAGTCTTGTTTGTACTCCCTGATGATGAGGGTGTAGGATACCTACCTAAATAATTGTCAAAATAAATAAGTGAATTGTTAAACATAATTAAATTAAATTAATTATTGTTAAAATAGTAAACATACAGGGTCAATGACCGATGAAGTACTTATAGATTGTCACACGCCAGGAACGTCAAAAATGTTTACTATTTTATAGTATTTGCGACCTGTCTAGCCGTCTGCAAATACAAATAAATATCTACCCGTAAATCAGTGCACGCGCAAGAGAAGAACAGAATATGTATCGCGAACTGGTTCACTCACTTGTATAAATTACCTACTCGCCGAGAAATAAACATTGATTATTATTGTTCATTCAGCTGTCAAGACTCGTTATTTATTACCCGCTGTTCACTTTCGCTTTTTATCCGCATTCCTGAGTATTTATATTTAAATAAATATAAATCAAGATCATCACGACATATCAAGATAAGCAACTCGCTATAAGGGGAAAACTTGATTCCGGTAGGGTTATAGCGAGGTTTAATAAATAACTACAATGTTCATAAGTTTGATGAAACATATTTTATTAAGAATGAAAAACATTGATTCAATATTCTGAGTAAACCCAAAAAAGTGATATGTTATACTCAAGAAAATGTAGCATGGTCTCTGTGACGTTTGAAATGTCATGTCTCAAAGGGATGGGGTAAAATCGTTTTTTTTTTTACAAATCGAAAAATTGTTTTTCTCTAAACTGACGTTTTAATTCCTAATTTTCATTTTACTGACTTTCTAATGTATTGCATGATTTGTATATATCTTTAAATAGGCCAAGATCCACTATGAATTAATACTAATTACGAACATTTAATTTTAGGTACTTATTAAAAAAATGAAAATCCAATTATCGAATACCCCATCCCTAGCCAATGCAGACTAACGAAGTGACTTTTGACGAACGTCGCTAAATATTATTTAATTTTAACAATCTGACATATTTTTGCTAATTTGTAGCAAGATGTATTAATTTGTCATTATTGTTAGTTTTATGTAATGTATTTACCTTAATAAATTTATTATAATCGAGGCTTATATTGAGTTGATAAAAAATAATTAAAATTACTGAACGTCGTTACAAGGTTGTGTTGGGGCAAATGTTGTATTGTGAAACGTCGCAACCATACTACATTTTCTGAAGTATAATTAGATATATTTTTCATTGTTATAATATCGACTGTTTAAAGCAGTGGTTCTCAACCGCCGGTCCGCAAAAAAAAGTTATTGACGCTTAACATATGGTACGCCTAGAATCTAGGCTAGAATTTTTATTTTATAACATAAGAATATGTGAAAAATAGAAAAGTGAGATAAGAATACATAATGTGATTAGTGATGAAGTAAAGTTAAGAGTGGTGTGTTGAGTAAGATGAAGGAAAGCAGTTTGAGATGGTTAGGGCAAGTAGAACCAATGAATGAAGATAGACTTACAATATGAATATACAGTACAAAGGAGTGGTAAAGGATGAAGGAAATTAAAAAAAGTCAGAAAATTGTTTAAAAAGGTATATGGTTGGAGAAGAGAAAGATGTGTGTCGCGATAAGAATTTCTGGCTCTCTCTCTTCTTTTCTACCCTGAAAGGAAAACGGCGTGCTGGTACGTATGAAATACGTTACATATTACAATAGATGTTGCTAGCAGAACCTTTATAAAAATGAACCTTCAAGAATGTAGTATGTATGATAAACGAACTATCGATCTGCATTTGGCCTAGTTTACATTAAAGATATGAATTTTGGCATATTATCAAGACTTAAGAGAGAAGATTATGTTTTGATGACAGATAATTTAGGAAAAGGATAGGTTTTGAAGGTGATGAGGGTGAGCTAATGAGATGATTCGTTTTCAGTCGCAGCTGTGGCCTATGACTACCACAATAAGGGTAAGACGCTGAAAGTGGTTGAGTCAGACATTGAGGTTGCTCAATTGAGTCAGACATTGAAAGTGGTTGAGTCAGACATTAGGTAGTTGTTCAAAAGCTTATCTGTTTTATCACCCTCAACGTACTCGATGAATTAGATGTTCATTCTACCCATATGCTGGTGTGAACATGGAAGGACGTGAAGTTCCACATCGTGGACTGGCATAGAAGTAGACATCTTATGGCATTTCTGTGTTACTGATAAACGTATGGGGTAATAATGACGATAGAAATATAAAAATCACAGTCTTTTTTGTTTTAACTTACAATGGTTCAAAAGTATCCAGGTCAAGAATATAAAAAAGGTACATACAGTACCCGGCGGTGAGTAATACACATCGGGCTTAAGAAAGCGACTGTCGGCCGTAATCGGCAAACTCCGGATTTATAGAGCGTCGTCGCTGTCCCTAGAACGCTTGACAACGACTGACAAATCGCGACGGAACACGTGTATGAATAACAGAGACTACGCTCTATAAAGCCGAAGTTTGCCGATTATGGCCGACAGTCTATTTCTTAAGTCCGATGTGTATTACTTACCGCCGGGTGCTGTACATACATACATATTTGAGATCCGGGGTATATCAATATTGACCTAAACTGGATAATTGGTCGAATTATAAAATATGTTATACAACGACACTATACTATATTACTGTTTAAAACGAAAATGTAATAATACTCATAAAACATGTGCTAAGTAAACAACGAAATTTTATATAACTGTATAAAACAGTATGTACTCGTATTTAGTATACAAAAAAAATATATTACTGTATAAAACGAAAGTGTAATATTTATAAAATATTTGCTAAGTATACAATGAAAGTGTAATACCTATTAAATATGTGCTAATTATACAAATGTGTAATAGGCTAAATACAATATAAATATATACGAGCAACATTCCCTCTAAGGTGTGCGCGTGTGCGGCCGCACATCTGTTAAAAATTGTCCGCACACATGTTTCCATCTTCCGCACACATCTCAAACAAAGGAACTTGTAACTATATTTTGTTTTGCGCAATTATATATTTTATTTGATATTTCTTGATGGGTTCTCAGGTTCCTTTCTTTGAGATGTGTGCGGAACATGGAAACACCATATACTCGTAGTTCACGGTCCACGCGCCGTAAGGAGCCTCTTTTTTTCGCACATTTAAGTTGATGATCCGCACACACAATAGAAAAAATTATACGTGTACATATATTCATATATAGTCTAAAATTCTTAAGCAAGTTCTCCTCTTCTTAGGAAACTCGATAATTCTAGCCTTAGAGAACTCGATACTCTTATATATTTCCAAAATAACTCTTTATTCTTTATTATTTGAAGGACTGCTTCGTGATAGATTTTAAAGCGAATTGACTCAATGTTACTCATAGAAGGAAATATATTTGTCAGTGAACGAGACATTAGATATTGATTTATTTATCAAAGCTACAATGTACCATTATAACAGTCAGTGCTTCATTTATTGCGAAAAATATAACAAAAAAAAAACAATTTAAAATAAGATTATGAATAAATAAAAAGGAACAATCATAATAAATAAACAACAAATAAATATGCAAATGAACAAGTCAAAACTCTTATAAAAATATGAAACTCAACAATATACATCGTTATTGTCTCAATACAGGACCGGCCAAAGACGGACAGCACGTACCAAATCGGGCGCCACTCTTGACATTATGTGAAAAGAAGAAAATAGGTGCATACAAATAGAACAAAGAAAATTAACATGTGCACAGTGGTAAATACAATCAAAATTCAATTATGTGTAATCAAAAACAAGTTTAAAAATGTATAAATATAAAATATTATCTATTGAACAGCAAATCGAAAACAAAATGTGAGATGCATGACTGAGCGGTAATGTACTCAAATTCCGTGCGGAAGGTCGCTGGTTCGAACCCTAGGTCTATGCTTATCCCCTCGAATGACACAGGCAATTTTTTCGCCTAGTATTCTAGACTAAAAGGACACCTGTGACATTGACCTGGATCATATGTATTCTTTTAAAAAAACACGTAGTTGTGCTTCGATTATCTCACTTTGGTGCGCTTTTGGGTCCAGTACATCGGTGTGGCTGATGAGTTTACAGGTGTGCAACAGCGCATTCACTTCAGACACGTCACAGCTTAGATTTCCAACTGTATTCATGTTCGAATGGCGAGGGCATCCTCGACTACGAGACCCAGCAAAGACAAGAAAACGAAATACAAAGGACGGAATCAGATAGTTTTCGTTTAATAAAGTTGTTCTAGCATTTCTAGAGAAATACGAGTAGTATCAACAATAAAGTAAAAAAAAAATATTTATTAAAAAAAGCGCATTAAAACGTTTTTTTTATAAAACCTTTAGTGTCACACGCGACATTTTTTTCGAAGCACTAATTTTCGGAAGTGCATATTCAGAGTTCCTTTAAAACTTAAAAACCTAACTTTAAAAATGTTCGAGACTACAGTGTACTCATTTCCGATCTTTTCGAGTCTAGATCAGGTCTCGGCAACATATGGCACGCGGAAGGATTTTTGTTGGCATGACATAAAATGACATGACAAATAATGAAATTATTATTCTTCTTCTTCATCTTATTTTAGGTATGTTGGCCTGTTATGGTTTTCAACCTGGGTCAATCTATTGCTGGACTGAATTGTCTACCTGCCCCAACTCATTGCCTAGGTAGGCTGTTAGGGTCGGCTCTTCTCGTTCTCAGGCTGTATGTTCTTCGGTTCTGGGTATCGCTTTCATCAGAGCCGTTTCTCTGCAGGATTTTGGACCATTGAGTCATCTAGGAGTTCTTTGGTCTTCCTCAGGACGGCTGTCGAGGAAGATCCACAGACATTACCTGATTTACAGTATGGTCTGGTGGTCTCCGTCTTATGTGCCCTTTGTTTGCCTCTTGCGACGTCGACTGCCAGCTGTCTTTCCATTTTTTGGGAAGTCGTCCTGGAGGTCTGCTTGCTTGGGGGATACTGTCCCTGGCCATTCTTACGGCTCTTGGTTCCGCCATTCTGGATACGTGTTCGTTCCAGAACCTTCTTCTCTGTCGTCCACATCTGACAATATCTTCAACTTCGCACGTCCTTCGGATTTCTGTGTTACGTACTCTATCACTAAGGGTTTTGCCAGCGAAGTAAGGGTAAGGGTTTTGCCAGCGAACTGTCAAGCTTGTCAAATAGTTCGAAGGAAATTTTTGGTTCTGAATGAAATTCTTCAATACATAAAAATATGACATTCATAATTTCTTAAACGAAACGGCAATTTTGCGCAGCAAAATTGCCTTAATCTCGCTTTAATTTTGAACAGGGCCTCCAATTTATATTGCCCATGTAAGTAATTTGAATTATAATGAAGCAATGTATCTAACGGTAATTAAATAAATATAAAAAAAAAAAAAATTGATTTTTCTTTAAAATTGCCCCCCCCCCCCCACCAATGAAAATAAATATATGAATCTGTCAGTGGCACGCGGAGTGTCCAATACTTAAATTAAAAATTAAAAAGTGGCAATTCAGTGCATAAAGGTTGCCGACCGCTGGTCTAGGTAAGGGAGTTACAATTGTCACATAGAAACGTGTCCTGCAGTCTGGTTGTTCTTGTTTGAATTCGAATATTAATCAATTCTAGGTGATTCGGACAGTCGATTATTCTATTTATTATATGAAAAAATAGAATTCAGTCTGTTTTTTTTATTTCAAGTCAAGGTACGATTTTTTTAGTATAATTAAAATTACTGAACATCGTTACAAGGTTGTATCGGGGCAAATTTGTGAGCTGTCACAGGACTCATCCTAGAATTTCCGAACTATAGACGATCTCTTTTACTAGACTGACACCCTTTTTTTTTGGATAACATTGGGAATTAAACCTGAAGCTTCCGAGTGGCTATCAAGAACATTACCACTAGGCTACGAAGGTCGTTAAGAATTTATAATTGACATAATCATCATCATCATTGTCAACCTGGGTCAATCTTTTGCTGGACTGAATTGTCTACCTGTCCCAACTCATTGCCTAGGTAGGCTGTTAGGGTCGGCTCTTCTCGTTCTCAGACTGTATGTTCTTCGGTTCTGGGTATCGCTTTCATCAGAGCCGTTTCTCTGCAGGATTTTGGAGCATTGAATCATCCAGGAGTTCTTTGGTCTTCCTCTGGACGGCTGTCGAGGAAGATCCACAGACATTACCTAATTTACACTATGGTCTGGTGGTCTCCATCTTATATGCCCGTACCATCTCAGCTGTTGCTCTTCCCGCTTACTATTTATGTAAGTGACCCCCAGGCTACCACGAATGCGTGAACTCTTAATTTTATATTTTAGTGATACTCCTGCAGACTACTTAAGCATTCGCATTTCTGCTGTTTCAAGTTGCCTAGAGTAGGAGCTGTACATAGTCCAGCATTCTGAGCAATATAGAATTGCGGATCTAACGATAGTCTAGTATACCCTTTCCTTTCAGTTTTATAGGCATTTTTTTAGTCTACCTGGGTCAATACAAATAATTCTCCTTTGTGATGTTTCCTGATTTCATCCATCTAGCAAGCAAGTCTTTTCTCGGTCTTTTTATGCTACCCAAGAAACACTGAATCATTTCGGATAAGCATCTCACCCAGTATGCCATTATAACTTATACAACTCCTATTGAGTTCTTTTTTGGGGCAAGAAAGTTCTGATTGTAATACGAATCAAGAATTTCTAAGTAGAAATTGTTTTAATCGCTTTAATAAGATCGCTAACTTTATTGGAAACAAAACATGATTACGCTAATATGGTGTTTACCTTTCGACCATCAAATTAAATTCATTCAAGCTTCTAAGTTAATTGAAACTCGACAAAGACGTGGTAAAAAAAATTATAATTTTGAAGTGTATCAGGTTTTTTTTCAAACAAAATATTATAAATACCGTCCTGAACAATCTAGGTCTGTATTATCCGGATAATTATTTGGGACAACGCACTAATAGATCGTTATATCAACCTATAAGTCAAAACAACCTGTCTTTGGAAATACCAGTAGGTAGCGCGATCACACTGTTTAACCGTATTTGTCCTCGTATAGACCTGTTTCATGTGTTGCTTAAATTGAGTGTAATACTCGTACTTTAAATATATATTTTTTTTATAATATTTAACATGTTATATTTTGTAATAATGTTTTAATGTAACATATACATTCATCACTGCTTCCAAAAAATACAACATGTCTATCTCCATCAGCAAGACTAAATGCATGACTTTAGCTAGAGTGCAAGTTGGATGCAGTGTGGCGATCAACGACACACCAATTGAACAAGTAACAAAATTTAAATACTTGGGTGCTAGCATAATGTGCAATAAGTGCTTGAACAATCACAAAAGGCCGCAGCTATTTCCGAATATTTAAAGAACACTATCTGGAAAAACAAGTATATGAACATCCAAAGCAAGGTTAGGATATACAAGACCTGTGTCTGCCCCATAATGATATACAGCATAGAATCCAGAGCCGACACTGTCAGAACCAAACATTTTCTTCGAATCAGCGAAATGAAGGTACTCAGGAGTATCGCTGGCAAAACCCTTCTTGATACAGTACGAAACACAGAAATCCGAAGGATGTGCGAAGTTGAAGATATTGTCAGATGGGGACGACAGAGAAGAAGGTTCTGGAACGAACACGTATCCAGAATAGCGGAACCAAGAGCCGTAAGAATGGTCAGGGACAGTATCTCCCAAGCAAGCAGACCTCCAGGACGACCTCCCAAAAGATGGAAAGACAGCTGGCAGTCGACGTCACAAGAAGGAAACAATGATGCAGGACCATAACAGGTCAACAGGCCTAAAATAAGAAGAAGACATACATTTTTACTATTATTTTGATCAAATAAGTCTTAAAAATTTGAATTGTTTTATACGTGTTTTTATTTATCCTTGTTATGTTTGGTCCTTACACGAAATAGGGAAACCCGTAATATGTATGCAAAGGACCTGAAAAAATAAATGAATCAATGGATTTAGAATTGAAAGTTCTGGGGTGGAACAGGGGGTTTAACTGAAATACTCGTATGTGTATAACTTGGGTTGAGTTTCAAACTGAAAACTTTTAGCAAATTCAACTTAGTAGTTTTATTAGCATTAATTCTTCCAACCAACCATAAAGATTCTAAAAAGGCTAATTAAGAAAAAGCGAATTTATTTATTTTCCATAACTTGCATTCACTGATTAAAATCTAATACATACAACGCTAAAAGAAAAGTATATGTGTACAATATAAATTTATTTTTTTCATGTATCAAAATTATTACCCCGTCTCTGACATGAAAAATAACTTTTCAGTGATCGAATAAATGCATAAAAGATTCAACTCGTTATATACCTGAATTATTTGAAATATTGATTGAAATATTGGCAAATAAAGCTCTAAAATATGGGTTGTATTTTTGAATCGAACTTTGCCATGGAAAAAACATATTTTAATCGAATTTTGGATATTTTTGTTTATAAGCAAGGTGATCTCTTTTGATATTTCATAAAAAGTAAATATTCATGTTTTGTGGTTTGGGTCACTGCTGTTGATTACCGTCCAAATGTACATTTTAAGCATTGTGTATATAAGGAGTGTATTTTATCAGAGTTAAGTTAAATTCGCTTTGCATGAGTTAGTTTGTTTAACTTTAACTGGTGGTCGCTTGATTGTCTTGATAAGGTCTAACTGATGGTCGCTTGATTATCTTGATAAGGTCTAATTGATGGTCGCTTGATTGTCTTGATAAGGTCTAACAATGAAATTGTTGTGTATATTTAGTTTAATCGTAATTTCAAACGTTTCCGCTTTCAGCATCATACACGGTATTTTACATCTTAAGGCTCATGTTTTGGATGCAACCGCTTATATCGCGAATAATTTAAGTGATATTCTCCATAGAAATATTGGAATGGCCAAAACTGATTTCGATATATCGCACAGATCACTATCAAACGTGAATCAAAATACTTCGAAGCCTACAAAAAATGAAGGCATAAGGTCTTCTAAATCAGTAGCAGACAATGGAGACTTAGAAATACAACAATTGATGAGAATGACTAAAGAAAAACTTTCGCTGTCAAAGGATGAAGAACAGGTCGTTGATGTCCTGTTGCAAAATTTTATTCAAACATTAGAAGCGATACAAACAGAAATGAGTATACTTTGGAAAACATTTTTAGCATACAGCAAATACTCAAATATGAGAATCTCCTCAAACTCGGTCGGCTCAACTTCGAGTTTAAATAAATATCTATTCGATTGGTCTAACTTTCATTTTATTTATTTGACTGTGGGGAATGTTATTGTGGCCACGAGAGATATCACTGGAATTGTTTTGAAGACTTTTAAAGAAAAAGTGCTTAGCGAAAACGCCGACGCCGATACTCAAACTTGTTCGATACTCCTGATAAAGAAAGGGGTTGTGGCTCTCGCAGTGGCAGTTAAAATTGGTAAAAAAATAACAGGAATACTAGAGAGGACCGTTTACGCATTTATAACTATGTTACCAAAACTGATATTTAAATCATTGCTGATGTTTTCTTATACTCGTAATTTACTGATAACTGTGATTAATTTTTTCCATAAAAAGAACGATTGAGAATGTTTTTTAAATTGTGTTTACTTCATAGTAATGATTTTTTTTATATAAAGACACAAAAAAATCAAATACTTTTACTTTCACCCTTAAAATTAAGTTTCATCAAAGAAGTTTTTATTTAGGAATTGAGGTAAGTTTTTATTATATTTATCAACAAATTACTTTGTTATTCCACTAATTACACTAGTTAACAAATTTTTACTTTTTGTCTGTAATATATATTAAATTAGCTGATTCTTGCTAAATTGACCCTGCTGATTACGAAAATCGTAGCGAAAAGTTTGTAACACGTAACATTTTTGTGTAACAAAAGGGGGAGTGTTTTAATAAAATAAGTACGTTTTTGCGCATTTCAAAAGTCGTAATTACAACAATGAAAATAAGTATATTCCTGAAATAAAAATTTATACACAGAATACAATTTTGTAATTTATTTTTATCAAACACTGTTTATTCCACTTTTTTGTGACGGTATAATCCTGGAAAGAAAAGTGGAATAAAAAAAAAGTGGAATGAACAGTGTTTAATAAAAATAAATTACAATATCTTATGACCTCCACAACGTTAATGCCTTAACTATAAACAACATAATACAATGTTGTTACATAGGAAAATATAAAAAGCAGAATAAAAAATAATTACTATAACAAAAATTTACCTTATATACCAATTTTTTGTTAAAAAATAGTTTTTTTTATAAATTTGATCGAATAAACTATTTTTTAGAGATTATACGAGTATATTAAATTGAATGGAAACTCAAATGAGATAACTTATGTTAGAAGTTCTTACATTACAGTAAACAGTCATATACAGATTACTTGCAACATTTTTTTTGTTAAAATATGAAATACTTTCAGCAATTTTTTCCTCTTGTACTTTGTGTCACCTTCTCTAAAAAAAGAAACGACAGTAGTGCCCCATCATATTAAAATCCCACCTTCCTTGATATCTTTGTTCCATTCTTTGAATATCCTGATGGAATCTTTCCCCTTGTTTATCACTTAAAGCTCCTAAGTTCTCTAGGAAAAAGTCTAGATGGGAATGCAGGAAGTGTATTTTCAGTGACATTCGACATCCTAGCTTCTGGTAACTGCAAAAGTTCTTGTACAAGCTGTTCGTAATTGTCAGCTTTATTATTACCTACGAAACCACTAACAACTCTTCCAAAGGCTTTCCAAGCTTCTAGTTCTTCAACTTAATTTTTTTCGAACTTTTCATCTTTCAAAAGTTTCAGTTTCAGACAAAAACTAATTTCAAGTTTTTCTCTTAAAATGTACATGATGAAACATTTTAAAGTTCATATTCGTTATCAACACACAAAAATTGACCGTTTTCACCCTTGTTACAAAAACCTTGTTATTTTTATTTTTTATTTATTTAACACTTTTATTGCAACACAATCTGGCGGGCTTATTGCCAGGCGGTAATCTCTTCCAACCAACCAGACAAAAGTAAATGAAGCAAGTTACGTGGTCGCATAAATCATTCAAATGACTATCCATCCCCACGAAATCCATAAACATATATGTGAGAACATGCCCACGAACCCCACAAAGACGGACAATCACCCGAACATTATTTTTCATATAAAGTGAGATATCATCAATCAAAAGGAAAGGAAAGGATGGGGGAGAGGAAAGGAAAAGAAAAATCAGGAATGAAACACGTTATTTTACTGACTAGAAATTAAGAGGTTTTTCAGTCGTTTCTTAAAGCATGCCAAAGACGGAGCGAGTCTTATATTGGTCTGTAACTGATTCCAGAGCCTCACTGCATAGACAGTAAAGGACGACGTAAAGAAAGAGGAGCGGTGAACTGGAAAGGCCAATAAACAATCTCTCTTTGAGCGTAGCGCTAATCCATGATTGTTAACTAGTGTTATAAAATTAATCCCTGCTACACCCCCTATCCTGAGGCTCTCTTAAGGTGGAATGGAAACCTGAAGAAGTCTTGGGATAATATATAAAATAGAAACATGTTTAGCAGGAATTAATGTAATTACTGGAGTAACTAAGTAATTTGCTGTTTAATTCACAAAGTTAAATCCGAAACTTTTGATTTTTTTTCTTATTTCGTTGTCTTTCTACGAATTTTATAAACACTTGTAATATTTTTTTATTTGTATCAAAGATGACGACCTCTTAAAATATTTAGTAAGATGACATTCTTTCAGTCTGGGGTTTACCGGTTCGATTTCTGTACCCAGATTTTTTAAAAAGTGTTCAAGACTGGTATTCACTTCAGACCAATAATACAACATCGATATCTTGAAGTGTTTAATATTACGGTATATACTGTTTACAATAAATTCCTTTAAGTATCTTGGGTCATTTATCCATAGCGATGGAGGATGTGCAGCTGATGTAACACATAGAATTAGTGTGGGATGGATGAAGTTTAAATTAATGACGGGAGTTCTATGTGATCCGAAAATGCCAGTAAAGTTAAAAGGAAAAGTATACCAAACGATTGTCAGACCCGCACTCCTCTATGGCTCCGAATGCTGGACGATGTATAAATCTTAGTCTAGGCAACTAGAAACTGGTGAAATGCGCATGCTAAGATGGTCAGCTGGTATCTCACTAAGATACAAAATAAAAAGCTTACGCATTGGTGGAAGCCAAGGTGTTACAGACATCAACAATACGATGGAGGAGAGGCGATTGAAATGGTATAGCCACGTTGGACGCAGAGAACCCGATCACATTGTGAACCAAGCAATCTCTATGAATCTTCCTCGAATAATATCTCACTTTATATGAAAAATAATGTTCGGGTGATTGTCCGTCTTTGTGGGGTTCGTGGGTATGTGCTCACGTATATGTTTATGAATTTCGTGGGGATGGATAGTCATTTGAATGATTTATGCGACCACGTAACTTGCTTTATTTACTTTTGTCTGGTTGGTTAGCAGAGATTGCCGCCTGGCAATAATCCCGCCAGATTGTATTTGCAATAAAAGTGTTAAATAAATAAAAAAATAACAAGGTTTTTGTAGCAAGGGTGAAAACGGTTAATTTTTGTGTGCTGATAACGAATATGAACATGAAAATATTCCATCATGTACATTTTAAGAGAAAAACTTGAAATTAGTTTTTGGCTGAAACTTAAACTTTTGAAAGATGAAAAGTTCGAAAAAAAATTAAGTGTGGAAGAACTAGAAGCTTGGAAAGCCTTTGGAAGAGTTGTTAGTGGTTTCCTAGGTAATAATAAAGCTGACAATTACGAGAACTCTTGCAGTTATACAAGAACTCTTGCAGTTACAAGAATCTAAAATGTCGAATATCACTGAAAATACACTTCCTGCATTCCTATCTAGACTTTTTCCTAGAGAACTTAGGATCTTTAAGTGATATACAAGGGGAAAGATTCCATCAGGATATTCACAGAATGGAACAACAATATCAAGAAAGGTGGGATTTTAATATGATGGGGCACTACTGTTGGTTCTTTTTTAGAGAAGGTGACACAAAGTACTAGAGGAAAAAATTGCTGAAAGTATTTCATATTTTAACAAAAAAATGTTGCAAGTAATCTGTATATGACTGTTTACTGTAATGTAGGGGCTTCTAACATAAGTTATCTCATTTGAGTTTTCATTCAATACTTTTTTTCCATTTATTATTTACTTGTTAATAAAGAAAAAAATTAAATGAAATATGTAAAAAATATATATACTCGTAGTTCAAAATTAGTTTTTACAGCTGCAGTTTCTGTAACTGATAGGAAGAAAACACGATTACTTATATTTGAACGTGCTAGTAAGATTTGATCGATATGGAATACATTGATCGATATGGAAAAAAAATGAATCCTACATTTTGCATCGTCTAAAACACACGTGCCAATTACGACGACGCGATTTGTCAGCCATTATCAAGCGACAGAGACGACGCTCAACAAAGTCGAAGTTAGCCGATTATGGCCGATAGTCTCTTTCTTAACCTTTCCTTCCCTGTGTTGGGTATCTTCTACACGTTGCTTCTAATAACCATCAATATCTCTATAAATATAATAAATACAAGGTTAAGATTTTAGGTATTCCTCCATAATATATTTACGCATTGATTTAAAAAATAATATTAATAATAATCAGAATTTATCGACTACATCGAGGTGTTTTATAAAGATCGAAAACAAATTCGCATTTAAACGCTGCGAGTGCCTAGTCTTGACGATATGTGAATAGTATGCGGGAAGCGCGACACTATATTCGCATCTCACTCTTGCATACTAGACTGAATTGCGAGGAGCTGAATTGTCTCAACGTCGCAAGCATAAGCGTAAGCGCCGGGGTATGCGACTGACGTTCCGCGCCACTAGTAGCTTCTAGGCTTGCAAATAGGTTAGACGTACGCCCGTTCCGTGAGCGTTTTTTAATGTTTTCAGATGGTTTTTTAATGTTTTCAGCAAATAAATCTCAATTATTATAATTTTTAACTTCATTTATAATTAATTAAGGGGATTATCTATGAATGTTCTTATTTTTCCGATTTAAAATCGCTAATTTTTGATTGCGTACTCACTACCCAACACCGGAGCACGCGTATTATTTTTATCACCGTAAGGGAAGGGTTAAGCTCGATCTGTATTACTTACCCCGGGGTACTGTACGAGTATGTATTATACATAAAAAATGCCCACTGCATTTTCTGTTTTATTTCATTTAAAAAGGGTAAATTTCCAGGGGGGCCTTGCGCATTTTTTTTGCTGAAAAGAGGGTAGAGGGTCAAATAAGTTGGGAACCTATGTTATAACTAGATCATGTATTTCCCGGTTGTTCATTGCTAGACAGATTTACTTTACTAAACGCCGTATCTTCACAGTGTCCAATTAATTTTGCGTTTCTTTTTTCCTCGAGGGAATAAGTTCCATTTATAGGTCGATTGTTCAATTTTTGAAGCTTAATTAGTTGAACTTTTAAATTATCTGGAATTGCATTTTTTTTAAATTAGTTTTATTATATTAACTCATGTATAATTATTGCGTAGGTACTTTAATTTGGTGGTAAAAATCATTCTAGTTTGGGTGGAATCTATTATTGTAAAAAAATACTGTTAACGACTTGCCGGAAAATATTAAATACTGTGATACTAACATACAGATACGAGTATGTCGCTAGAATAAATATTAGTAGTGACTGGAAGTGTTGAGATAGGGTTGACAGCGAGCAAAAGGATGATCTTCAGCAAAGTGAAAATACCTTCGTTGAGGGCTGGACTCATCGTGGCTCAGAACTGGAAGAATTTGGGGGAAACCATCCGTTTAGTTCCAGATACTCAAGTTACCACGTCGCTCAGTCACAAGCAATACGATTTATTAGAAGATATAAACATAAACTTGTCCTATGCATGCGTCTTACAAAATGAGACGACCAACTTCTTGATACATTACACTCACGTTACATCAGCCGTATTGTATACAGTCTAATTTGTGATGGCGCCTGTAGACGACCTCCACGGCCTAGTTGGTAAGACGCATATCTCCCAGCTTGAGGATGCAAACTCCGATGGAACCCAGAATTTTTAAAAAAGGATTCCAATCTGTTTTGTTTTCACTTAAGGCCACTTTATCACCTTTCTGGTTGGTTGAGATATTGCTGCGTGGCAATAAGCCCGCCAGGTTGTACTGTATACAACGGAACTGTAATACAATTGTACAGCACCGGTACAAAGACTGTAGAACAGATGGATGGTTGTCGCTCAATCCTCGGAGATTTTGGCGTGACTTCAATGACTTTCGGTGAAGAGATCTCTTGATGACCGGTAAAATTTCGTAGAAATGAAAACCTTTTAATATTTTTTTGGTTGGTTGGAAGAGATTGCCCCATAGCAATAACCCCGCCAGGTTGTACTGTATATATACAACGAAAGTCTAATAAACTACAATACAATAAAGGTTCAACAAAGAACTCTACATTTATTATGAATACATACATACCATCAACGCAGTATGCCTTGCGGGTCAGGCAAAAAGAACAGATCTCCAACCTTTTTTATCGAAGTATACAATTTTCGCCTCGTCCACATTCATACATCTCGTCATGCACAATAATATATTATTCATACTTCTCCCTTTACCTCCTTTTAAAATATGGTCCATTTGATCAAGCCACGTTTTCCTCGATCTATCTCTTTCACGCACTTCTTATTTTTATATTCGCTTAGTTATTTTTTCGCTATTCATTCTCTCCACGAGAAATCCTTGTGTTAATTGAAGTCATCCACAATAGCTAAGTATTTTTCTTGAACCAACTGAAGGAAGAAAAAGACCGTTGTCAAAACTTTATTTTCCCATAGGATTGGTTACCCCAGTATATGTGTAACACTGAAACACCGAAAACAACCCTCTGGTCAACTTAAATGTCAGTCAGAGATACGCGCCTATGTCATAAGAGAGTGGTTGAAAGACCCGGGAAAAAAAATTTGAGTATTTTGACTAAACAACGTCATTGTATAGTATTCTAAACTTCTCCGGCCAGACAGGTAGCGAACCTCGTTCATAAAAGTATCAGAAAGCCATCTCGCTTTATAATATTTCAGGGAGCAGTATCCCAAATTTAGAGAAAGATAGAACTGAAATTAAAAGAGAAAGACAGTTTCTTTATGCATCTTGAGAGAAGGGGTGTGGCCTAAGTACAATTGATTTCTATCTATATATTGTTTTAAATTTCTTGGACCAAACAGTATCTCGAAAAAATGGTACATTTGACTATGATATATTATATGGAAAATACACTTATTTAGACTCTATAATTCCAGCAACTTCCAACCATCCTAATAACCATAAATTCACCGCCTTTAACTCTATGCTTCACTGATTGTTCAGTGTCCCATTAACCGACGACAATTTTTAAAAGGAATTAATAACCATAAAAAAATTGTTACAAATAATGGCTATCTTGGAAGCCTCATTGATTCCCTTTTAAAAAACAAAACAAAAAAGAAACTTATAAAAGATCATATATTTAACGACACATATAAGCATACCTATAAATGGAGCAAAGTCTTATTTATAAAAAACATATCATACGAAATAACCAAGTCACATAAAGCCAGCTTTTTACACTAATTTTAATCTCCGGAAACTCTTATTTAACGGGAAAGGCAAAAATGGAATACTTAGCAACAGTGCTGTGTATACACTTTTATGTGCTGACTGTGATAATTTCTATATAGGAAAGACAGGAAGATCCTTTGAAAAGAGATTTCGTGAACACAAATCCTCTAATTTATTCTGAAATGGCTATCATTGTCACCGTGAAAACCATACTTTTTCTATCGATGATGCCAAATTCTTACATATCAGTAGTAACGGAAATAAATTGGACAGATTAGAGACCCTAGAAATTTCTATGTCAGTACATCGAGCCGAACATCTGGTAAACAGTTATATCCCAAGAATTTCTTCGCTCCTGCCCGAAATCGTCCCATGCCTCCCTTACCCCTCAGTCCCTAACCATTGAAGCGTGTATGTCAGTACCAGTTCGAACAGAATTTAGTCTTATTTGTGCTCCCCTGATGATGAGGTGAAAGCCTTGAAACCGGTAGGGTTATACCGTTACAAAAAGTGGAATAAACAGTATTTGATAAAATAAATTACAATGATTTCTATCTTTTTAACTTATAGCGCTCCACTCCTTTTGATTAAGAGTCCGTTCTGTAATGTATTCCAAACCAAAGTGACATTATTGTTACTTTATGGTTCTACATAGTTTTTTTTACGATTCATTTGATCTGACTTAAGAACAATTAATGAAAAATGCTCCATCCTTATCTATTTGCAAACATTTTGCAATGCCCTTAATTAAAATGAAAATTGATTTTTAAAGCAAAAACCAAAATATTCATTAAGTTTACGACCGTGTGTACAAATCACAGTTTGATTAAATTCAAATCCGTTATTATCAAATGAATGGTTGATTTAAATCACAAATTAATATGAAAACCGTTAAAATCACCATTCGTTTTGGACTGTGTCGAGTGTTCTTTACTTTAATTAATACATATTAGAGACAAAGTATAGCGGAATAGAGGTTTGTTTTCAAACATTATTAATATTGGTAAAAAGTGAAAACAAAAGTAAATCACCAGTGGTGAGTATAACATTTATTTTGATCAAATTCGGTAAAATCTATAGTTTTTGATACAGAGTAACAGTAATACCACCATCGAATTAGGTGGCGTTAGTGGATTATTATAAAGAGTAACAGTAATACTATCATGGAATATGGTGGTGATTTGATACAGAGTAACAGTTATACCACCATCGAATTAGGTGGCGTTAATGGATTATTATAAATAGTAACAGTGATACTACGATGGAATCTGGTGACGTTTTGATACAGAGTAACAGTAATACCACCATCGAATTAGGTGGCATTAATGGATTATTATAAAGAATAACAGTAATACCACCATTGGATCTAGTAGCGTTTTGATACAGAGTAACAGTAATACCACCGTCGAATTAGGTGGTGTTAATGGATTATTATAAAGAGTAACAGTAATACTATCATGGAATATGGTGGTGATTTGATACAGAGTAACAGTTATACCACCATCGAATTAGGTGGCGTTAATGGATTATTATAAAGAGTAACAGTAATACTTCCATGGAATCTGGTGGCGTTTTGATACAGAGTAACAGTTTTACGACCATCAAATTCGGTGGCGTTAATGGATTATTATAAATAGTGTGATACTACGATGGAATATGGGGACGTTTTGATACAGAGTAACAGTAATACCACCATCGAATTAGGTGGCATTAATGGATTATTATAAAGAGTAACAGTAATACTACCATGGAATATGGTGGCGTTTTGATACAGAATAACAGTAATACCACCATCGAATCCGGTGGCGTTAATTGATTATTATAAAAAGTTACAGTAATGCCACCATCAAATTCGGTTGCGTTAATGGTTTTTGATACAGAGTAACAGTAATCCCACCATCGAATCCGGTGGCGTTAATTGATTATTATAAAAAGTTACAGTAATGCCACCATCAAATTCGGTTGCGTTAATGGTTTTTGATACAGAGTAACAGTAATCCCACCATCGAATCCGGTGGCTTCAATAGTTTATGATACTGAGTAATAACAATGCCCCCACCGAACCCGGTGGCGTCAATGGTTATCAATACAGAGTATTAGTAATTTCACCATCGAATCTGGTGGTGTGATGATACATATACACCATCGAACCCGATAGCGTTAATACAGATAATCTGCTACTTTTGATATTGCATGATTGTTGTATATGGTATAATATTAAGTGCTCCGTTTAACTTGTTTCTTGTCGCTACCCTTCTTACAATGTCCCTATCAACTTAATCATCACACGTAATCATCGAACGTACGCGAAATATATGCAAAAATGTCCAAAAAGTCATAAAATATCACAAAAGTCATAATGCTTCAAATATGCCTCACAGCATCGAAAAAAATACGGAATAATCAAGAAAATATGAACTATGTTACATAAAAAAAGTATGACGAAATTATTAAAAATAGCTTAAAAAATTTTGATATCTCTATAAATATAATCAATACTGGGTTCAGATTTTAGGTATTCCTCCGTAATACATTTACGCATTGCATGAAAAAATAATATTAATAATAATTGGCACTTATCGGCCACATCAGAGTTATTTTGTGAAAATCGAGAATAAATTCACCAATACAATCAAATGTGAGCCAGTGTGTAACGTAGGTATATTTATTCTAAAAAACCGCTATGGTTGAGAAGCGACGGTATTCACGTCTCATTCTCCCTCTACTTCGGTATATGGGAACGCCAGAAATAGAATCTCAGTTCGCTCGCTTATTAACCAGCCGGCTTTCGTTCAAGGTGGTCGCTTCACCCGTTTTGTGAACGTCGTCCGATGTTTTTTTTTCATACTTTCAGCAATTAAATTTCAATTATTATCACTTTTGACTTCAAATTTAATTAATTTAAGCGATGGCTATGAATATTCTTATTTTTCCGATTTTAAATCGCTCATTTTTACATATTTATTTAAGTGTATTGAATACACATCACCGGAACGGGCGAATTTTTTTAGCATAGGAAGGGAAAGGTTAAGAAAGGAAAAAATCTCAAATTCATTAAAAGTATTGAGATATTAATCTTAAACGTGAACAAAATATTTAAAAATATCCAAAAAATTGTAAGATATGTCAAATTAAACAAAAAATTATAAAAAAGGTCTAATTTTTCAAAAATGATCGAAAATACTCAAATCATTAAAAAATATTCGAAAATATGTCCAAAAAAATTGTAGGATATGTCAAATTCATAAAAAAATTATAAAAAAGGTCTAATTTTTAAAAAATGATCGAAAATACTCATATTATTAAAAAATATTCGAAAATACTCAAATCATTAAAAAATATTCGAAAATACTCAAATCATATATTCGAAAATATCAAATATTCGAAAATATGTCCAAAAAAAATGTCCAAAAAAATTGTAGAATATGTCAAATTCATAAAAAAATTATAAAAAAGGTCTAATTTTTAAAAAATGATCGAAAATAGTCATATCATTAAAAAATATTCGAAAATACTCAAATCATTAATAAATATTCGACAGATATGAGACTTCATTTAACATATTTTATTTTCTTTAAGTCTTTTGCACATTACAGGTCTCCCTTATTCGTATGGTGTCTTCAATACATCAAAATATGTTCTATACTTCAAAATATGTAAAGAAACTTCAAATACGTATATCAAAAAATAAGTCACACATCGAATACACACGAAAAAAAATCAAAACACAAATAAAAACACTGAGACACCACTGTAGAGAATCATGTTTTATAATTTAGTTCGCGATTTATTAATTATACAACACAGTACTAAATGCGTCATTGACCTTGTTACCTACAGTAACACGCCTTTCAATATATTTGTCTATCTCACCAGATAATATATTCCCCAAATGGCCAAAAATCGTCAACTTACTCTATTATATCTTTCATTGTTCGAATTCCTCAACTTCGTCTAATTTTCAAAAACGATTCTTAAAATTATCAACTTACTCGTATATTGTTGATTGTTCGAATTCGTCGACTTAGTCTAATCTTCAAAAACGATACTTAAAATCATCAACTTACTCGTATATTGTTCATTGTTCGAATTCCTCAACTTGGTCTAATCTTCAAAAACGATTCTTAAAATCATCAACTTACTCGTATATTGTTGATTGTTTGAAATCCTCAACTTAGTCTAATCTTCAAAAACGATTCTTAAAATCATCAACTTACTCGTATGTTGTTCATTGTTCGAATTCCTCAACTTGGTCTAATATTTAAAATCGATTCTTAATTTCTTTTTCAATCGGGCCAAAGTGGGTCTTCTTGGGTTTAATATTATGTATCAAGAATTTGCGCTTACTGACGTGGAACACCATGCCCATAATAAACCAGGACATGAAGAGGTGTTTTCCATCCACAGACCATAACAGTCATACTCGACCGCTAGGGATAGCCTATCGTAAGATGGTCTAAACGTTAAGTCATCTATTGTATTGTATTACACTTTCATTGTATACAGTATAACCTGGTGGAGTTATTGCCATGTGACAATCTCTTTCAGCCAACCAGAAAGATGTTCAAGTGGCCTAAGTGAAAACCAGATAAGAATCCTTTTAAAAAAATTTTGAGTTCCAGCAGGATTTGAACCCGCAACCTCCGGGCTGGGAGGCAGGCATCTATCAACTAAGCCAAGGAGGTTCATGCATGATATACTCGTAGAAGAAAAAATGGCAATCTTTTTATGAGATCGGGTTCCATACGACCACCAAAAATCCGTGTGAGACAAGCTAAAATGGCACCGTTTTGGCAAACTAAATTGGCACCTTTTTATAGAGTAAAAAAATGTTTAATTTTATCAAAAAGTAATTATTCTACTCCTTTGAATTAAAAATTGCATGAAATCGAATACGTTGTATAAATTGTGAAACACGATTCATTTGCATTCATTTTGATACAGTTGAATCCGGTCGGCGAGCTAACATTAATCATGAAGCTGCTGGCATATCTCCTTCTGTTCCTGATTTCAGCTCACCTGGTGTGTGTTAAGTCATCGAGTGATGAACAAACAACTGAAAAATCAAATGAACAGGGAGACGATTCAGAAGTTAAAACCGTAGCTGAAAAGGAAGATGAAGAAAGTGAACAAGAAACAGGTAAACCATCAGATTCAGATGGAGAAGACAGCGAAGAAGAAGATGACGACTCAGAAAAAGATGGAGAATCGTCTATGCTTTCGTCTTTGAAACCGCTGTTTGGCCTTTTGAAAATTTACAATGTACTCTCGGAGCAGTATATAAATATCTTCAAAACGGCTATCAAAAAACTGCATAAACTCCAATCACAAACGTTCACAAAGAATCTAGCAGTGGACGTACTAGTGACATTTTCCTCGAATATTGAGGGGGCTACTAAGGAGATTGAGAAAAATACGAAAAAAGACGTTAAGGCTACATATACCGGGGCTTTCATTGTAAAAACGATCGTCGATTTGTCGCGGTACACTTTATTGACTGTGAAAGAAATAGTTGACAGCTTCAAGGAATTCTTCCAATTGGATATATTTGAAGAGGGTTACATAAATGAGATCAAACAGTGTGTCAAAGTCTTAAAGGAGAAGATAATTAACGTTTTAATGGCATCTCAGATCGTCACAGGAAGGATGAAATTGGTTGCGGACCAAATGAACACCGTTTATAAAACAATCACGAAAGCAATAGTCACTTTTGTCAAGGAAAATCTCGAAGAAAACTAGCGATTAAATCATGTTTAAAGCAGTCAATACACTTTTTGTGTAGTTATTTCAATAAAATTTTATTCATATTTTATAGTCTTTCTTTTTTTTATTTATTTCTTTATCTCAATACCCCATATTTATCACTAGAGTCTTTTATCTGAATACCTCATTTATCACAAGAGTCCTTTAAACTTCTAAACCTCTCACCCTGAATTATTAAGGCCTCGGCCACACAGCAAGGAGCCTCGCTTGATGCTTAGAGCTATGCTGCGAGTTAGGCGACATATCCTAGCAAACCAACGTACCGCATACTATCGCAGTGGCCACACTGCACGCTTCGCGCCACGTTGCATGACGATTAGTCATCGAGTGAATCTCCTAGCGAACAGACTTGTTGGTTAATTTACAAGATGGCGGAAGTTTTAATGACAGATGTGTATAAAAGGTAGCCTTTGTGGAACCCATCGAGCAAATTATAGAAAAATGTACCTGTAATAAAATCACTTTGGAATGAAGTTGCACAGAAAGTAAATAAATATGGTAAGTTGTAATGAAATTGTTTAGTTTTAAGTGACATCGTGTGTTGACTCAACCGCTCCCAACTGTCAAATGAATTTGTGCGTAGCACTTTGGTGTGGCCAGGCATAAAGTCACCTAGTATATGAGTCACGTAAAACTTAGCTTAGCACCTAACGAATCACTTTGGTGTGGCCCCGGCCTAACTGGACGACTCATTTAAAACAAAGCAATATGAAATTATAATGTACGGATGCCCTCCATGTCTTTGTTGATGAGGTCTGTCCTCCAATGCGAATTTGATTCCCGTTGGAATCCAGATTGTTTATATTAAAAGGATTTCATTATAGTTGCCACTTAAGACCTCTTAAATGCCTTTCTGAATGGCTGGAAGAGATTGCCACCTGGAAATAAGTCCGCCAGGTTGTACTGCATGCAACGAAAGTGTAATACAATACAAGTTACCACAGCAATTTACGATATTACGTAAATAGACAGTCGAATCAAGTTTATATCAATATATCTTATTTTATGTTCTAATTCATTTTTGTATAAATTTTATGCGAAACCAATGCGAAAAAATACATCTAATTGCAGCTAAGCATTATCAATCATCGTCGGTGTTCATTTTATGAGTGTAAGCAAATCGATTCACTACTCACTCGTCGCCTTAGATTTCGTTTAACGAGTAAATTGCTTAGCTAAGAATTAATTCACCTCTCAAAAGTTTCGGTTTTACTTTTGTGTAGCTTCATATAAGAATATTTAACGATTAATGCCTTTGTAATTCCACAAATTAAATTAATCCCCACTGCTCCTACCTCATATTCCGAGACTGATCATTCCGTCTGAAGAGAGCCTCGGGATAGGAGGTAGAAACACGTGTAGTGGGGAATAATGTAAATAGTGAAATAAAAATGTTATCTTTTGTTAAGATATGTTAATTTGTTTTTTTTTTGTCTTACGTAATTGTCATTTTTAATTAATTAACTCATTTTGAATTTATTTATAATATAAAGATATAAAATATGTTTTAATAAGACTTCATAATTTAAAAAATAACAAATATTATTAAAAAGCAAAATTGATTTTAATTTGAAAAATATTGGTTCAGATTTAATATCAGCATTATCATTTGAATGATAAAAAGTCAAAAAAATATAAAATAATAAAAAGACAATTAATTTATTTGACGGTAGAAAAGTTTTATAAAATAATCATAAGTGAACACATTTTCTTTCACATTACATATTTACCATCATGTAATTTCCCTGTCGGGGCAGGCAGAGTGGACAGAGCGCCAGACTTTCCCATCTCGACACATATCCTTCACCTCTTCTACATCTATACAATTCCTACGACTTCATACGTTTCCTTCTTTCTATATATAATTTACTTTATACAACCATGTTTTACTTGATCTAAAAAAACATCGGCCACGTTCACAAAACGGGCGAAGAGACCACCTCAAATGGATACCCGCGAGCTGCTGAAGTTAGATAAGCGAGCGAACTGAGATTCTATTTCTTGCGTTCCCATATACCGAAGTAGAGTGAGAGTGAGACGTGAATAGCGTCGCTTCCTCACCCATAGCGGTTTTTTTAGAATGAATATACCTACGTCACACGCTGGCACACGTTTGATTGTATTAGTGAATTTATTCCCGATTTTCACAAAATATCTCTGATGCGGCCGAAAAGTGCTAATTATTAATATATATTTTTTCATTCAATGCGTAAATGTATTATTGAGGAATACCTAAAATCTGAACCCAGTATTTATTACATTAAACATATATCTATCTAGTGGTTTATCGTTTCTCATAAAATGGTTGTTTTCGATGGAGCAGAGCCCGGATAACACTTTTTAAGCCATCGCTGAGTTTGAACGGTATTTTTTCCCATTAAAAAGTTTTATCAACACACGAAATTTTGTTTTTTCCATTGTTTTCCTGAAATCAGTATTTATAATATTTATAGAGATATTAAAGTGTTTAGAAGCAATGTGTACTAGTTACACATCACAGGGAAAGAAGGGTTAAAGGAAAAATAAACTAAGAAGGAAAACACCACGGCACAGCTTTACTTTCCAACTGAATTGACTTTGTAATGACGAGGAGCTCCTCGACTATGCTATGAGACTAAGCAATGAAGATGAAACAAGCCTTAAATGAAACTATACTGAAGCCATTTTTTTAAATGATCGATTTCGAACTGGCAACTCGCCAGTTTGAAGATAAAAGTCTTACCAACAAGGCCACGAAGAATGTCGTCGTACGTTACTAAAGTATAAGTTTCCCTTCACTACGCTTTAGACGAGATTATTAATACCGTACATAATGTGTTATAAAACTTGAGCTGGTTGATTGGAAGAAACTGATACAAAGCAATAAATCACGTATTGCTATTAAAATGTTAATATTAACAAACTAGTTGCAACCTGTGAAATATTCACCACGGAAGTAAAACAAATTATACATTTTTGAAATACCGAATGGAGCAAGATTTTAATGTCTTTCAAATTCATATTTCAACGGCCCGGATCTTACCTTACACGTCCCTTGGAGACATAGTTCCCACTAATTATTTGCATAACACCTGAATAACAACCACTACTATACATGTATTGAACAGTCATTGTGGACATTGTATGGACTTTCATATAATTTCCTTCCAGAAATAAAGTGAATACATTGTTCTTGCCGGAACAAATGAATTAATTATAAAGGTGTGCTTTATTATTATATTGGGTTTATCTTGCATTCGTATTTTATATCATAGACGTATAACACTGCTTTTATTGCAATGTTTATTTTTAATTATTTTTTGTAATCGTTAGCATTAAAAAATCATTTGACAAATAATTTTTTTAAAAGTTGCCTTTCTTAAAAATGTAATTATTTTTTTGTGTTGCCCCTTCACCATATCCGTATTGGAAATTCGGACATATTGAAGAGAGTGACCAGGAGACAATATTATCTTTGCTACCCCCGTAATTGATTTTTTCGGACAACTGGAGAAGGCACGTAACTTGCTATTCAACTCTGCACGCGTTGGCAACACTACCGTATGTGAATTACAATACTTGCACACATACTCGGCACGTATGAGTATTGTTATCAAAGGTTTTTTTTTTTCGTGTTTTTTTTTTGGGTAGCATCGGAATCGTACCGCAGCCCTCGTGTGGATGTCAAGTGTTTTACCAACTAGGCAACGAAGGTTGTCTATAAAAAAAATTAATTGAATACGCATGGTCAGTTTCTCGATAGAAGACTTATGTCTACCTCGCTGGAAGGTTCTTTAAGGATACAACCACCGTGGCCGCTCTAGGGGATGGAGGTTCAATCCCTGCTACAACCCAGATTTAAAAAAAAGATCCAGTCTGGTTTACACTTAAGGCATCGTCTTTCTGATTGGTTGAAATATATTACCACATGGTAATAAGCCCGTCAAGTCGTATTGTATACGAATACAACGAATCTGGTTGGTTGGAAGAGATTGTCGTATGGCAATGAGCTCGCCAGGTTATACAACGAAAGTTTAATATAATATAATATAACAAAATTGTAATACGTAACAAAAGAGAAATAAAATTCAATGTAACAGTTATTTTACTCAAAAACTCTAAGAACAATTGATTGGCATAGAGCCAAACCAGCCTATCCAACAAAACCAAACCATGCGTTAGTTTTAAAATTTGAGTCACATTACGTTTCTTTATAAGCCAGAAATGCCTTTACTTCAAAATTCTAAATGTTAGGTGCTACTGCTGCCATCTATCGTTTTTTTTTGGCAAAGCGATTTTCGTGATATACTTTTATGCCAAATTTGCCTATCAAACAAAAAAAAACGTTAATCATCAAATAATCTTGTCATAATATTAGATTAATTTTTTTATTGTAGTAGTTTAAGAATGTATCTGTTAAGTGAATAAAAAACATTAATTACACAACATTTGATTTAACCCATAGACTTTGACCTCCATTATCTCATTTCGACATATTCGTTGTATAGGCTGGTTTGGCACTTCGCCACTCAATTAATACTAGAAAAAAACGATGGTAAAAAAAAGAGTAGGTTGAAATATATTTGATTGAAAAATAAGTTTTACAAAGGGGTTATTTTTTTAAGAAACATAAATCTACCAACCCCTTTGGAATGTTTAATAGCATGTTATTAATGTTCTTCGTATTTGCCTGCTAATGCTAAGATGAACGAGTGAAGAGGAACATTGATATCAACAGGTGCATTTTGCCTCCCATTTGGCACTCCCAGTTGGCTCTGAACCACGTTTGAGAACTTGGAAATCTTTTAATTGGTTCCAAAAATTGATTGTGAAAATAATCAATAAACTTCCTGCCCGGTATCCCACGACGGAGCTTTTCAGAGACTATCAGGTCCTGAACATAGCCAATTTACATCTCAAATCCATTCTCTGGCACTACCATCGAGAGGAGGGGAAGATGCAAACTCAGCAGACACACATGACACGCATGGCAACTAATGGAATGTTCACCATACCTAGAGTTAAAACCTCTTTTGCCCAAAGGCAATATACTTATTTGGCTCCCATTACATACAATGGCGTGCCGACTTTAATAAAAGTAAAGGTAGGAAAACCATTTAGACAGTCGATCGGAGCGTGGTTGTTATTGCGACAGGATTTTGAGTACTTGGGCTTTCAGGATGAATGACGAGTGGAAAGGATTTATGTGAGCTCGTGAGTGTGGGTCTCTTCTTGTTGTTTTAATTTTGGTTGTTTTTGTATTTGTGTTTCTGTGTGTTTTTCTTTTTTTCTTCTTTTTTTTTGTTTTGGATTTGTTTTGATTTTTATTTTTATGATTGTGTGCGGTATATTGTGGGATGAATATTTTTGATCTTTCTGGAGTGATAATGTGTGAGGAGTTGAGTTTCGCAAGATGTTTCCAGTTGTAGTTGAGTGTCACTGTTTGTCAGGTTGATGAGAGCGTGCAACGGGGTTTTTTGTGTTATCAAAAATCGGAAAGAAGTATCGATTTATTTTTTCATGCTAAATATCTTCAGTGAGATACAGGCAAAAGCCTAGTTTACTGGGGATACGACAAATGAAAGGCAACAAACCCAGACCCATTTAAATTATATGTTTAAATCAAATTACCTGTTGTTTTTTTCTCAAATTGTGTATATTTCTTGTCATGTGTAATAATAAAATAATAATAAATAAAAAATATGAATTGGGTATATTGCTTTGAAATGAAATGTGGTGCTACATGAAAATGATAAAGATTTCATGGGTAGAAAAAGTGCGCAATGAAGAGGTCCTCATACGCACGAAAAAAGACAAAGAAGTACTCACTGATATAAAGAGAAGAATTTGGAGCCCGGTGGGGGCGCAGAACTCACTCGTGGTGGAAAAAGTACAAAAAAAATATCTGCGATATCTCTATATGAGTGAGTTTGGTGTCTATCCATGGCTTTATCCTACTCAGTTTCTGCTGCTAATATCATAGATGAGTGTTTAATATGTTCCGGAAGAGATCCATCGGGGTACTTCTGTGTCTCCTGGTATACGTTGTCAAACTCGTTCGAGGAGTTGTGAGCTGTCCAGCATTACTACTAAGATTAGCGTTAAATGTTCCTAACAATTACACTAAACTGCGCCGGCAAGAACTGTTCTCAATGACATACGCAAGAATGGGTCTTCCAGCCATTATGCCTGCTGGAAGGGCCTTAATTTTTTTTAACGGGACTGCTTCGGATATTGACATATTCCATATCACATTACCAAAAGCAAAAGTAAATTTTCTTTTAAGATTGAGCGCGTTAGCAAGCATTCATAAACGTACTTAAGTGACTTTGAATATATGTGTATGTTTGTGTGTATATAACATATATATGCATATACATTATTTTTTATTTATTTAATTTTTTTATTCTATATATTTTTTCTTTATTTTTAATGTTAATATTTCTTGTATTTTTCAAAGTAATTGGGCTAAGTCTGTTTTGAGAAAATAAATAAATAAAATAAATTAATCACAAAAATATAGTTCAAAGCAGCTGCAAACAAAGTTGAAATATTCATAATAATTGCAAACCATCTACGTGTTGTGGAATGTTGAGGAGAAGACGATGAATCATGCATCACAACATGACAAAATTGTGGGATATTACTCGATTGATCAACTCTGTAACAACTGCGGTAAGGAGCAGTCTATGCCACACTTGATGCAGTGTTTGAAAAACCCGGTGTTTTGCATCGAGGATGACTAGATTTGAAGAACTTCCAGTGTTGTCGAGGTGGTAGAGTTCATTAAATACCTACTGTCTCTTTGATCTGGTGACGGCCGAATCCTCTATACTCCAACGCTTTACACATCATTCTATACATTGCCTTTTGCTGTTTACTCGACTGTAAAACAACTTCCTAGATCAATAAGATGTGTTTCATATTTATCCATATTAAAAAAAACTGAAGATGCATTATTTATCAGTCATACAACCCCTGCTTTAATTTAAATTTATTTTGTGACATTTTTTTCATTTACATATTTGAACACAGTCATGGATACCTTTAATAATTATGCAACAAGAGCTGGTTGATAGGAAGAAATTAAATAAACCAATTAATCTCCAAATCTGGATGAATCTATGAAATTCTCTTCGATTATTTTTCTATTCCTTGATATGATATTGAATCTGTTATTACGAAAAATAATTCTTGGGAAGCATACCACAAGTTACTCGTATTTCGCCACGTTTAAGGCAAGCGATATCCTACTTAAAAGGGATTGTGTGCTCCTGTTTAAGGGATTTTGTCTCTACTCACCCTTATCCACATGGTCACGCTAGTATCGCCTTCTCTTTTTTCTCCATGTACCGATATTCTCTGTGTTGTGTGTCTATCAAATATACCAGTTTCTGACCATATATCTGAGAAATTTTCATGCGATGGTTCGTAATATTCTCACCACGAATGTACGAAGAATGCTGTTTGTTCTAATTGTGATAACTCTGGTTTTAACGTTATAAGTCATAAGTCATGATCGGTCTAACATAGCTCTTATATTCAAACATTTTTGTCAGTTTGCATGATTTTTTTTACCAAATCACATATCTTATATTATAAAATTATTTTTATTAGTTAAAAATTAATTATCATAATTAAATGGTATTATTATTTTTTGCATCATTACGAATTGGACATATGAAACAACCAACGTACATACATACATACTGTCACGCTATCTCCCTGTCAGGGAAGGCAGATATGACAGGTCACCAGACTTTCCTATCTCGACACACATCCTTCGCCTCTTTAATGTCCGTACAGCTTCTACGATAAAAAAAAATAAGTCGTCATTAACAATATCAGAATATAGGTATTAAATCCATTCATTCATCCATAGTTATCACACGCTACCGTGATATCATGCTGACCTCAGTGACCAAGTTGATAAGACGCTTGACTTTCAGCCGGGAGTTTCGAGTTCGATTCCCGATGGTACCCAAAGACAAAAAAGAAGTATTTCAGTTAGGTGAAAGAGATCTAGTAACAATACTCTTATGCGCCAAGTACGTGTGCGAGTATGATTGCCATTTTACGTGCTAAGGTGTTACCAACATTTGCAATGAGAAACCGCGAGTTTCGTACCTATTCCAGTAGCTTTAAGCTCGGAGGCTCGATGCGAATAGCATGGTTTTGTTTCCTGTCCTGAACCCGTTTTGGGTTTCTGGAAGAATGTTCTAATCGAATATGTTATCCGGAAAATACATGTTCTCAATATTCAATCAAATATTAACTATTTTGTAATTTAATATACAATTTCCAATCACCTGAAATTTGTAATCGAATCACAAAATTTACATGCTTTTGTAAAATCATAAACGACTCAAATTTTATGCGTTTTGTTATCTGGGCAGTATGTTGACGTATGATTGGTGAGTTGAAAGGGGTGTGGCGGTCGTCGCACACTCAGTCGCACACTCGGAACACTGTGGGCGCCCATACACACGGTCAATGACCGATGAAGTGACCTTTGCATTCCTCGACAAATCTAAATAAACAAGTCCAGAGTTCACACGCCGGCCATTCAACCCGCAGCCCGGAGCGGACCGCATTCCATACCGGAGCGAGAACGCACCACGGCTGTCTCGCCAGTTCCGTATTTGAATGATACCTACATACAACATTAATCGTTTTTGCATTCGCAGGAACGAGACGTAGGCATATCGCGAGCGCATTCCCGCGCACATTCTAAAATGATATATATACCTACGTTACTAATAAAATTCCTCTCTTTCCGCATTGCGATCTAACGAGATTTATTTATCAACAAATCATCATCATCTCTTCCCTTAAGGACTAGCTCCTAAAGGGGCATTGGAAGAAGGATGGCGATAAGGAACAAGGTTAACGGAGCACTCAATGTAATGTACAACAACCTCGCTAAATTAAAAGTAGCAAAATTAAACATGCATAATAGTATATTTATAATAGTATATTGGTGTTCTCCTTGATTTATGGAAGTGAAATTAGGATTTGGCACAAACAAGATAAAATTAAGATTAATATTGTCGAGATGCGTGTAAGAAAAAATATGCAGTGTCAATGTATGAATAAGAGAAGAAACAAAAACATTAGAAATGAATGCATGGATGAAATTCATTTACGAGTATTTTAATCAAGATGAGGAAAGAAGCTTTAAGGTAGTTTGAACATGAGAAGAGAAGGAATGACTAGATCAAATTGACCAGATTTAGAAAAAAATATAAAATGAGAAATATGAATAGTAAATGTTTGTGCATGACTATACGTAAAAATGTAGAGGAGGGGAAAGTTGTGTGCTTGGAAAGATTTTTTGGAGATTTCTTCTCTCCGCTCACCCCGTTAGGGAGACGGCATGATGATACGTGTGTATGTATATTTTCTTCAAAGGCTGGTGTCGTTTAATATAGTAAAATTAAAAATACCATGGACTTCTATAATTCGATCGTAAAAATGCGCCGAGAATACCATATATATGACTTGTGGGTGGATATACTCGTATATTTGGTCCATATACTTATATACTCGTACATACCATCTTGCCGTGTTCCTTGTGGGGTAGGCAGACAACCCAGTTCTCCAAACTTTTTTATCCAAGCACACAACTTTTACCTTCTCCACATTCATACATTTCGTCATGAAAATCTTCTATTATTCTTCTTCTTTTTCCTAGTGTCATGTCAGGTCCCCCCAACGTTGACTATCACCTGAGAGCATCTTTGTCCCCGGCAGCCCGAAAAAGATCCCCAACGCTCCTTATACCAGCCCAATCACGTATATTGCGGAGCCAGGAGATTTACCTCCTGCCAACATGAATAATCAGGTGCAGTAATTTGTACTTTGCTCCTCTAAGAACATGATCCAAATATGACACCTTTCGGATTTTAATATTAGTCAGCAACTCTCTATCAACTTTGGCTCTTTGAAGAACCCTTGTGATGCTGACCATATCCGTCCAGGATATCCGTAGCATTCTCCTGTTCATGATTCCAGTCGATTCATACTACGAAACTTTGAGGGTACATGATTCCACTCCATGCAACAACACTGACCAAACGTAGCATTTGACTAACCGTTGTCGAAGTTTCAAGTTTAGGTTATCATAGCAGAAAACGCTTCTCATTTTATTAAAAGCCGCAAGAGATGATTGAATTCTGCACTTGACTTCGGTTTCTGGGTCGAGGTCTTCTACTAGGATACTTCCGAGGTATTTAAATGTTTTCACTCTCTCTGTATCAGCACTACGTGTTACAGAAAACAAATGAAGGGATTAAGGATGAGTTTAGTTAAGAATAACTAAACAAGTTAACAGTGCGCTTGTAAGTAAATACATAGTAGAGAAAGGTGAAGGGAGAGTATGGCTAGATCAAGTGAATGATCTTTTCTTATGGGAAGAAAACATTAAAATACAGAAAAGTCGAAGGAACTGGGTAAGAAGACGATGTTAACAATAGAAACGATTACAGAAAAACATACATACTCACAAAGCATCACGCCATTTTCATGTCAGGGTAGGCAGAGAGGATAGAGCACTAGACTCTCCTAGCTTAACATTCATCTTTAGCCTCTTCTACATTCATATACCTTCTCATACAACTTTTACGATTTCTCATACTATACTGTCTACGTTTCGTTTTTTCAAAACATCATTCGCTTGATTCCACCATACTTTTCTTTGTCTTCCTCTCACAGAAGTTTTGTAAGTCTTTCTTCATGCATTCGTTCCACGTGCCCAAACCATCTCAGAGTGCTACATGTTTTTGTACACTATTATTTTAGTTTTCTTTCGCTAAGCGCCATTCAATACCCCTCTAAACACTGAGATGCAGCATGCTCTTTTTCATTTTATTCAATACATCGTCCTTTATAGTACACATGCATCCATGTATTCGTTTCAAAGTACGCACTTCTACAGTATTTATTCGGCTCTTCTGTCTTTATCCGTGTCCACTTTTCACTTCCATACAACAAAGTTGGCACCAAAATATTCCTGTGGATTATCATCTTGGCTGATTTTGATGCACAAAAACGTTGTATGTATTTAAAAAAAATATAATATTTACTCAAGAAAACTACGCCACTGAAATATATTGCAATGCGAAAATAAAACAATTTATAAAATAAAATGAATTTCTGACAGAAGTGCAGTTCCTATCGTCCCCGGCACCTCAAGATGAAGCTTCTGTCAGTTCTGTTGTTCATCGTGTGTTTGCAAGCAGGACGAGTGTATTCTATTAAGATTAAAGCTTCTCTCAAGTACTATCGAGAATCTTCGGGAGAGACTTCAGGGTTTTCAAAAGGTTTCTCAACTTCAGCATACAAAGTTGAGTCTTCCAGTGAATCTTCCAAACTGTCTTCCAGAGATTCATCCAGAGAGTCTTCAATGGAATCAGCCAGAGAATCTGCAAGAGAATCTGGCAGAGAATTTGCAAGAGAATCAGGCAGAGAATCAGGCAGGGAATCAGGCAGAGAATCAGGCAGAGAATCAGGCTGGGAATCAGGCAGAGAATCAGGCAGAGAATCAGGCTGGGAATCAGGCAGAGAATCAGGCAGAGAATCAGGCAGAGAATCAGGCAGAGAATCTTCAATGGATTTTTCCAAAGAGGTTGTCAAACCTTCTTCTAGCGTTACTGGAGCGTCAGTAACACCGATTTCGGCATTTTTAAGACTGGCAAAACTAATTAGCAGTCAGCTCATGCTTGTCAAGTCAAATTACTTTAATGTTTATTCTATTGTGCTTGAAAAACCATATAAAAAATCTGTCGCAACACGAAACTTTGCGAGTCTTTCAATAACTATAGATAAAGTTCTCGCAGCTGTTTTGAAAATTGGTGAAAAACTAACGGCAACCATAACAGAACCGATTGGAAAGGTTTCAGAGGTTGTTGTTAAAATTCTAGAAGTTGTTTTGACTTCATTCAAAGACATTCTCGAAAATGTCAATGGATTATTCGGTTCAGAGTATTTCGACGATCAATACGTCGAAGAAATAAAGGGATGTGCACGAAGGTTGACCAGAAGGGGTTACAAGTCCTTCAATGCATCCATAGAGTCAGCCATAAACATCGTCAAAACCGTTTTTATCATTTTACCTGATTTGTGGAACCTGTGTAGCACGTTATACGTCCATATCTTGGAATGTATAGATTTCTATAATTAATTTTAAACCCCAAACTTTTTAGATTGTTCAGTTTTGACCTGCAGTGCTTTTTACACCTCAGTAACTATAAATTTAATACGCTTTATCTCAATTACGTAAGAAATGGGAGTCTCTCAATAGCTGAAGTTTTTAGACAATATGCTGAAAATGCACCACGCGCTTTACAGTAGTTCGTGTTCTTGAGAAAGTATACATTTTTTTTTAGTGGGCACACGATTTTCGGTGAACAATGAAAGTGGAAAGAATCCCATTTAAAAAAAACGGATAAGGTACTTTACTTTATAAACGTTTTTAAATTTAAAATCGATTAAGTATTTAAATATTTTATTGGTATGTTATTGTATAATCAAATGTCAAAAGAAAATTGAACTAGATTCTCAAATATTACAAAACTGTTGAAGCCTTAGTAAAGGTCCTGATTGATGAAACCGACAATATTAAAAGCTCGTACTATTAAAACGTTAAGGAAAATGTCTTTATTGATTTAATATTTGTATTGTGGAACACCTTTTCAGTACAGAATAATTTGACACAGAAATATGAAAAAAAAATCTACATAATAACTCAAATTAAAGTGACACATATGTTTCGCTTTACCAAACTATTTTGTAATGCTCTTGTAAAGCGAAACAGCTCTGTCGCTTTAGTTTAAGTTATTGTGTAGAATTTTTTCACATTTAAATGTCAAACCATTCTATAAGATAATGATAATATTTATAAGAAAGGTAAATCGTGAACAACCTGCAAGAATTAAGAATTATCTACAGCTGGTTTCTCACAGTATTTTAGACTTAAGAATTCCTGGCTTACATTTTTAATTTAACTTCGAGAATTTCTGGCACAAATTTATAATTTTACTCTGCGAATTACTGACACAATTTTTTAATTTACCTCTGCTAATTCCTGGCACAATTTTTTAAATTAACTCCATTGGAATAGTTTATTAAGCGATCTCGAGATTTTTGGAAGTCATTTGACAGACTTTGATATACAGCAAAAAAAAAATGGGAGGGTGACGATGTTTTCTAAATGTCTTTTTTTATTTGGAAAATGCATGTGAAACTTGTGTTTTTATTTTATTTTAATGTCGATTCTACGATGTAACAACGCTATGTAAAAATGAAAATTGACATAAATGAATATGTAAAATTTGCATTCATTCAATGCATAAAGGGGTTTTTTTTTATCTGATTTTTTAAACTTAAAAATTTCTACAAAACCTTCGAGAAAAATGTTTTCTTTAATTAAAATTATTTGAAAAACTTGTGTGTGAATATTTTTAAAGGTAAAATTTTTAAAATACTATATAATTTGAAATATTTAATGTTTAAGTAAATTAAAACAAATATCATTAAAAACATTTCAATTTATTTTTGTAATAAAAAATATGTATATTCAAAATATTCCATATTAACAAGAAAATATTATCTGTACAACTCTTGCATAACAATACAGATTGGGTGATCAATATGGACATTGTATGGATTTTCATATGGCATTGGTTACTTACAGAAGTAAAGTGAAGAAGTTGTTCTTGCCGGGATGAATTGATTGAATTATACTATATGGATGAATTTGCTTCGTTGCGTTGTTCGACTTGTACTGTATTTTCCTATTCTACTAGGTGTTAACATAAGTTGTGTCCGTTTTTTTTTTTCAAATATAAAAATAAGCACCAAAAGTAAAACAAAATGGTAAATGTTATACGTCATTCTAAAGAAAATTTTCTGCTCTTCAATATTGTGTTTGCTTTTACGTTACATATATTATTTTATTTGATTACAAGCCTTCAAAATGGAATGTCAAGTAGATGAAATAGAGCATTTTCGACACATCCTTCTGTTCGCGTTCAATCGAGAGAATAAAGCTACCAAAGCTGCTCGCGATATTTGCGAAGTCTACGGTGAAAATGCTATGGATGAAAGGACAGCTCGTCGATGGTTTTTACGTTTCAAAGACGGTAATTTCGACCTGAAAGACATGGAGAGTTCCGGACGACCAGTGGACTTCGAGGAGGACCGCTTAAACCATATTATTCATTAAGATCCCCTTCAAACCACCGTAGAATTGGCTGAGCAGATGAACTGTAGTCACATGACTGTATCTTAAATCAATGGGAAATGTCCAGAAGTTCGGCGTTTGGGTTCCACATGTTTTGAGTGAAAACAACAAAAATCAATGTACGACAATTGACACAATATCTTATAGAGCAGACAATTTTCTTTCGAATGACGTATATAACCTTTACCATTTTATTTTACTTTTAGTGCTCATTTTTAAATTTGGAAAAAAAGGACATAACTTATGTTAACATCCAATATAACACTGCTTACGTGACAATGTTAAATTATATGCATTGTTTTTTTTAATATTGTATTTTTATCAAAAAGGTATAATATTAAAAAGGTAAAATAAATAAATAATGTCAATATATATGTGAGGGGGGCTAATACATTAACAACATTAAAAAAGGTACACAATAAATAACGAGTTACATGGGAAGTTCAAAGTGATCCAAATGATACAGTGTCGTTATTAAAAAATTAAGCTCAGTATTTCTCAAGCCAATTTATCAATACAACTTTTTTTACGAATATCAGTATTCTTCGATGAATAATATGTATTTGCTCAGGTACCAGATTTCATTATTACCTAAAGGCCCGTTCTCACTTCAAGTTTAGTTGACCGATTAAAGTTGATCAACAAAAGTTGAACACGACTTGAATCAGTTTTTGTTCACACGTTTCAATAGAAACTGATTCAAGGCCCATTCTCACGGTTCAAGTTTAGTTGACCGATTAAAGTTGATCAACAAAAGTTAAACACGACTTGAATCAGTTTTTGTTCACACGTTTCAATAAAAACTGATTCAAGGCCCATATGGTTTATTTCACACAGCATTGAACGATCTAATGTGAACCTTCAAGCAATATCCGAATGGACTAAGGATCAAGACTTACTCATTAATCCTATGAAGTCTCAAGCGATCCTCAGATAGGCTGGCAGGCTCAGGTTGGCAGGCTCTATCATACCATTAAAAACCAGTTAAAAACCTAGGAGTACTGATAGATAACACTCTCAGGCAAGATCAAATAAAGAGGTAAGCCGAAAGATCTTCTTCAGCCTTCATTCCTTTAAAGTGTTTCAAAGGTTCCTGCCAACTAAAACAAAAATTTTACTCGTACAATATCTGCTCTTTTCGATTCTGGACTATGCGGACGTATGTTACTTGGATGTTACAGAGGAACAGCTGGACAAATTACAGCGTCTTCAAAATGTTGGTCTAAGACTTATTTTTAACCTGATAAAGTACGATCATATAATTTCATAGTTGAAGGAGCTGAACTGGTTGAACGTGAGAAATATACGCAAAGTTCACATAACATCTCTATTGAATAATATCCTTAACTGTCAAGCCGTCCCCTCTTATCTCGCCGAAGATTTTCAATATCTTTCCGATCAAGAACTTACGGATCCCTACGCTCAACTTTATTGCTCTTCCTTTTCTACGTCGTCCTTTACTGTCCATGCAGTGAGACTCTGGAATCAGTTACAAACAAATGTTAGACTCGCTCTGTTCTTGGCGTGTTTTAGGAAGCAACTAAAAAAACTCTTAATTTCTAAACAGTAATATAATTTATTTCACTCCTGATTTTTTGTTCCTCTCCACCATCCCTTCCTTTTCGTTCCTCTCCATCATCCCTTCCTTTTCGTTCCTCTCCACCATCCCTTCCTTTTCGTTCCTCTTCACCATCTCTTCATTTTCGTTCCTCTTCACCATCCCTTCCTTTTCGTTCCTCTTCACCATCTCTTCATTTTCGTTCCTCTTCACCATCCCTTCCTTTTCGATCCTCTCCACCATCCTTGCTTTTCGATCCTCTCCACCATCCCTTCATTTTCGTTCCTCTCCACCATTCCTTCATTTTCGTTCCTCTTCACCATCCCTTCCTTTTCGTTCCTCTCCACCATCACTTTCTTTTCGTTCCTCTCCTCTATCCCTTCTTTTTACTTTGATTGATGGTATCTTACTTTTATTTTATAAATGTTCATAAATTTTATAAAGATGAATAATCATTTGAATATTTTTTGCGATCATGTATATCCCTTTATTTACGTTTAACTGGTTGGTTGAAAGAGATTACTGCCTGGCAATAAGCCCGCTAGATTGTTTTTTTTACAATAAATTGTTAAATAAATAAATAATGAAATGAAGTTTTAAATACAATATATAAATAAATGATAAGGTATTTTTTCCACCGAGTATTCGGGGATATAAGAATATAGTACCTTTGACTTCGTTCATATCTATTATTTCGTCCATATCTTTGACTTCGTTCATACCTATTATTTCGTTCATATCTTTGACTTCGTTCATACCTATTATTTCGTCCATATCTTTGACTTCGTTCATACCTATTATTTCGTCCATATCTTTGACTTCGTTCATACCTATTATTTCGTCCATATCTTTGACTTCGTTCATACCTATTATTTCGTTCATATCTTTGACTTTGTTCATATCTATCATTTCGTTTATATCTTTGACTTCGTTCATATCTATTATTTTGTTCATATATTTGACTTCGTTCATATCTATGATATTATTTCGTTCATATATTTGACTTCGTTCATATCTATTATTTTAAATAAAAAAAGGACATAACATTCCGGTGTGCTCCGATCGTCTCACTTCGGTATACCATGGAATCCAGTAGTCGTGTGGCTGGTGAGTTTGCTGGTGGCTCACTCAATGAAAGAAGAGAATGTAAGAAAGCAACATAAACTCCAAGGCTCAGCTTAGTTTCCCAACAGAATTGAACGTTGTAATGGTGAGGGGATCCTCGACTACGATACCCAGCAACGACGACACCACTTCTTCCCAAGTAGGGATAGTCCAGTCCAATTTGATCCCACCACCACTCACGAGTAAAAATACGTCTCCATGCTGCGCAATCTATGATAGAAGATCGAAATCTTTATTTTTTAAGAGGGTGGCGTAGGGTCTACGCCACCGTCAGACAGCACACCATAACATGTCTATTTTTTACATCACGTTTCATTTAAACGGACCACATTTTTTTATTTGCTTCAAAGTATTCCATATTTGTCGACATGTTGTTAATCAGCATGTTGTTCATTTGCTTCAAAGTATTCCACATTTGTCAACAGGACTCGAACTGAAGGCTGACTTGTTAAGTAAGATGAAGAAGAGCATAATGGTTTGGGCATCTAAAAAGAAAAACTTAAAAAATGCTTATTTGTACTGATTTTAACAGCTTATCAAAGTTAATTTTGCTTCTCCTGTAAACTAAGGTAAAACTGACATATCAACTTGTACCGTAACGCCATAAATATAGTGCAAATGTGAGTGGTAAGTGAGATCCAGTGTTTTTACGTCATCAAAACCTCTTCTAAAAACGAACGTATCACTGACATCTAGCAAATATTTTTGTCAATAATTCAACCTTTAAACGACAATCTTCTGATTTCTGATTATTTACTTAACATGGATAATCCTAGGTAATGAAAATATGGAACGATTGATATATGGTATGATGGAGAATATAATATTGCTGTGAAACCCAACTACAGTCTTCGGGTCCGATTTGAATAAGGAATTAACAAGATCCTTCAAACAGGTTGTCAAATAACGTGTCTAAATATATCAGTGTCAAATAACGTGTCTAAATATATCAGTGTCAAATAACGTGTCTACATATATCTGTAAATATGAAACCGGTTTTTTTATAGAAAATACATATTTATTGTATAAAAATAGTAAAAAATATTTTATTCAAAGTATTGTCCATCGCTAGCTACACATTTTTTCCATCTCTGGCAATTTGTGGATGCCACGCCAAAAAAACTGTTGCTTTTTTGAGGCAAACCAATCATCGAGCCATTTTCGTACATTTTCGTAATAAGTGAAGCACTGTTTAGCAAGTGCGTGTCCCATCGATGCAAATAAGTAGTAATCGGATTGAGCCAAGTCTGGTGAGTAAGCTGCATGCGAAAGTATTTGCCAACTATACGCCTCAATCGTTTCGTTGACCGGTTTTGCTGAGGTTGACCGGTTTCGTATCTCACTGAGGACATATAGCATGAAAAAATAAATCGATACTTCTTTCCGATTTTGGATTATGTTAAACCCCGTTGCACATTCTCATCAACCTGACAAACAGTGATACTCAATTACACATGTATACATCACGCGAAATCAAATTCCTCACACTTCATCACTCCAGACAGACCAAAAACATTCATCCCACAATATACCGCACATAATCATAAAAATTAAAATATATAAATATAAAACCGCAAAAAACACCACACTCAAGAGCTCACACAAAAATTTTCCACAAGTCATTCCTCTTGCAAGCCCAAGTATTCAAACTCCTGTCGCAATAACAACCACGCTCCGATCGACTCCCTAAATTGTTTTCCTCCCTTTGCCTTTATTGAATTCGGCACCCCATTGTATGTCATGGGAGCTTAATAGGCATATTGCCTTTGGGCAAAAGATGTTTTAACTCTAGGGATTGTGAACATTTGATCAGTTGCCATGCGTGTCATGTGTCTCTGTTGAGTCTGCATCTTCCCTTCCTCTCGATGATAGTGCCAGATAATGGATTTGAGATGTACTCGTAAATTGGTTGTGTTCAGGACCCGATACTCCCTGAAAAGCTCCGTTGTGGGATACCGGGCATTAATTGCTCGTGCTAAGCAATAATGTTTTTAAACATCTCATGCAGTACGTCTTTGTATGTTTTGCACTGACCACTGTGCTTCCTTCGGCCCTCCGTCAACTCGCCGAAAAGGAAATATCTTGGGAGTCTGTACTCAAGCATGCAAATTACGTGTGTAGACCAAAGTAGGCGTGTACTCGACACCATAATTTCGACGGTACAGTAGTTTGCTCGTTATAAAACTTCATCATTTGATAATCTTTGATTCAATCTTATTTATTTGCCTGAGATGACTCTGCTGACGTTTTTCAAGTGCCCTAATATGTTGTCGGTAAAGATCTCATGACTCGCATCCATACATCAGATATGGTATGACTACAGCTTTATAGACAGCTGTTTTTGTTTTCTGTATTAGATCGTGATTATCAAACACTCATCCACGAAGAGCCCAAAACGCCCGGGAAGCTGCGTTCAATTTATTGTGAATCTCATCATGTATGTTTGCTTTTTTCATACACATTGCTACCTGAGTAATTTAAATCCTGCACAAATTCAAATAAGTATACAAAAATAAAGTCTCCTTTCCACCAGAGCATTAGAACCTCCTTTGAATATATAAAGAACGACAAAATAATGCACCCAGCAAGGACGATCTGATATGAGAGACTATTCCCAGGCCACGGTTTATTGTCACTCCGAGATAAGTTGTCTCGCACACCACCCCAGGATTTTTTTCTGAAAAGGAAATTGTACGAGGGCGTGTAAAAGACCGGATCTACAGCACTCCGCAGGTTTTGTGTGGAGCAAAGTTTAGCCTGTTACGTAATTGATGTCCAAGAAAACTATGGTTGGACCAAGTTAACCTTTCTCTTCATGTGCTAATAAATCCGCGTGTTCCGGTGCTGTGTATTCAATACACATCAATACACACGTAAAAATGAGGGATTTAAAATCGGAAAATAAGAATGTTCATAGCCAATCGTGTTAAAAAAAATCCGCGCGTTCCAGTGCTGTGTATTCAATACATATGTAAAAATGAGCGATTTAAAATCGGAAACATAAGAATATTCATAACCGATCGCTTAAATTAATTAAATTTGAAGTCAAAAGTGATGATAATTAAAATTGAATTGCTGAAAACATGAAAACACATCGGCCGACGTTCATAAAACGGGCGAAGAGACTACCTCAAACGATTGCCCGAGAGCTACTAAAGCGAGAGAAGCGAGCGAACTGAGATTCTATTTATTACGTTTCCATATACCGAAGTAGAGTGAGAGTGAGACGTAAATAGCGTCACTTCCTCATCCATAGCGGTTTTTTAATTAATATACCTACGTCACACACTGGCATACGTTTGATTGTATTGGTGAATTTATTCCCGATTTTCACAAAATATCTCTGATGTGACCGATAAGTGCTAATTATTATAAATATTATTTTTTCATTCATTGCGTAAACGTATTACGGAGGAATACCTAAAATCTGAACCCAGTATTTATTATATTTATAGAGATATTAAAGTTTTTAGAAGCAATGTGTACTTGTTACACATCACAGGGAAGGAAGGGTTAATAGAATTTGAAAAAAAAAATGGTAAGGAGGAAGAAAATTAAAATTTACCATTGCATATGAACTATAGATATAACCGAATGTGTTTCTATGAGTATTATACTCGTATATCATAAAATCTACAAAGGTTTCTTTATGGATATGCGGGGTAGTACTATATCTAATGGCCGCAGCTATTACCTTCCTATCCTTATACTCAACAGATAAACATCAAATTTGTTTGTCAGTAATAATGTGTTTGAGTCCTGAGCTGAAGCACCTGTGAGGAGAGTTTGCTCTCTAAACTACGCTTGCTATGTAAATTATCATAAAGAAAAACAGTAGGTGCTCTGTGAATGTGGAAAAGGCGAAGCAAGTAAGTCGTGATAAGAGAATTTGGTGCTCTGCTCACTTTACCTGATCTAAAAAAGAAATTGTATGTATGTACATGCGCATCATAGTCACTACCACACCAAGAGTGAGGTGAATATAAATAATAGTTTTATATAGAAAAGCGTACTAAGAGTACTTCACAATCAAGAATATGTGAACACTTTTTTTTCAGTTTTTTTTTTTTCACAATCAAGAATATGTGAACACTTTTTTTCCAGATTATAATCACCGTAAGTGATGCCAATCCGAGAATATTGCTTCTTAATAGTCCAATTTGTTCACCCGTAGGGTTATTACAGTGAAACATTTGTTTTTTCTGATTATTTAATGAGCGTACAACCAGTGAACAGAGTGATGGATAAAATGCAATAATTTTTCAAAGTATATTTTTGATTATTGTAATATTGTTTTTATTTTTATCTATTATTGCAATTTTTCCCCGGTGCTAAAGTAGATTTGTGAATGTTAATGGGGGAGTTGAAGGGACATTGAAAGAAGGGTAGCGTTAGGGAACACGGTAAATAGAGCAGTTAATGTTGTATACTCGTACACAACCACACAATACCAACAGTAATAAAAATTACAATGCATAATAGTGTGATGATGCCCACCTTGATGTATGGAAGTGAAACTTTGAATTGATTTGTATTGCGCCTGTCCTTTGTATTTTGTTTTTAATTTATTGTTCAAATATTATGAAATACAAATTAATGGCGAAAGAAAAGTGTTAAAGAAAAAATTAATGCGACACATGTGTATATACCTACTTGATACATTATATTGGTCTACAATATGGACGCTAATATCTTCTTCTTCTTCGATGCCTCTAAAGCTCATATCGGGCCTTGGCCTCTCTCAACCCTCGCCTCCAACTCCTGTCTCCCGCCGCGGCCTTTCAATCTGTCACTTGTAACAGTTGGGCCGCATCCTTTTTCACCTCATCCTCCCATCGCAGCCTAGGTCTACCAACCCTTCTTCTTCCGCCCGGATGTCCCTCAAGGATTCTCTAAGGTACCCGTGATGACGGCATTCTCTGCACATGTCCAACCCATCTCAGCCTGCTTAGTCTAGCATGTACAGAGAGCCTGGGAGCTTTATAGATGTTATACAGCTCATCATTGTACCTTATTCTCCAGGTTTCGCCATCGTTCACGGGTCCCAAGATTTTACGTAACACTCTCCTCTCAAATACGTTCAGCATATCTGCGAATATTGCTGTCATCGTCCACGCTGCGCACCCGTATGTCACTACTGTCCTAATTATGATCTTGTACAGGGTGATTTTTGTTTTTTTCTGTGGACACTTCTTGATTTAAGCACTGCGAGACGAGAGAAGAATGTTTAGTTTCCTGTCGCAATCCTCCGTTTAATCTCTATGTGTTCTTCATTTTCCTTAGTTATGGTGGATCCCAGGTAAGTAAAGTCATCAACTACCTCAAAGTTCTATCTACCTTTCAACTGAGTGCTGTGTTGAGGGTTATTGTCCGGGTTTCTAGATTGTTTCATTATTTTTGTTTTGCCTTCATTTATTTTCAATCCTATCTCTTTGGCTGCAGTTTCTAATGGCTCGAAGACTTCTCTCACCGCTGTCAGGGATCTTCCCACTATGTTGAGGTCGTCTGCATATCCAACAATCTGGCTGCTTTGGAAGTATATGGACGCTGTTATATCACTCAAGAATTCGTAAGATTCATTTATTTATTTTTACTTTGACATTTTTATAATTGAATATACAAAGCACTTTTCCGTCTAACTATGCCGGAGATTTCTGATTATGTCTCTCATCTATTCAATCATATGCGTTCCCAGAATATCAATAGTTAATTCTGCCACTAGTTTCCAGTAGGCAATAGAGATCGCCCTATAATTCGCATCAATCAGATCTTGCCTCGAGCACATTACCCCATTGTTCGAACAAGTAAGCGTTTGTTGCGAGTCATGTATAGACACAAAATAACATTCAACAAAATATCTGCAATAACATTTTGCATTTATTCACTTCTATTCGGAGTCCATTCAACAAAATATTTGCATAACGGAGGGCTCTTTAAGTAAGCCAAAGCCGCTGGTCTCCTGGTGCCATATTTTCAGAGAACTCTATCAAGCCGGCAGATATTTATTCTTTCCATTTTTTGCATAAGGGTTGTCGAATGCGGACATGTTGAAAAGCGGGGCAAGGAGACAATATTGTCTTCTGCTCCCATTAATCGAGCCTTCGGTAAGAACCATTTGTAGTATAGTAGTAGGTCTGGATATAGTAGTTTGTCATCGTACAAACATACAAACGTACATATCATCATGCCATGCCCCTTACGGGGTAGGCAAAGAGAATAGACGTTCAAACTCTTCTATCCATGCATACATTTCCCCTCCTCCACATTCATCTGTCTCGTCATGCACAATGTTCTATTATTGTGTATGAATAATATAATGTTGTGCATGACGATATGTGGGAAGGTAGAGGAGGTGAAAGTTGTATTGGATAGAAAAGTTTTGATATTTGTTCTATCTGCTTGCCCCGCAAGGGGGAAGAGATCTCAACACTTTTATTTCCAAGCACACAACTCTCGCCTCCTCCACATTAATACATCTCATCATGCACATACATAATCTCATATTTTATTATTCATATTTATCACTTGACGTTCTTTCTGCTATATTTGATCCAGCCACATTTTCCTTCGCAGTTCTTTCGAAAATAAAACTGAATAAGTCGAAATACACAGAAGTTGGGTGACATTAAGCGGCATCTGTATTTAAGTAACATACATGTATACCATAGATACACATCAAGCCGTCTCCGGTTAGGGTAGGCAGATAGAAGAGAGCGTCAGACTTTCCTATTATGAAACACAAAAATTCGCCTCTTCTACATCAAATACCTTTTTCATACAACTTCTACCATTTATCTGACTCTCTTCGTTTCATTCTTTCAAAATATCATTCACAGTGGCAACAACAAGCATGGAGCCTGACAAGTCAATTGATGACACAAAACGACTCAATTTTCCTGAAAGATTATTTTTTAAATATTTGAAATAAATTTATGTACTTAGTTATAATTGAAAGTTTAATTATAGATTTATTATAGATATATTTTTCATTTAATCGTTTCATTCATTTTGTATTTTTATTTCTTTGTCCTTCAATCCAAGGCGGCTTCTGTCAAATAGAGCATGGTCCGTTTAGGTAAAAGTTTAACCATACCTGGTCCAGTGTTACCACCACAAAACAAAAGGTTTCAGGCAAAACGATAATCAAAAGCGATCTCTACTTTAACCCTTATAGAACTTTGAAGCATTGCTTTCCACTCGTAATATCACTATTTTTTTTTTAAATATTGTTTCAGCTTAAGATCATTCAGTTTGAAGAGTCATTTTGCAATAGTGTGAATAACAGTGCGTTTACAAAAACTTGTCACTTTATTTTGTTAATGAAGTGAAAAGGCAAAAAAATATTATTTCATATTCAAACATTGAAATGAACACACACGGTTTGTAAATTAAAAATGCAGTCAGCTTAAATTTTAATAATCATAAAAATAGAATGAAAGTAAGTTTATTTAACGTATTAATTGTTTAGGTATGGCATATTCTAGGAAACATTAAATAACAATAATGGATTTTTTCAAGATTAAAAATAAATATAAGTACAAGTATTATAAAGTTAAAATGTTCGTCAGCTTTAATTAGATTGCACATAAAAATAAAATGAATGTAAGATTATTTAACATATTAATGTATTAATATCATAATTACAATGACAAATAATACAGTTTTAAAATAATAGTGGATGGAGTTATACTAAATTCTAGGAAACTTTAAGTTATAACAAAGTACATTCTAAGCCTAAGATTTTTTTTTAATTATACATTACATTAGACTAAAATCGCACTAATATATTGCAGCACCTTTTCGACCGATCCCTAATTATTATCAATTTAAAACAACCAAAATTTCAAACAATCTCCTTTGCTTGGCCCGAAAGCGGTTTTCACTTTCCTAATTTCGACATGGTAGTGTTTTTCTAATCACCGAGTATTTTAACAACAATACAAACGTGCGCTCTGCGCGAACCATTCGTGTGGCATTCTAAAACCAATACCACTACACAAGTTGTGTAATACAGATAGTGTTATTCACACTATTGCAAAATTACTATTCAAAATTAATGATCTATTCCTGGTTATAACGATGAAGTCTATACTAGCTTAATCGTCACAAACTCATTGATTTCAAGTTTAAAATCAAGCCGTTCCTGGGATTGTATCTCAGAGACGTTCTTTCGGTGAAGAGAAGAACTTTTAGGTCGATTTTATCTTCATCTATTGTAATAAATAAATGATCGAAACGATGTAATAGGGCAGGGCATTATGATGGAGCGTTTATCGTTGTTGTTCATTTGGAGTGAAATAATGGTCTGCTTCTTAGTATTAGAGATATGGGTGGTGTGTGCAGATTTATGGAGCACTTGAAAACAAATATTTTTGGGAGATCTTGTCAAAATTTATGGTTCAAAATTTATGGTTTTATATGAACACTTCACCAAAACGCGTCTCGTACGGGGCAGTAGTGGGCAAGCGAAGGGTTGTTGGGCAGAGAAAATGCTATAATGACAGACTTCGAGAGTCGATGACTTTGTGCGTAGCACCAGAGAACTGGAAGCAGGTGGCTCAGGACCGTGGAGGGTAGAGAGCCGTCTGTTCTCGGGCTGATAGCGTCTCAAAGGCTAGACGTGTGAGAAACAGTCAGCGTGCAGCGAACATGTCAGTCAACATTGCCAGAGAAATCAGCAGGATCCACATGTGTGTGACATCTGCGGGAAGTAGTGCGCATCAAGGATCGGGCTGTTTTTTTTTTCAAAGATCACATGATCGACGTGGGAGAACAGCTTATAGCGTGTTGCTTATCTTGATATGTCGTGATGATCTTGATTGATATTTGTTTATTTACAAATACTCAGGAATGCGGATAAAAAATGTAAGTGTCCGCGGGTAAATAATAACAGTCTTGACAGCTGAGTGAATGACAATACTAATATGTTTATTTCTCGGCGCGCAGGTATTTTATACAAATGAGTGAACCAGTTCGCGCTACATGCTCCGTCTCACTCTGGCACGTGAATTGGCGGTAGCTTATTTATTTGTATTTGGAGATGGCTAGACAAATCGCGGGTACTACAAAAATAGTAAACATTGTCGCTGTTCTTGACGCGTAGCAATCTATGAATACTTCATCGGTCATTGACCCTGTATGTTTATTATTTCAACAATAATTAATTCGATTTAATTATGTTTAACAATTCATTTATCCATTTTGACAATTATTTATTTATTTAGGTAGGTATCCTACAAGCTCAAGATTGACGTTGGAGTGGTGAGGGAATTCTCGACTACGAGGCCTAGCAATGACGATGACACTTCACTACACCGAAAGCCGAATGTGTTACTAACACATATTGGAAGATCTACAAGGGTTTCTTTCAAGTTCGTCTTTCCTTGGTGAGTTTTCTGCGTTTTTTTTACCAAATATATTTTTCAGGACAAATGCAGGTACAGGAAAATACTTCTGCTTACACTCAACTTGTGTTTATTTATTTCGTAATATTTTTAATATGTCTATTATTTTGTGCATTTAAGTTCCAAATTAAAGAATTTCGTTTTATTATTATCATTAAAAACATTAAAGCTTTTACAAATTTGATGAGAGGTCTCTTCTGTTCCCGGTCAACTCATAACTGAAGGTTGTCATCTCTCTGATGCACCTGTTCACGACGATCTTCCACCTCTTTCTATTATTGGTATCTTGAAGTGCTGCCGCCACAGTGATAGAGTGTAAACGAGCGCGCTTCATACCAAAAATAAATTTAAAGGGGCACCTTTATTGTTTACATAGATGCTTGAGTAGCATGCATTTTAAGACTGAAGTAGCTGTAAAGTAACACTATTATTACTGTTAACACAGTTGCTTTAGTAGCATGCATATTTAAATTTAAAAGTAGTTCTTAAGAAGCCAAATTGTTACTGCTTCCATAGCTGCTGGAGTAGCACTGCTATTAGTGTTTACATAGCTACGTAAGTAGCATACATCTTAAGATTAAACAATAGCTATAAAGTAGTGCCGTTATAATAGTTAACATTGTTGCTTTAGTAGCACGCATTTTTAGTAGCATGCGTCTTTAGATCGAAAAGATATTTGCAAAACTGGGTTATGCGATATTATGGAAAAGGTAAAATGGTTGATTGAACTTACTTGTTGTGGTAGGGTTTTGAAGGCGCAGAATCGAGGCTTGTGTTTGAAGATGTTTTATCAAGTTTCATTCGAATACAAATCTTATTAAAAGAAATAAACGCCGCCTATGAGATGAAAGATATCTCAAAATTTATGAAGGTATAAATATAAAATTTCCTTTAAATTGGTCATATACGTTTGTTTGTCGTTAGCTATTTATTTATTTATTTAACACTTATTCTGTATTTCTTGTTTTGCAAACTCTAATGTTTCTTATTCTGTATTCCTTGTTATGCAAACTATAGTGTTTCTTATTCTGTATTTCTTGTTATTCAAACTCTAGTGTTTCTTATTTTATATTTCTTGTTATACAAACTCTAGTGTTTCTTATTCTGTATTCCTTGTTATGCAGACTCTAGTGTTTCTTATTCTGTATTCCATTAATAGTTCTTAAGAACTGCGTATTTTGAGACATGTACTGCGTATTTTGAGACAAGAAAAAAAAATACCCATTCTGTAAAAATGACTAGCCACCCCCGCAGTCGCCTGTCTGCAAACGACACATGACACATTCCCATCTTGTTCATTCTTATTATATTAAACCATGACTTTAAAGAGATAGATTTTTGGGTTAATTTATATCATTGACAGTATTTATTTGTTTTGATATAAATTCCATGCATTAAAATATATAGAAAAATGTCTTTTTCACCAATACAATATATTTATCTTTAATTAATGTTTATTATTATATTAGGTGTTAACATAAGTTGTGTCCGTTTTTTTTTTTCAAATTTAAAAATGAGCACCAAAAGTAAAACAAAATGATAAAGGTTATACGTCATTCAAAAGAATATTTTCTGCTCTACAAGATATTGTGTGCTTTTACGTTACATATATTATTTTATTTGATTACAAGCCTTCAAAATGGAATGTTAAGTAGACGAAAGTGAGCATTTTCGATACCTCCTTCTGTTCGCGTTCAATCGAGGGAATAAAGCTGCCAAAGCTGCTCGCGATATTTGCGAAGTATACGGTGAAGATGCTATGAATAAAAGGACAGCTCTTTGATGGTTTTTGCGTTTCAAAGACGGTAATTTCGATCTGAAAGACATGGAGCGTTCCGGACGACCAGTGGACTTCGATGAGGACCGCTTAAACTATATTATTCATAAAGATCCCCTTCAAACCACCGTCGAATTGGCTGAGCAGATGAATTGTAGTCAGATGACTGTATACCGCTATCTTAAATCAATGGGAAAAGTTCAGAAGTTCGGCGCTTGGGTTCCACATGTTTTGAGTGAAAACAACAAAAATCAAGGTTTGACCATTTCTGCTGGTTTCCTCGCGCGTCATCGAGCTACGCATGGCCACAAGCAAAGGTTCCTTTACCGCATCATGACTGGTGATGAAAAATTGTGTCTTTATGTGAATATGAAGAAACGGAAAAAATGGGCGGACATGGTTGGACGAATTCCTCGAGTCAAGACCGGATGGTTTTTATTGCACCGGCATTGAAAAACTTGTAGAACGTTGGCAAGAAGTTGTAAATAATGAAGGAGAATATACTACCTTGATCAAAAAGTTTTAGGACCAGCCACCGTGTGGCGCTGTCAGTCACCCGATTGGAATTCTTTTTTTTTGTTAGGTTACCATATCTATCATTGACACTTCCCTCCAAATTTGACAGTTGTAAAAGTTACGCTGTACTGAGTACATCTACCTTTGTGCGTGTTTTCCATTTTTTACATGTTTGAAAATGGATTCAACTGTGCATCAACGAGTTTGCATTAAATTTTGTGTGAAAAACGGATTCAACGGTCCGCAGACCTTGGAAATGTTGGAGAAGTGTTTTTCGGTGGCACGAACGCTTCAGAAGTGGTCGTGAGTCGGTCGAGGATGATGAACACAGTGGCAGTCGAAAATTGATGAAAACATCGATAAAATCAAAGAAATGTTGGCCGAAAACCGCAAATTGACCATTAGAAAGCTGGCAGAGGACTTTAACATCGCTTATGGATCCGCTCAAGACATTTTGGTTAGTGATTTTGGCCTCATATGTGTCGCTGCAAAATTGGTCCCGAAAGACCTCAATTTTATGCAAAAAAAGGACCGCGTTGAAATCGCGAAAGACATGATTTCCATGAGTTTTTGACCAAAAACAACACGACCACTATCCAACAGCCTTTGAATTCACCTGATCTGGCTCCCTGCGACTTTTTCCTGTTCAATCGACTTAAAAAACCGCTTCGCGGAACGCGTTACAGCACCCGAGAGGATGTCATGTAAAAATTCGAAGACGGCTCTGATGGACATACCGAAAATTGAGTGCCAGCGGTGTTTCGACGATTGGATCAAGCGCTGGCGTAAGTGCATTGCAGTTGATGGGGAGTACTTTGAAGGGGGCCATATCGATTTTGATGAATAAACTTGTATTTTCGATTTTATGAATAAAGTCCTAAAACTTTTTGATCAAGGTAGTATTATTGACTAATTTGTTGTATTTTTTTTTGTTGTGTCCCCTTGTTCTCTTAATTTGAAAAAAAACGGACAAAACTTATGTTAACACCCAATATTTACGTTTGTGGGTTAGGAATATAAAAAATATTAAAAATATATATATATATTTTCAAGACCCGTGACCACCGCGCCGTCAATGAAGCATTACTTGGAGTTAATCCATGAAAGAGGTATAAATTAAAATTGAACATAAGTCAAGAGTCTTGTGTATCAAAATTTCCATCAAATGTGAATAGGTTTGAACATGAACGTTTGCCTTTTTTTCACTTTTATCACCCTTGCCAGGGTGGTTTTATCAAAGCCGAATGTTACACCCGACTCAGACAGTTCCGGTGACGAATCTATGATCAGTGTGAGTAGAAGGAATTTTGCCATCCAGAAATATAACGATAACTATAAATCAAATACTTCTTTTAAGAAAATTTTTAAGAGAAGTGTTGAAGAGGAAGAAAATGGGAATGACATAGCGGATGCATTTTTCACGGACGTTACAGGAGTAAATTACAATGATCACGTCGATAAATTTCTGGAATCTGTTGAAGAAGCGACCATTGTGACTTTCTTTCGAAATTTTTTACTACAAATACAATCGAAGATGACTTTTTTAAATATATCATTCGACAAGTTCTTGAGTATCTTCTCCAACGTCCCGACAATAGCTGTGAAAGTGATTGACGACATAATGTCCATCCTCAAGCAGTCCAAGCAAGTGCTGAGCATCCTGGATACTATCACCGGGATGAAGATGTTGAAGCTACCGCCTCAGCTGACAAAGATGATGATCACAGGAACAAAAACGTGTAAACCTTATATCGACGACCTGATCAAAGTCTTGGTGCGCTCCAAATCGATCATAGCGTCTTTCGATCTCGATTACGTTATAAAACTGAAAAGCTGTGTCTACACCATCGTTCAATCAATTTCGAACTTTATGGCAACCACTAAAATGTACATTCTTAAGACTCTAGTTATAATATTGAAAATCGGTATATTTATTAAGGTATTTGTCAGTAGCCTTTGGAATAGGGTATTTTCTTTTTATGTCAAGAAATTTACAAATTATAAAAGTATAATACTTTCCTGGGGGTAACATTGAAGCACTTAATACCAGTTCGTCCTTTTTCACTTCGTGGGTTTCCATCATCAATTTCATTAGATGTTACGACACAGTGTCATAATATGTAGTTATGTTGTCGTGCATAGCGGAAACATGACTATCTCAATTTTTGACGAAAATTAGTTGTTATACTTAAGAAATTGTAACACGGTTCCTGTGACAGTTCGCAAATTCGCCGCAATACAACCTTGTAACGACGTTCAGTAATTTTAATTATTTTATCAACTTTAATATAAGCCTCAATTCTAATAAATAACAAGTTATTTAGGTAAATACATTACATAAAACTAACAATAATGACAAATTAATACATCTTGTTACAAATTAGCAAAAATGTGGCTGTTTGTTAAAATCAAATATGGTAATGTAACGTTTGTCAAAATTCACTACGTTAGTCTGCATTGGCTAGGGCTGGAGTATAAAATAATTAGATTTTCGATTTTTTTATACATAAAATGAAATGTTCGTAATTAGTATTTATTATCTTGGCCTATTTAAAGATATATACAAATCATACAATACATTAGACAGTCAGCATAATGAAAATTAAGAATTAAAACGTCAGTTTAGAGAATAACAATTTTTCGATTTATAAAAAAAAAATCGATTTGTAAAAAAAAAAAAACGGTTTTACCCCATCCCTTTGAGACATGACGTTTCAAACGTCACGGAACCATCCTACATTTTTCCAAGTATATCTGTGTTTTTAAAGCTTATTTGATAAATTAATGCGGTTAAAGCTGATTTTCAATCTAAATTAGTATGCTACTCAAACAATTTAGAAAAAAAAATTAACGATTTTACAGCTACTTTAAGGACAAAATGCGCTATTTGTAGAGTTTAACTTAACTACATTTTCTGATATAAAGTTTGTTTATAGTGGTTAAGATTTTTACATTAATCAAAATTTCTTGCTAATTGTAGCATGCTACTCAAGTGTTCTAAGTAAAAAGTTGTAAAAGTGCTACTTTACAGCTACTATCAGGATGAAATATGCAACTTTATGAACGTTACTTGAAAACACTGTCAAATATTACGTAACACGCTGTTTAAATATATATTTTTTTAATTGTAGCATGCTAATTGCGTTCTAAGTAAAAAGTTGTAATAGTGCTACTTTACCATACAGCTACTCTCAGGATGAAATACACAACTTTTAAAACATTACTTAGAAATACCGTGACGGATTATGTAACACACTGTTTAAATATCTTGCTAACTGTTGCACAAGTGTTCTAAGTAAAAAGTTGTAATAGTGCTACTATACAGCTACTCTTAGGAAGAAATACGCAACTTTTAGAGCGTTACTTGAAAACACCGTCAAATATTATGTAACACGTTGTTTAAATATTTTTTTTGTTAATAGTAGCATGCTACACAAGTGTTCTTAGTAAAGTGTTCTTAGTAAAGTGACAACTTATACAGTGACGTTTAGATAGCAGACTCTCCTCAAGGGGGATCTAACTAGTAAATTGAATAATAATAAACTGACAACTTATACAGCGACGTTTAGATAGCAGACTCTCCTCAAGAATGGTCTGACTAGTAAATTGAATAATAATAAACTGATACTTTCTACAGCAGCGTTTAGAGAGCAGACTCTCCTCAAGGATGCTCTGACTAGTAAATTGAATAATAATTAACTGACACTACACATCAACGTTTAGAGAGCAGACTCTCCGCAAGGATGATTTGACTAGTAAATTGGATAATAATTAACTGACACTTTACACAGCGACGTTTAGAGAGCAAACTCTCCTCAAGGATGCTCTGACTAGTAAATTTAATAATAATAAATTAACACTATACAACAGCGTATAGATAGCCGAATCTCCGCAAGGATGATCTGACTAGTAAACTGAATAATAATTAACTGATACTTTACACAGCAGCGTTAAGAGAGCAGACTCTCTTCAAGGATACTCTGACTAGTAAATGGAATAATAATAAATGACAACTTATACAGCGCCGTTTAGAGAGCAGACTGTCTTCAAGGTCACTCTGACTAGTAAATTGAATAAATATTAACTGACAACTTACCATATACAGCGGCATTTAGAGAGCAGACTCTCCTCAAAGATGCTCTGACTAGTAAATTTAATAATAATAAAGATGATCTGACTAGTAAATTTAATAAAATAACAACTTATATAGGGAATTTAAACAGGAGACTCTTCTCAAGATTAACACTAAAACTTTACTAGCCAATAAAGAAATATACAGAAAATCTATAAAGCCATGTCTTGGAAAGTCACTTTAACTGAGGTTTAGGTCTGAATTCATAGTCCGGCCTAAATACTAATTTCTAACGTTAAAATTTTGTGATTTACATTCAGAGTCAGACCTCATACGATCTTAACTTTAAAGTGAAGTAATTTAATTACGTGACTACCTGATTTAAGGAAAAAACGGAGAATTTATTACGAAATCATTTTTTCGATGCTAATTTCTTCAGTAAAAAATAGATTTAGTTGGACTATGGATTCAGGCCTTCATTTTTTTGCTTAACGCTTTGCACAAAAATGATTAAACCTCTTATGAAATTATATGCCTCAACAGAACTTTGCGTATTAATGGAAAAACACTTGTATTTTGTATAATTTTATCGCAATCATTTATTCAGTTCCGTTTTGAGAAAACACTTCTAGATCAGTATACAGAATTCACTTTACTTTGTTTTTCAAATAATGGAGATTACATTTTACCAGAAGGCTGACCTCAAAACGATGAACAATAACACCATATTTTCAGAGTTGACTTATGATCCTACGACCGTTTCCTCTGGAAGGCTGCGTCAATTACTGCACCATTGCGAACAATTAGTGCATTCTTAATTGTGCATTAATTACCATTAGTGCATTCTTGGTGCAATTAATTCAGCAGCAACAATCAGCAAGATAAATGACACAAAATTGACCAAAGAAAATATCTTTTTTGTCAAAGAAATAATTCCTCCGGACAAATACAACACCTCTGCGACCTAGTGGGTTAGATATTTGCATACTACCCGGAGGATGCGGATTCGATACTCGTTAGTACAGCATTTAAAAAAAAACGGTTTCATTCTGGTTTTTACCTAAGGCTTGTTTACGATCTTTGGGGGTTGTCGGAAAAGATTTCTGTATGGCAAACAGTTGTACTTTATACAATTGAAACGTAATATATTGTAATACAAACGCAAATCCCAAACTATAGTTCGGAAATTCAAGATGAGTCCTGTGACAGCTCCCAAATTTGCCCCAATACAACCTTGTAACGATGTTCAGTAATTTTAATTATTTTATCAACTTTAATATAAGCCTCAATTCTAATAAATAGCAAGTTATTTAGGTAAATACATTACATAAGGTTGTATTGGGGCAAATTTGTGAGCTGTCACAGGACTCATCCTAGAATTTCCGAACTATAGTTCATCATATTTTAAAGGTTTTACGAAAGATAAATTAAAATTCATAACTTATCCTTCCTTACCTCTACTGCTCAAATACCTCTTGCAGAAGTTTGACTTCATGATATGCTGTTTTATATGTCATAATCTTTCTTAATCCCCCTTTTCCAGATGTTTATCCTCCATGACATGCTGTTTCACTTACTATAATCTTGCACCTTTATCTCTAATCTTCCTGAATCCACAATCAATTCTTGCAGAAGTTTATCCTCTATTATATGATGTTCCTTTTGTGACGATTCCGTCTATTTCAGTCGTTGCAAGGATCGATCAAATATTCTGAATTCAAAATGCTTACATTTCCTTTTTGATTGTTCTTTGATAGTCTTCTATGTCGATCCAAACTTCTCTGTTGATCAAAGTGATGTGCGACGTTTTCGAAAATCTTCTTATTCTTGGTTACTCCCTCAATTCTGATAATCTCGATTACCATGGTCATCACAACTTCTCCAGCACAAGCAGCATCTAGTCCAATTAACGAGCTTAATTAATTTCTAATTTAATGGAGCATTAGTCACTTGAAGTGGTAAGCTTACTAAGTGGTGTCATAAAAAAATCTTCTTTTTATTGTTTTTAGACAATGAAAGGACCTTCCTATTTGTCAGAATCCGAGCTGGATGCCCGAAAGCTACTGAAGCGAGAGAAGCGAGCGAAATAAGATTCTATTTCTTGCGTTCCCATATACCGAAGTAGAGTGAGAGTGAGACGTAAATAGCGTCGCTTCCTCACCCATAGTGGTTTTTAGAATGAATATTCCTACGTCACACACTGGCATACGTTTGATTGTATTGGTGAATTTATTCCCGATTTTCACAAAATATCTCTGATGTGGCCGATAAGTGCTAATTATTATTAATATTATTTTTTCATTCAATGCGTAAATATACAAGGTAAGTCCAGAAAGTAAGTGTATTGAATTTTTGTGGGTTAAAATTTTTTTTATTTAAACAAAAAAATTACGTGGTTACCGTAGTACATATGTAAGCTATTTTTCGACATAGTCGCCATTCCTCTCAATGCAGGTGGTGAAGCGGGGTATCAACTTTTTGATGCTTTCCTCGAAGTAGTTTCCCGCCAACCCCTCCGTCCACTTCTTCACCTCCTCCTTTACCTCCTCGTCGGTTGAAAACCTTTTTCCACCCATGTGCAGCTTCAGGGAGGTAAAGAGATAGTAATCTGAAGGTGCTAGGTCAGGGGAATGCGCGGGATGGTTCAGGACATCCCATTTAAACGAGGCGAGCAGTTCCTTCGTGGCGTTGGCCTTGTGTGGTCTGGCATTGTCGTGCAGCAGGCAGACTCCCTTTGTCAGCATGCCTCTCCTCTTGTTCTGAATCGCCCTCCGCAATTTTTTTAGGGTCTCTCAGTATCTTGCAGAGTTGATGGTCTCCCCTTGAGGCATATATTCAATTAAAATTATGCCTTGACAGTCCCAAAACAATTTCGTCAGTCACAATTGAAGGTCTTCCGCTCCTCTGATCATCATGCACAGACGTACGACCGTTTTTAAGCTCGCGACACCACTTGTACACACTCGTACGATTCATAGCTTTATCACCATATGGAGTTTTCACCTCATTATAAACCTCAACCGGAGGTTTTCCCTTCCAAACGAGATAACGGATGACGCCGCGTATTTCGCACTTGGTGGGAGATTAGATTTACATTTTTCACGAAACGTGTTATCGCGTCGACACTTCTCAACGTACTGACCTCGAACTGGTCTCGTTGCGGAGGGGAAGAGTCAGGCTACACGGAAGTGTAGCCAACATGTCGAAAATAAAATCCATCCGGTCGTGAGAGCCTCAGTACACTTACTTTCTGGATACGCCTCGTATTACGGAAGAATACCTAAAATTTGAAGCCAGTATTTATTATATTTATAGAGATATTAAAGTTTTTAGAAGGAATGTGTACTAGTTACACATCATAGAACAGGAAGGGTTAATGCTGAATCTCGTGGTCATCTGCTATGTCTCGACCTCAACGCCTCTCCTGTCTTCGTCCCTCCCAGTTCTTAAGCATGGTTAATTCGGCATTGAAAGAGGATCCAGGTAACTCCTTTATTTGATCTGCCCATCTCATAGGCCACCTTCCTCATGTTCACCTTCCTTCAACTGTCTCCGTGATCACTAGTTTCTTCAGACCATTATTTCTTACAATATGCCCAAAATGTATTCAGATTATTTTTCTACATGTTGTCGAATGTCTTTCGACAATCTCCAACTCTTTGATGATAAAAAAAGTTGGTGTTGTTTGTGGTCCATGGTTGACGAAGTATCCGATTAGTTTCCTTCATCTCACCATTCATGTTTCGACTCCAGATGGATGTATCGAAGCAACTAATAGTTGTGATTCATAACCTGCTTGTACAAAATACGACATCTTTGAGAGTTGACGTATTCCTCTCAAAACAATTCCAGGTGCAGAGAGGAGTACGTCAATGCCGTATACTGTCCCCTGCTTTATTCAACATATAAAAAGAGTACACCATGAGAAAAATATTAGACGGATGGGAAGGTGGTTTTATCATAGGAAGTCGTAAAATCTCCAATATAAGATTCGCAGACGATACAACGCTTCTAGCCAACGGCGAAGATGAGATGGGCAAGCTCCTTCATAGAGTTGAAATAGAGAACCATCAACTAGGACTAGAAATAAACATAAGTCCTTATCGTGGACCGATTCAAAACAGAATAAGAAGTGACTCGTTAAATGATAAAGAGATCAACGAGTTTGTCTACCTTTGGTGTTCATATCTCGAGGAATGGAAGATGAGAAGCATAGATCCGAAGACAAATTAGAATGGCAAAATCAGCTATGTATGTCAAGTCTGATCAGTAGTAAACTATACTTCGTGCATTACATTATGTGACTGAGGTATTACTTCGTGCATTACACTATGTGACTGAGGTATTACATCGTGCATTGCATTATGTGACTGAGGTATTACTTCGTGCATTACATTATGTGACTGAGGTATTACTTCGTGCATTACATTATGTGACTGAGGTATTACTTCGTGCATTACATTATGTGACTGAGGTATTACTTCGTGCATTACATTATGTGACTGAGGCATTACTTCGTGCATTACATTATGTGACTGAGATATTACTTCGTGCATTACATTATGTGACTGAGGTATTACTTCGTGCATTACATTATGTGACTGAGGCATTACTTCGTGCATTACATTATGTGACTGAGGTATTACTTCGTGCATTACATTATGTGACTGAGATATTACTTCGTGCATTACATTATGTGACTGAGGCATTACTTCGTGCATTACATTATGTGACTGAGATATTACTTCGTGCATTACATTATGTGACTGAGGTATTACTTCGTGCATTACATTATGTGACTGAGGCATTACTTCGTGCATTACACTATGTGACTGAGGTATTACATCGTGCATTGCATTATGTGACTGAGGTATTACTTCGTGCATTACATTATGTGACTGAGGCATTACTTCGTGCATTACATTATGTGACTGAGATATTACTTCGTGCATTACATTATGTGACTGAGGTATTACTTCGTGCATTACATTATGTGACTGAGATATTACTTCGTGCATTACATTATGTGACTGAGGTATTAAGTGTATTACATTATGTGACTGAGGCATTACTTCGTGCATTACACTATGTGACTGAGGTATTACATCGTGACTGAGATATTACATTACATTATGTGACTGAGGTATTACGATTTGCGAGTTATGACAGTTTTAAACTATTCTGCACCGTTTTTCATACTTGCAAGTATTTCCACATTTATAATATGATCCGTTCAATAAATCTTGAATTTATTTATTTTTATTATACATACGTACCATCACAAAGTTTCTTGCTTGAGTACACAAAGAGGACAGAATACCAGACTTTCCTAACTCGATACACATATATCTTCCATATCCATACACCTTCTCATATACCTGTTACGATTTTTATTATCATACAATCATTTGCACTTAGGTATAAGACATATGCTAATTTATTCTAACCAACCAGACATGAGTTACATATCTTGTACCAATTGAGTTACATATCTTGTACCAATTGCTAGTTAAGGTTAATAACAAGTAGAAAGAAATACACCAAAAAATGACAAATAAAAAGTAAAGACCAAAGAAATCGAAAGGAAATACAGTAATCCCCCTTATCCACAGAAATATTTTCCGAAACCTCCAGTGGAGCCGAACTCAATACAACATAAAACTATGGATTATCAGAGGGGGTAGGGCAAGAATCATCCAGATAATCTTGGATAATCTACCCAAAAAATGGAAAAAACTTAAACAAAAACTAAAAATGATCTTCCACAAACTTTTATTTAAAAAAAAAAACGGAAGAAAAGAAGTTTGTTTTTTTGGCAGGTGTTAGGGGTAATCATGTTGCGTTTCTGACTTGGCCAAGGCAACGCATGACGTTTCTGACTTGGCCAAGGAACTCTAGCTCTTGTGCGTCGTTGTTCTGCGATTCAAGTGACCACAAACCTCTTCAAACTATCTGCTTGGCCTCGAGCAATGTTCCCAAAGAATAGGAGGACTTGTCGAAGGCATATTGTGGACATTCTATCGGTGATTTTCTGTTATTCGAAGATGGAAGCTGTTAGTTCATCTGTTCATTTTTCGGTAAATTGTGCTAAGCAGATTTTGCAACATATGCTTGGGATGGAGACATGTAAAATAGACACCACGACTCTAAAACTCAAAAAAGAAAAAAAAATACGCATAAACAATAAAAATAGTTTGTAATAAATAAACCGTAATGTAAATGTACATTTTAACGTGATGCGCCCGCCTGCTTGCATCAAAAAGTAAACACTGAATCTTAGTGCGCTAAAATAATAATTTACGACGTCGTCGACCGGGATTTCTGGTCGATGACGTGTTCGCGACTTCGCCAGTTTTATTATCTATTACATATTACCAATTTCGCCAGTTAAATTTTCTGGTACATTTTGTAATATATAGTCGAATTAATTATATATTTTGTTTTAAATGATATTTTTTACTATCCTGATTAATGCAACCCCCGATAATCGAGTCTATTGTGCTATGTTTTTCCAATACAAACATATATCTTCTCCCGGGCTCCATCCCAACTCACTGTCTGCGAAGACTGTTGAGGTCAGCTCTCTTCGTCCTCAGGTTGTATGCTCTTCTGTCCTGGGCTACGTCCCCCAGGCCGTGCCTCTGCATCAGGTTATTTTTTTGCACCACCCATGTATTTTTTGGTCTTCTTCTGGTTGTTATTCGAGGAAGGTCCATGGAGATTGCCTGGTTCACAATGTGATCGAGTGCTCTGCGTCCAACGTTCCCATACCATCTCAATCGCATCTCCTCCATCTTGCTGTTGATGTCGGTAACACCTAGGCTTCCATGAATGCGTGAGTTTTTTATTTTGTCTCTTAGGGACACACCAGCTGACCATCTTAGCATGCGCATTTCAGCAGTTTCTAGTTGCCTAGAGTAAGAGTTATACATCGTCCAGCATTCGGCGCCATAGAGGAGTGCGGGTCTGACAATCGTTTGGTATACTTTGGTATACTTTCCAATACAAACATATATACCTATACCAATTTATAAATTAGACACAAAAAGAAAATAACAACAATAACAAACAAATTGAAAAAATAACAATGTACTGCAATAAAAGCTAAGTAAATATGGTATATCTCTCTCTCTCTCAAAATATCTAATTGTACTGTATTCTACTGCCTCTTCTTCCTTTTAATGATAGTGATGATGTGATATGTAAAGTAAGGGCTATTGTGACGAAGCGTTAGGCTACTATCGACCTTTTGACGATATGTTGGAATTTCACATTTAATATTTTCGACCCGTGGTAGACCGCAGGTGATATAAACGGAAAGGGAAACAACAGACCAACAGACACTGTACATTAGAACATTATTTTTTAAATATCATCAATGACTTGGAGTAGAAGGCGCAGGGAAACAAAAATAGAATGAGGAACATTGAAAGATACACCATGTCATTGAAGAGAGATATAATGATTTTTAAATCGTCTTTTGAAACAAGCCAATGAGAGTGAAGTCTTATAGCTTCTAGTAGATGGTTCCAGAGTTTAACGACATTGACAACAAATGACAACTTGATTTATTTATTTAAACACGACAATAAGTATATATAACTAGCTATATCCGGCCACGCGTTGCTGTGGCTCCGTCTGGTTAAATGGAAAATAAAGAAAAGAGAAAGCACACGTTTCTAATATGTTTAATTTCACAATACTTGTGGGTATACAATATTTTTGACGTTTTTCATCCACTCTCAGCCTGTTGCGTTCATTTTGTTGAGAACGAAGCAGATCTGAAGCTGCAGAACGCGATCGCCGTGCTCGCAACCGTGCATCTTCAAGTCTGACTGCACGTCGCTCTGCTGCTTCCTCGACATTTTGATGAACTAAAGCAGATCGATCGCACTGAAAAAGAAGAAAGAAAGTTAGTCGTTGTTCGTGCGGCAACAATAGCTCGTTCACTCAACCAATCGTGATTCTTATAATTGATTTGAATATTGGAAAATACTTTTTCAACCAATTCTTCTTTTGACGTCACTAAATTGCAAAAGTTATAAAAGGCAATGCAATTCGTCCTGAGATCATATCAACCGGCACCTTTCCGTTCCCAATTTCCAGCAATTGATGTGAGAATTTCTCAGCTGATAGATTGTTTTGCAGCTGGACACGCATTTGTCAAATAGGAGTATTGTTTAGGAAATACAGATATAATTGGAACTAATTAAATGTTTAGAAAAGAGAGAGATTATTGGAATTCATTAAATGGTAAGGAAAGACAGAGAGATAATTGTAACTAATTAAATGTTAAGGAAAGACAGAGAGATAATTGTAACTAATTAAATGTTAAGGGAAGACAAATAGATAATTGGAACTAATTAAAAAAACTCCATTTCTACATACGATTTGATAGATTTTGAAATATAAACATAGAGATAAAATTAAATTCTATATAAAAAAGATACTTTTGATATTTCTACTGACGTCCTCCAGCCACTCTCAGCCTGTCGCGTTCATTCTGTTGAGAACGAAGCAGTTCTTAAGCTGCAGAACGTAATCGCCGTACTCGCAACTGTATTTGAGTCATTATTTGTCTGTTTCGCTCGTTCGCTTACACGACATAACCTGTAAATGAGCAATGTTAAGTTTTGTTTTTTGTTAAGTTTTTCAATGATATAATTTGAATTTAAATGAAAATCAATCGACACATCACAAATCCACCGCCAATTGCATTGAAAAATAAGGAAAACACTGTTAAAAAACGAAATGAAAGAATCAGAAACGTCGAAAATGCTATATCGCACACCTGTCAATGAGAAATATTTCGTTTGCGTGTGTTTCTGCAGAGGGTGCTCCCATTATATCGTATGTTTTATATACAACTGTATATAAAAAAGTATATATAAACAGGCGACTCTCGAATACTTTTGACATGAACCAACCACGAGAACAGGCTGGATTCAGGAAGGGTTTCAGTACCATGGATCATATTCAGGTGCTGCGAGAAATAATGGAACGATGTGACGAATACGAACTCCCCCTGTACTTAGCCTTTGTGGACTACGAAAAGGCATTTGACTCAGTCAAAAAAGCTGCCATACTAGAAGCTCTAAAGACACAAGGTATTGATAGAGCATACATTCAGTTATTCAATAACATCTATAAGGATGCAACAGCAAAAATACATCTCCACAAATCCTCGGAAACCTTCCGAATCGGTAAAGGAGTTCGTCAAGGAGACACTATTTCCCCAAAATTATTCACAGCTACATTGGAATACATATTTAAAAAACTAGAATGGGAAAGTAAAGGGCTGGCGATTGATGGAAAATGCCTGAGCCATTCGAGATTTGCAGACGATATCGTTATATTCTCACAAAACCCAAATGATCTTCAGCACCAACTGCAAGAATTGGCAGAGGTCAGCAGGGAAGTTGGTTTAAAAATGAATATTTCAAAAACCAAATATATGATGAACGGCTTTGCTACCCCAAAACCAATAAACGTAGATGGAAAACCGCTAAAACTTGTCCAGGAATATGTGTATCTGGGCCAACTTATTTCCTTTGTAGGCATATCGGAGGAAATAGCACGAAGGACAAAACTGGCGTGGAGCTCATTTGGACGTTTGAACAACATCTTCAAAAGTAATCTCCCAATATCCTTGAAGCGAAGGGTCTACAACCAGTGCATTCTTCCAGTACTTACGTATGGCTGCGAGACATGGACGCTCACAGTAAAGAACACGCAAAAGCTCCAGACCGCACAAAGGGGCATGGAGAGATGCATGTTAGGATATACTAAAAGAGACCGTAAACGAAACACCTGGATTCGCAATATAACAAAGGTAGAAGACGTTATAAAGGTGTGCAAAAGAATGAAGTGGCAATGGGCCGGACATGTAGCCAGAATGTCAGACTCCCGATGGACATCCGAAATAATCCAATGGTATCCAAGAGGCATAAAGAGGCCTAGAAGAAGACCGAAGGTACGCTGGATGGACGAAATCAGGAAGCATGGCAGCATCATGTGGCATCGGCGAGCAAAGGACCGAACTGTTTGGAGTCAACTTGGGGAGACCTTCATCCAGCAGTGGATCGACCCTGGTTGACAATGATGATGATGATGATGATAATATAAACAGGCACGTATTAGAATGCAACCTTCTGTAAAAATTTCAAAGCAATGAAAAATATAAAAAAACAGTTAAAGAACGAAATGAAAGAATCCAAAACGTCGAAAATGCAATGTCACATAACCTGACAATGAGAATTGTTTAGTTTGCGTGTGTCACTGCAGGGGGCGCTCCCATTATTTCGTATGTTTTATATACTTTGTTATATACAACTGTATATAAAAAAATATACAAAGATGCTTGTATACGAATGCAACCTTTTGTCGAAATTTCAAAGCAATCGGTGAAGAACTTTCGGAGATTAGAGATTTTCTATTAACGAACATTTACATTTTTATTTATATGGATTAGCGAAAAAAACAACAGGTAATTTAATTTGGACACAGAATTTCGATGGATCTGAGTTCACTTGTCGTGTCCCCAGTAAACTAGGCTTTTGCCTGTATCTCACTGAGGACATATAGCATGAAAAAATAAATCGATACTTCTTTCTGATTTTTGATTTTATAAAACCCCGTTGCACATCCTCATCAATCTGACAAACAGTGACACTCAATTACATATGTATACATCACGCGAAATCAAATTCCTCACACTTTATCACTCGAGATAGACCAAAAACATTCATCCCACAATATACCGCACATAATCATAAAAAAATAAAAACAAAAATATACAAAAATACAAATATAAAACAACAAAAAACACCACACTCAAGAGCTCACACAAACCTTTTCCACAAGTCATTCCTCTTGCAAGCCCAAGTATTCAAACTCCTGTCGCAATAACAACCACGCTCCTATCGACTGCCTAAATTGTTTTCCTCCCTTTGCCTTTATTGAATTCGGCGCCCCATTGTATGTCATGAGAGCTAAATATGTATATTGCCTTTGGGCAACAGATGTTTTAACTCTAGGGATGGTGAACATTTGATCAGTTGCCATACATTAAGATTAAGACCAGTTAACTGAAAATGCCATAAAGCAATCTCTATTTGTATCTCAAAAGCTTAGAACTTAAATTATGCTTCGTGGTCACGACTTTATTTCATTGAGGAGAGTGAAAAGGGTGTAGTATTTTTCATTAAGGCTCTACAATAAGAATATTATAGAATGAAGCAGTTTATGCAAGTATTTAAATACTTTTTTTCAGGGGCATATCATTGAGATAAATTTATCAAACTACTGAAAAGGGTGTGAAACAAATTGATTTTCAGCCAAAATCGTAATAATATACGAGGGTCCTCCAGAAACTAAGATTACAAGGACTCCTGAGGCCAGGGGAAAATTTTAGTTTCAAAGTTGGTGCATCTGACGTGCAGGGGGGATCCTAACGGTCAGTGTGTTTGGTCTCACGTGTTTTTCGGCCATTTTGTTCAGTCACAGTAAATTCTTCCGATGGAGAGGTCGCCGTGCGCTCCCGCCAACTCTCGTTCGTGCGAGACCCGCGCGGTCACCAGTTTTTTGACTTTGCAGAACAATACCGCCGCGAATATCCATCGGAAGCTCGTGAAAGTTTATGGTAGTGATGTCATGAGTCGACAACATGTCACAAAGTGGGTTAGGCTGTTCAGAGAAGGCCGTACTGATACTCACGACGAGGCAAGGCAGTGATTTCTGACGAATTTGTGCAAAAAATTGAAGAACAAGTGCGAAATGACCGCTGTGTGACCCTTGACGACCTTCACGAAGAATTTCCTGACATTTCTAGAAGTCTACTTGGTAATATTGTGTCAGAAAAAATTGGTTAGAAGAAGTTGTGTGCGAGATGGGTGCCCAGAATGCTCACACCGGAGCAGTGTCAAAATCGCGTGACCGCCGCGCGTGAATTTTTGGATCGTTTTGTACAGGAGGGAGAAGCTTTTTTGGACTCTATCGTGACGGGGGATGAGACGTAGGTGTGTCACTACACCCCAACAATTTTCCAACGATCAGGAGGTCGAGGAAGCTGTGAAAAATTGGCTGAAAGAGCTGGCGGTGGAGGTCTATGACACTGGCATACAAAAGCTGGTGCCCCGATTACAGAAATGTCTCGATTTCGACGGCGATTACGTTGACAAATAGTTTAATATATTTGTGAAGTATCCTGTGAATTTCAATTAAATACAAGCATTTTTCGATCCTACATAAATGTTGTAACCTTTCTTTCTGGATGATCCTCGTAAAACAATGTTTTCATGAAATCTATAATATATAGAGGTAGGTTAGTAAGGTAGGCTACTTTGTTCAGGTATTTATATTACATTTTGAAAATACGATTTAATATTTTTATCCTAGTCTTGTCCTTAAATATACCAATATCTAAACGCTAAAAAATCTTTTTGATTTTTTAAATTAATTAATTAAAAATGTGGATAATATAAATTGTTTTTCATTTCGTTATTTTATTTCTTTTTTTATTTATTTACAGCCTTTACAATACAAACGGTAATTCTACACAAATTATTTATTACAGACGCAGCCTTTACAATACAAACCGTAATTCTACATAAATTATTTGTTACAGACGCAGCTTTTACAATACAAACCGTAATTCTACACAAATTATTTATTACAGACGCAGGCAGCTTTTACAATACCAACCGTAATTTTACACAAATTATATTGTAAGAAACTTAGATGAACAAAATTCAAGATAAAACATCTATCAAATAAACTTGAAAACAAATCACACAGCAAAAATGGAAATAAACAACAAATTGAAGAAATATCAAAACGATAAAACATTTATGTGAAAAACAGAAAATATACGAGTATACAGGCGGCCCTCGACTTTCGCACATAATTGGTTCCTGAAAATGTGTGCGAATGTTGAATGTTCGAAAGTAGAGGGATGTAAAAAAACATAAAAAATTGTGTTTTAAAATATTTATTTATCAATAATATATTAAACATATTTTTTTATCAATATACATAATTAAGTTAACGAGGCGTATTTAAGTGCTTTCAGCTGTTTTCTTTATAAACTTGTCAAGAGTTACTCGTAGTTGAATATAGTACCACCCTTTTTTTTTCTTTTCTTGATAAAGAGTTCTATAACATGCGGTGTCTTTCTCAATCGCCCTACGTACTTGAGATATACGTTCTCTATTGGTCTTCCATCACATTCTTCCATGATAGTCAAAAATTTGTCAAGATGCATGAAGGCTTCATTCATATTTTTGATTATCAAAGTCTTGACGATTTTATCAGCTTCTTCTTCCTCACTTTCATGGTGTATTTCATTTAACTCTTGTTGCTCAATTAAGTATTCATTTGACAGAGATACTGAGTGAGATTCAATCAACTCATTAACATTTTCATTGTTGACGTCCAAGTTTAGTTAATTCATTAGGCTAACTATTTCATATGTGATAGTTTCCGAAGTTTCTTCAGAATTTATAAAATCCCTCGTCATTTGTGGGCATAATCGTTTCCAGGAACCTTTCATTGTTGACTCTTTTATTTCGGCCCACGAGTCTCCACTATTGTTTATTGTGTTCTATATATTATAGTTCTTCTAAAAAAGTGGAAGCGACTGCATGGAAGCGAACAATTTTGGCATTATCGAAAAAAATCTTTAAAACAATGAATTTTAAAAAATATACGAAATAGCGAATTGTGCGAAAGTCGAGGGCCGCCTGTATAAGTACGTCAAAAATTTAAATTATAATTGGGTTTTATAATTAAAAACTGCTTTAAATCCATCACGATAAACTACTAACCACTGCGGCTGTGACCTTTTGATTGGGAATTTCCCCACATCCTCATATCTACAAGCTACCGCAAGCCGATATCTACAAGTATAACTATGGAGACATTAGCTTTTTATATGATCATTATCTGGATCAGAAAATCAATGTATGTGTTTGTGTTTCCACCCATTTGTGTCATATGTCAGTGATTCGAGGAGTAGGTACCTATTCCACTGTGGTGTAATATGTGTGGTTGTATTGTTTGTCTGTTGTCTGTGGTAACTATAACCACATATTAATTTGAATTCTGAATCATACCTGGTATGTGACAACTCACGGGAGTTGCTTGATATGAAACACTTGACAGATCTATCGTAATTAAACAACAGTCAGAATGTAAGTGAATATCTCCTTGACCTGATGTTGAAATGCTGAACACGACTTGGCGCCCGTTGATTGTGCTGACGACCATTTTCATCCAGTGCACTTACGAGTACATCATCCTTTAAATACATTTAATTGGATTTGCCCAGGGCACGTTACAGCATAAAAATGAACACTCGATCGGTATTTTACAGATATTGACGAAATGAACCGGAGTACAGATACTTTTTATGAGAAAATTAATAATAACTCGTAGAAATATTTATTCCTTGGGTACGAATTCGGTATGATGGCTTTCCAATTTAGTGTTCGAGCGATTCGAAAAAATAGTTATTAAAGAAATCGACCATAAAGAATAAAAGCGATCGGGAATCTGGAATAGCTATGCCCTTTTTAAAAAATTGAGAGCGGGATATAATTTGATGGTTAGAGACGGCCATTCCGCATAATACGAGTACATATGTTTTTTCGAATTTTTAGTAAATAACAGCTTTTAACCGTATCTAATCAGGAAGACTTCTTTTTTAATTATTCTCTGTAAGATCGACCGCTACGAATTTGTTATTTTATACAAGTTACGTGGCAGAGGCGCTGAATGTTGGTCTTCAAGTTGATGCTGTATATCAGTGTTTCCCAGCCTTCTTTATGCCATGCCCCACCGTAGTCTTTTCAAAAGTCATATGCCCGACCGGCCTCTTTTTTAATTAAACAGTAGGTAAATTTTCAAAATATATATTATAACTGAAATTATTACAAAATACAAATGACAATTGAAATGTAATTAAGTAAAATAAAATAAAAAGTAAAACAATAAAAAAACACAAGTGACAATTGAAATTTAGTACAAAACACACACACACACACACATCTAGACGCCGAATCCATTATTAAATTTTTAAATTCTGTTACGCTTGCTACAAATAAATTTTATGTCTGAATCCAACTTAGTTAATTTCAGTCTTAGGTCCCCTCTAATAGTTATATCCAATCCATTTCTTTTTTTAATGAGTAAATCGCTTATGGCGCTAAAACCACATTCCACAAAATTTCTTCTTTTCAGCTTTTCAACAAGTTGTATTTCAACGTTTTCACTTAATTCGTCTATTCTTCTGCAAACAGTAGTGTTGCTGAGTGGAATAGCCTTCGCGAGTTTTTCATCTTGTTGTAGAACTGTTTTAAGAAATGCTGATATTGATGGCTTGATTAGATCCTCTCCTATAGTATGGTTTTTTCCACATTTAGCGATGAGCAATGAAATTTGGTAACTAGCCTGTCGATGAAATTGCTGAATGCACGTGTGGTATATTTAGTCGTGAATGAATATATTATATTATAAATTTATATGTGGAATAGTTGATAATTGCCGATGTGTCCCATCTCTGAAGCGTGGTGCCCCACCTCTGAGGCGTAATGCCCCACCGGTGGGGCGTACACCCCACCGTGGGAAACACTGCTGTATATGATATACTTGTATATATGATAGACTTTTTTTTTTTTTTTGGATGAGTTGAGCTAATGGGCCACCTGGCTTATGACGCACCAGGTTTATAACCCCAGGATTGTGTTTGGACTCTCTGAAGTGGTTCTATGGAGACCCACTTCTTTGCCTGTTCCCTCAGTGCATACCCCAAAAGTGTTTATCATTTATTGCTCTGAATATGTTTAATGTGTTTCGAATGTTCAGTGTATGGATAGGACAAGGAATGCGTTCGCGCACGACTTTATTGGGAGCGCCCCGGCATTTGCCTTACAACAGGAGAAATCGCGATAAACTCCGTCGGGACGCGGCTGAAGGCCCTTTAAAGAGATCTGCCCTTTGGTATTATTCCCTTGTAATTGTGTTCATGTGCTTTGTGGAATTAACTACATCGGCGATATATTCGCATACGGTAAAAACATTCTCCTTCATTAAAAGTCCCTTTTTTAGATGTTCTAGTTGCAGTCGGGATACCCCCAGCTCGTTCTCTAGTTTCCTTCGTCTGATGGCCTGCGCGGGACAACTCAGCAGCACGTGTAGCACATCCTACACCACACTCTCGTCACACGGGCAGCTTTCAGACTCCGCAAGATGAAATCTTTTTAGGTATTTCATGAAGCATCCGTGTCCTGTGAGCGCCTGCGTCACTTCGAATGTGGGGATGATCCTTCTCCTGTGCTCGAGCGCCTCGCTTATGCTCCCGAAGAACAATTTGGTGGTGCCTCCATTTCTAAATTGTCTAAATGTGGAACTGGGGGTAGTTTTTTTGGGATAACTTTAAGTCGATTCTTTCTGGGAGAAGTCTTCCTGTGAATATAAATGGTTTATTGTCGAGGAAAATTGATCCAATAATCGGTGTACCCCAGGGTTCACTTGGGTCCGGTTTTATTCTGTCTGTTTGTCAACGATATGTTTCATTGGACTTATATTTTTTATTCTTACGGATATTATTAAGGTATTTTAAGCAATCCAATGCGTTGATGACTGTAATGGAATCCAAATTGTTCTCAATAAGTTGTTTTGATGGTATCAGAGTAACATACTGCACTTGAACACTAAGAAATGAAAGATGATTCGTTTTTTTTAAGACCAAAAACTACATAAATTTAAATTATTTGATTGATTGTGACAAATTAAAAGTAGTTTCGAAATAAGGAGATCGAGGTGTTATATTTTATACTGATTTCACTTTTTTTTAATCATATTTACAAACTCATTAGTATAAATCGTTCAGCCAGAAGAGTCATTATGCAATAGTGTGAGTAACACTCTCTGTATTACACAACTTATGTGGTGGGGGATATGGTTTTAGAATGCCACACGATTGGTTTGCGCAGAGCGCACGTTTGTATTGTTATTAAAATACTCGGTGATTAGAAAAACACTACCATGTCTAATATAATGTAAAATTCTTTTTGAAAGATTAGAATGTACTTTGTTATAACTTAAAGTTTCCTAGAATTTAGTATCACTCCATCCATTATTATTTTAAAACTTTATTATTTGGCAATGTAATTATGTAATTAGGATACATTAATATGTTAAATAATCTTACATGCATTTTATTTTTATGTACAATATAATTAAAGCTGACGAACATTTTTACTTTATAATACTTGTACTTATATTTATTTTTAATCTTGAAAATTTTCATTATTGTTATTTAATATTTCCTAGAATCCGCCATGCCTAAACAATTAATATGTGAAATAAACTTACTTTCATTTTATTTTTATGATTAGTACAATTTAAGCTGGCAGCATTTTTTATTTACAAAACGTGTGTGTTCATTTCAATGTTTGAATGTAAAATATTGTTTTTATACTTTTTTGCTTTTTCACTTCATTAAAAAAATAAAATGACAAGTTTTTGTAAACGCGCTGTTACTCACACTATTGCAAAATTACTCTTCTGGCTGAACGATCTATAGTTGGGATTTATTCTGAGAATTTCATAACTATTGAAGGGAACACACGCGATTTAGTTTATTTACATTGACTTGGTGGGAAGTTAATTAGAATATATTCTAGTATATTGACTCCTCATTATATGATATAATCCTTCCAGTGCACTAGAAGAAGTCCAATACATGGCAATAAGCTCTTCAAATTGTACTTTATACAATGAAAGTGTAATAAAATCCAATACAAAGTTAAATTACATTATTCCTGATATATTTACTAAGATATAGCAATTTTAGTCATCATCGTTGCTGGGTCTCGTAGTCGAGGATCCCCTCGCCACTCCAACGTCAATTTAATAAAACTTTAAGTGTTAATATGTATTTATAAGGAAAAATTTAATTAAATACACGGAATTTAGGTGAACGGATAACTTTTCAAGAATATGTCTCTCTCATAAAATGAGGTGCACATGTATGAATAATAAATAAATTTAAAAAATATTAATAATTTGATTAACCTTTCCCTTCCTGTGCTAAAAAAATCCGCGCGTTCCGGTGCTGTGTATTCAATACACATCAATACATATGTAAAAATGAGCGATTTAAAATTGGAAAAATAAGAATATTCATAGCCAATCGCTTAAATTAATTAAATTTGAAGTCAAAAGTGATAATAATTGAAATTTTATCGCTGAAAACATGAAAAAAAAACATCAGCCGACGTTCACAAAACGGGCGAAGAGACCACCTCAAACGAATGCCCGCGAGCTACTTAAGCGAGAGAAGCGAACGGACTGAGATTCTATTTCTTGCGTTGCCATATACCGAAGTACAGTGAGAGTGAGACGTCAATTTATTCCCGATTTTCCCAACGTATCTCTGGTGTGGCCGATAAGTGCTAGTTATTATTAATATTATTTATTTCATTCAATGCGTAAATGTATTATGGAGGAATACCTAAAATCTGAACCCAGTATTTATAGAGATATTAAAGTTTTTAGAAGCAATGTGTACTATGTAGTTACACAACACAGGGAAGGAAGGGTTAATTTCAAATACACGTATATATATTATATTTGTTTTGTAAATCTTTCACAACTCATTCTGACTAAATACACTTAGACCAACTCTACATAATATTTCTCCACGCTTTAAACGAAAATCCCCAATTGTGAAATGTACGATATCTTATCGCGTCACATCAATCGCTCACATCAATTTAAAATTCGTTCAGTATCACGGACCCACCGAGATTCAAATTTCGAGTTACTTTCGGAGAGAATCCAAGTATTCCTCTCTCGCTCTCTTGTATTCAAAATTCAATTCTCGTATTCTTTCTTTGGCGACAACCGTCGTACGGGTTTTGGCCTATTTATATTATGATATTATTTTTTCATTCAATGTGTTAATGTATTACGGAGGAATACCTAAAATTTGAACCCAGTATTTATTATATTTATAGAGATATAAAAGTTTTTAGAAGCAATTTGTACTAGTTATACATCATAGGGAAGGAAGGGTTAATAAAAAGGCAGATCGCCTTTGAAATTGTATAATTAATATAAAATAACAGCGAGTGATAATGTCTACATCAAAGATAATTATAAAATCTTGATATTGTTGATCCGATGATATAAAATTTATCTAAAGAAGATAAAAATATTATTCCATGAAATGTTAATACCCGTCGTATATTAAATTGGGGCATAATTAATGACCCTTAATATTTAGGTAGTAAAAACGCATATCGATAAACACCTTCATAATCGTCATATCATTTTTTATCATTTCGAAAAAGGATGGACTGCAGCACATTCATTTTGCGATCTCAACGAGAATTAACGATCGGTGTAAGTCAAGTGCGAAAACTTTTCAATCGTTTCAAATACTGCGACACAAGATTAAAAGATGAGGAAGGTAGAGGATGTCCGTCAAATTTGGATAATCAACTATTTTCAGATAGTCGTGGAAGACACATGGAATTAGTGTGGGATGGATGAAGTTTAGATCAATGTCGGGAATTCTATGTGATCCGAAAATGCCAGTAAAGTTAAAAGGAAAAGTATACCAAACGATTGTCAGACCCGCACTCCTCTATGGCTCCGAATGCTGGACGATGTATAACTCTTACTCTAGGCAACTAGAAACTGCTGAAATGCGCATGCTAAGATGGTCAGCTGGTGTGTCCCTAAGAGACAAAATAAAAAGCTCACGCATTCGTGGAAGCCTAGGTGTTACAGACATCAACAGCAAGATGGAGGAGAGACGATTGAGATGGTATGGGAACGTTGGACGCAGAGCACTCGATCACATTGTGAACCAGGCAATCTCCATGGATCTTCCTCGAATAACAACCAGAAGAAGACCAAAAAATTCATGGGTGGTGCAAAAAAATAACCTGATGCAGAGGCACGGCCTGGGGGACGTAGTCCGGGCCAGAAGAGGATACAACCTGAGGACGAGGAGAGCTTACCCCAACAGTCTTCGCAGACAGTGAGTTGGGATGGAGCCAGGGAGAAGAAGAAGAAGATGGTCGTGGAAGAAAACGAAAGTTTGACAAGGATGCTGATCGAACAATTCAATGTCGACCATTCCACGATCATAAGGCGTCTCAAAAAGTTCGGTAAGGTATGGAAAATTGCTAGATAGGTTCTTCACGAGCTCTTCGACGACAACGAGAACAGCCGAGTTCGCATATTTACCCAATTGCTTCAAGGAAATTAGTAAAATCCCTTTCATTTAACAATCCTTTCTGTGCTAAAAAAATCCGCGCGTTCCAGTGCTGTGTATTCAATACACGTAAAAATGGGCAATTTAAAATCGGAAAAATGAGAATATTTATAGCCGATCGCTTAAATTTATTAAATTTGAAGTCAAAAGTGATAAAAATTGGAATTTAATTGCTGATAACATGAAAAAAAACATCTGCCGACGTTCACAAAACGAGTGAAGAGACCACCTCATATAGATGCCCGAGAGCTACAGAAGCGAGCGAACCGAGATTCTATTTCTTGCGTTCCCATATACCGAAGTAGAGTGAGAGTGAGGTGTGAATAGTGTCGCTTCCTCAACAATAGCGGTTTTTTAGAATGAATATACCTACGTCACACACTGGCACACGTTTGATTGTATTGGTGAATTTATTCCCAATTTTCACAAAATATCTCTGATGTGGCCGATAAGTTCTAATTGTTCACGCCGGAGCGTGACGCAAAATTACTATTCCGCTCGTGAGCTGCTCTGTCGTCGCTCCCGGCCCTGTCGCGCGCGGGCCGCTCTATTATCGCTGCCGGCCCTGTCGCGCGATGTAGTATTATTCCCGCAAGTTTTAAGATCGTATTGGCGTAAGTTGTAACGCGTCGGTACGTCGGACAAATTCGCGTCGACGTGCCCAGTTACACCACTTGTGCACAGACCATCATCGGACCATCATCGTTCCCATATACCGAAGTAGAGTGAGAGTGAGGCGTGAATAGCGTCGCTTCTCCCCCATAGTGGTATTTTAGAATGAATATACCTACGTCACACACCGGCTCACGTTTGATTGTATTGGTGAATTTATTCCCGATTTTCACAAAATATCTCTGATGTGGCCGATAAGTGCTAATTATTATAAATATTATTTTTTCATTCAATGCGTAAATGTTTTACGGAGGAATACTTAAAATCTGAACCTAGTATTTATTATATTTATAGAGATATTAAAGTTTTAAGAAGCAATGTGTACTAGTTACACATCACAGGGAAGGAAGGGTTAACATCTGTTGACCGGTGATGAGTCATGGCTTCTTTTCAAAAATGTCAAACGAAAAAAGGTGTGCGTCGATCCCGACTAAACTGAAAATAATTACAAAGGTCGTTCATTGCAAAAAGGCAATGTGGTGTGTTTGGTGGTAACGCTCTGGTATAATCCACTGAGATTATAGTAATCGGCTTATGCTATTTATTGGTGGGATGACATACACGTGAAATATGAATTTATTGAGATCGTGAAATAACTGTGCTGCAGTCAATATCTTTTTCCGAAATGATAAAGAATTTTATGAAAGTAATTATCGAAACCCACTTTTAATAACTAAATAGTAAGAAATATATTTTAATTAATAATTTACATAATGATAGATTCGCAAGACACCGGTAAATCGATCGTTAACTATGCACCAATCAATTTAATACATTTACATAAAATTATTAAATACTGTAACTAACCAAAAGCTTATTTATAATATTGTCTTAAGATTTTTCTTAACTTGCCTCATTGATTTAACCTGTACACCGCGTTAAAAATCAAATTCCACGAATCCTTTGCGCGGCACAATTTCAGCGTTTTTTAATTTCTAAGTTTAAACACATATTTTGTTTAGAACCACTGATATTTGATTACAACACCAAGTAAACATGACACATAAGTAATTTTCTGATAATAAATAATAGTCATTACTCTTAAGGAGACTCATTAAATATAGGAGATAAACTTAACATTACGTAAAATAAACAAAGGAATGCTACGATCAAATCAATGCTTCATGACACTCACCCAATCAAATGCATATAGCACTAGTAATGTTTATTTACGTAAGAGAGACTTAGTTATATTTATTTACGTAAGAGAGACTCATCGCAGGACTCGATCCGCGCGACAGGTCGTTAATGCTGGAAATATTGAGAAACCAAAAAAATTCGGCGCTCTGTTTATTCAACAATATCTCATAAACTAATATATTATTTGACAAGGTTTTCAGAGATGTCGCTAGAATAAAGATTATTTTAAATTTTAGTTCAGTTTTTATTCCGGTTTTGTTTCATTTTTTTTAAGTATTTGTGATTTGAAACTTGGATTGTCGTCAGATCACAGGCGTTTGTGCTCTCCGCGGGGAACACGTTAATCATCGTACTTAATTAATATTTTGTTCGAAAAGAAGTTTTATATTTCTCGAATAAATTCATTTATATAAGCCGATTACTATAATCTGAGTGGATTATACCAGAGCGTTACCACCAAACACACCACATGGCCTTTTTGCAATGAACGACCTTTGGAATTATTTTCAGAGTCTGGTCGGGATCGACGCACACCTTCTTTCGTTTGACATTTTTGAAAAGAAGCCACGACTCATCACCGGTCAACAGATGTTAACCCTTCCTGTCCTTCCTATGATGTTTTAGGGAATGTCCCTTAAAGGCATATGATGATTATGATTGTTGATAAATAAATAAAACACGTTAGATCGCAATGCGGAAAGAGAGAGTGAATTGTTTATTTTGATAGTACGTAGGTATTTATAACATTTCAGAATGGGCGCGGGAGTGCGCCCGCGATATGCTTCTATCTCGCTTCTGTGAATGCAGAAATGGTCAATTGTAGTATGTAGGTAACAATCTATTTACGGAACCGGCGAGACAGCGTGGTGCGTTCTCTCTCTAGTATGTAGTGCGGTCCGCTCGTTACGGGATGACTGGCCGGCGGGTGATCTTTGGACTTGAATTGACGGCGTATGTACTTTGGACTGTTTATTTAAATTTGTCGAGGAATGCGAATCTCATCGGTCATTGACCGTATGTATGCGACAATATTCCGCGACGACCGTGGATTCCTACAATGTGTAATTAGTACACATTGCTTCTAAAAACTTTAATAAGTCTATAAATATAATAAATACTGGGTTCAGATTTTAGGTATTCCTCCGTAATACATTTACGCATTGAATGAATAAAATAATATTAACAATAATTAGCACTTATCGGCCACATCAGATATATTTTGTGAAAATCGGGAATAAATTCACCAATACAATCAAACGTGTACCAGTGTGTGACGTAGGTATATTCATTTAAAAAAACCGCTATGGGTGAGGAAGCGACGCTTTTCACATTTCACTCTCACTCTACTATTTCTTGCGTTTCCATACACTCTAACGGTATATGGAAACGCAAGAATCTTAGTTCGGTCGCTTCTCTTCAGCGTGCTTTCGTTCGAGGTGGTCGTTTTGCCCGTTTTGTGAACGTCGTGTGATGTTTTTTTTTTATGTTTTCAGCAATTAAATTTCAATTATTATCCCTTTTGACTTTAAATTTAATTAATTTAAGCGATTAGCTATAAATATATATTTTTTACGATTTTAAATCGCTCATTTTTATACATGTATTGATGTACGGTATATTGAATATACATCACCAGAACGCGCAGATTTTTTTAGCGCAGGAAGAGAAAGGTTACTATAGTGTAATAGTATAATATCACCGTATTACACTTTCATTGTATACAGTACAGAAAAAGTATTATGAATATCACAAATATCTCGACACTGTCATAACCAAAAATCTCCTTCGAACCAGCGAAATTAAGGTACTCAGGAATATCGCTGGCAAAACCCTTCGTGATAGAGTACGTAACACAGAAATCCGAAGGACGTGCGAAGTTGAAGACATTGTCAGATGGGGACGACAAAGAAGAAGGTTCTGGAACGAACACGTATCCAGAATGGCGGAACCAAGAGCCGTAAGAATGGCCAGGGACAGTATCCCCTAAGCAAGCAGACCTCCAGGACGACCTCCCAAAAGATGGAAAGACAGCTGGCATTCGACGTCGCAAGAGAGAAACAATTATGCAGAACCATAACAGGCCAACAGGCCTAAAATAAGATGAAGAAGAAGACAAATATCTCAGCGGCAGCCATCCACCTATTTTACAGTGTTTGTACCGATGCCGTACAAATACCTTTTGATATATTATATTGTTTTTAAAATTTAATTTCAGATTGGCTGTCCTTTGCGATGCACGTACATATTTGTTTTACATTTTATAATGTTTCTATCTTTTATATCTTATATTAAAAATGATAAAATTAAGTGATTAACTCATTGACAGATATTATGGAGTCTAAATACAATAATGTCAATAGAATAATACAACGGAATTGCTTATAACTCTTAATGAAAGATAAAATATGTAGCTACAAGTATAACAGTGTTTATTTTCCAAAATTAGTTTTAACAACACCGATGCATCCATTTTTGTTTTTTTTGCGCAATAAATAACTGCCGTAATTTAAGAAATTAACTTTTGAATAATATTCATAGATAACAGAGTCTTAATTGTATAGGTATTATGATAACACTTTACTGTTGTACTTTTTTATGAAAGATAACGGATAAAATTTATGACTTAATAAAATCTATAAATATGAGTCAGGAAATAATGCAGTTATTCACACAATTTACTTAGTAAGACAAAGACTTATAAGAGTGCTTAATCAAGTTATAGAAAATACTGTTTAAAAATCATCAATCGATCAACAATTCCAGCAAAGAGTAAGCTCAATTAAAGTACCATATTAAGTAAAATTTAAATGCTTTTTTACATAATTGTTGTATTAAAAAAATATTACATAACTTCGTTTTTTGATTCTTCATAAATGTAGCACTTTCCCTTTATTTATAATTTACGATTTTTGTCTTCAATGATTCTATCAATAAATTTCATTGTGTGGTCTATTCCTCGATAATTACTACGCAATAAACTTTTAAAATGAAATATCAAGGGTCTAAGGATAAAAACTTTAGTCTTTGATTCATCTGCTCCAAATCTAACCCTTGATGGAATACTTCTTCTTCCTGGCACTGTCCCAACTCATTGCCTAGGTAGGCTGTTAGAGTCGGCTCTTCTCGTTCTCTGGCTGTATATTCTTCAATTCTGAGTGTCGCTTTCATCTAGGCCGTTTCTCTGCAGGATTTTGGAGCATTGAGTCATCCAGGAGTTCTTTGGTCTTCCTCTGGACGGATGTCGAGGAAGATCCACAGACGTTGCCTGATTTACCGTATGATCTTGTGGTCTCCGTCTTATGTGCCCGTACCATCTCAACTGTTGCTCTCCCCGCTTACTATCTTGTGGTCTCCGTCTTACGTGCCCGTACCATCACAACTGACGCTCTTCCCGCTTACTATTTATGTCAGTGACTCCCAGGCTACTACGAATGCGTGAGCTCTTAATTTTATATTTTAGTGATACTCCTCCTTGCCTGATTTACCGTATGATCTTGTGGTCTCCGTCTTATGTGCCCGCACCATCTCAACTGTCGCTCTTCCCGCTTACTATTTATGTCAGTGACTACCAGGCTACCACGAATGCGTGAGCTCTTAATTTTATCTTTAAGTGATACTCCTGCCGACCACCTAAGCATTCGCATTTCTGCTGTTTCAAGTTGCCTAGAGTAGGAGCTGTACATAGTCCAGCATTCTGAGCCATACATAATTGCGAGTCAAACGATAGTCTGGTAGACCTTTTCTTTCAGTTTTATAGGCATTTTTGGGTCACACAAGACTCCTGTTACCTATCTGAATTTCATCCATCCCACACTTATTCTATGGTCAACATCCGCGGCGTACCCTCCGTCTTTGTGAATGAGTGAGCCCAGATACTTGAATGAGTCGCAGCCGGCTAATATTTCCTCATCCAGTTGCATTGAAGAGTTATGGCATTTGGAATACTATTTGCTTGAAAATTGTGTACCCATGGTTTAATTAAAACTTTCAAATTACCATATATATTGCAAAGGACCAGGATCAATCAACTAGAGGTAAACTACAAGGTGCCATCCGTAAGGTGATAAAAAGTAAATAACTTCTATTGATAAATAATGACATTGAGCAGGTGATCATCTTGATACATTTTATTGGTGGTAAGGTTGTATTTGGTGGTATTTATATTCTCATTTGATTTAATGTTTTGGTGTATAAAAAGCACTTGGAGGACATAGAAAATGTGAAATTTAGATATCATGATGCTAAAATATGAATAACTACTGGTGACTATAATTTCTCATATCTCTGTAATAAACTGAATCAAGATGGTGATTTTTTGTCTGCTTCCTGTCTATCTACCAAAATAAAGATTATCAATAAGTGTTTATATTAATTTGAAGTAAACACACAAAGTATATGGATCGGGGTTTGTTGCCTTTCATTTGTCGTGTTCCCAGTAAACCAGCCTGTACCTTACTGAGGACATATACCATGGAAAAATTAGTTGATTAGAAAATACCCCGTTGAAAACTCTAATCAACTTGATAAACAGTGATATTCAATTAAATGTATATATCATGGGAGTTAAACCTCGCTTACTTTATCATTCCTAACATACCAAAAAGTCCATCCCATAATCTCCCACACATTATCACCAAAAACACATCACACTCAAGAGTACACAATAAACCTTTGCTACAAATCATCCTTCCAGCAAGTCCATGGACTCAAACTACTGTCACAATAACAACTATGCTACGATCCACTGCCTAAATTTTGCCTTTATTGAATTAGGCACCCTATTGGTTATCATAGGAGTGAAATAGGCATTTTGTCTTTGGGCAATAGATTTTCTAACTCTAGGGATGGTGAACATTTGATCAGTTGCCATACGTGTCATATGTCAATTGTGTTTATTTAATTTTTTGCTAAGCAAATACTGCTATAATTTGAAACCCCGTTGCACATTCTCATCAACCTGACACACAGTGACACTCAATTACAACTGGAAACATCATGCGAAATCAAACTCCTCACACATCATCACTCCAGAAAGACCAAAAATGTTCAACCCATAATATACCGCACACAATCATAAAAATAAAAACAAAAATATACAGAAATACAAATATAAAACAACAGAAAGAAACCCACACTCAAGAACCCACACAAATCTTTTCCATACGTCATTCATCCTGAAAGCCCAAGTACTAAAAATTCTGTCGCTATAACAACCATGCTCCGATCGACTGTCTAAATGGTTTCCCTCCCTTTACCTTTATTGAATTCGGCACGCCATTGTATGCCATTGGAGCTAAATAAGCATATGGGAGCAAAGAGGTTTTAACTCTAGGGATGCTGAACATTTAATCAGTTGTCATACGTGTCATGTGTCAGTTGTGTTTATTTAATTTTTTGCTAAGCAAATGCTGCTATAATTTGAAGGGATTATTTATGCGTTGTATATCTAAACAATAAATATGATAAATGCAGATTATTTTTCCTTGATTTGATAGTGAAAATAAAATTATATGATTGTTTATAGTTAAGGCATTAACGTTGTGGAGGTTTAAAGACATTGTAATTTATTTTATTAAACACTGTTTATTTCACTTTTTTGTAACGGTATAACCCTACCGGTTTCAAGGCTTTCACCTCATCTTCAAGGGAGCACAAACAAGACTAAATTATGTTCGAACTGGTACCGATATACACGCTTCAACGGTTAGGAACATTCGGGTCGGGGACTGAGGGCTGAGGGAGACATGGAACGATTTCGGCCAGCAGCGGAGAGATTTTTGGGATATATGTGTTTACCAGATGTTCGCCGCGGTGTACTGACTTAGAAATTTCTAGGGCCTCTAATCTGTACAATTTATTTCCGTTACTACGGGTTATACCATTACAAAAAAGTGGAATAAACAGTGTTTAATAAAATAAATTACAAATTTATATGACTTTAAGAGGCTCTTTTGAATAAAAGGCAAAGTTTAGTAAATATATTTTATGTTATGTGGTTGATAATACATGTATTTAAATGTTGCAGCCGCAGATATCAAATTTACAATCAACACAGAAAAACTGAAGTGATAAGCTAAAAATAATGGCCAGACCATACACTGGTCGCTTACCACGTTGTCTATCACCCGGCGACTCCATCGAAATAGAAGGAACTATAGCAGATAGTGCTGAAAAGTGAGTAAAAACCAAGATTAAAATAAAAACGAAACTTCTGTGGTCCAGTTAACTTTGTATCCCAATCTCGTGTTTTTACACGATACACTTCATTTATATTGAGTCCTAGTCCAGTGTTTTCACGTGATCGATACCTCTTCTAAAAAAGACATATTACTGGTATTCTAGAAAATCTTTTTGTAAACAATTCAACCTATAAATGACAGTCTTCTGTTTTCAGACATAGACAATACCATAGATAACAAAAATATTTTTAAAATTTTCTTTTATTTATTACACATGACGAGAAATATACATAATTTGCGAAAAAACAACAGGTAATTTAATTTGGACATACAATTTTAATGGATCTGGGTTTGTTGCCTTTCATTTGTCGTCAAATGAAAGGTAAACTAGGCTTTTGTCTGTATCTCACTGAGGATATTTAGCATTAAAAAATTAATGTATACTTCTTTACAATTTTCGATTACACAAAAACAAAACCCCGTTGCACATTCTCATCAACCTGACAAACAGTGACACTCAAATACAACTGGAAACATCATGCGAAATCAAATTCCTCACACATCATCACTCCAGAAAGACCAAAAATGTTCATCCAATAATATACCGCACACAATCATAAAAATAAAAACAAAAATATGCAATCTTAATGCAACTCATTGCCTTAAGATTGATTAAAGGAGAATTGCTTAAGGCAATGAGTTGCCTTAAGATTGATTAAAGGAGAATCGCTTAAGGCAATGAGTTGACTTAAGATTGATTAAAGGAGAGTTGCTTAAGGCAATCAGTTGCCTTAAGATTAATCAACTCATTGCCTTAAGATTGATTAAAGTAGAATTGCATAAGGCAATGAGTTGCCTTAAGATTGATTAAAGTAGAATTGCATAAGGCAATGAGTTGCCTTAAGATTGATTAAAGGAGAATTGCTCATTCATTGAATCACTTCAACATTTGTAAATTGTTCATTCAAAAATCTACACCTCAAAAACATTGTAATTTTGTTTAGTACAACACTTTTTATTCCACTTCATATTACATTATAACCCTGCCGGTTTCAAGGTTTTCCGTTTATCATCAGGGGAGCACAAAAAATTATATTATTTGCGCTCCACTGATGATGAGGTGATGCCTTGAAACTGGTAGGGTTATATCTTGAAATTAAATAAACAATGTTGGACTAAACAAGTTAAACCTTCAGTTTTAATGTTTTATCTATACCGTATTTTACGGACAGACGCACTTTTTTCTTCAAAAAATTGCCTCCAAAATTCAGGTGCGTCTTATAAAAATGTATATTATAAAAATGTCCAGTGTTTGATTTAAAATTTCCGCCAGTCTTAAAAATGGCCATATATTCGATGCCGCGGGAAACCTATCTCTATCTGGCAACATTGGATTCAGACCATCTTATATATGAAGAGGACAACGATGACGATGAAGAGAAAGAAGAAGAATAAGAAGAAAGTTCAGATGACGATTTTCAGGGATTTCAAAGGACAGTTCGGTTTTATAAACTAAGAATTTTTTTTAGTCTGGCTTTGCAATCTAATAATAAAAATTGTAAAAATGTTTTTTTTTTAAATTGCCTAAAAATTAAGGTGCGTCTTATAGTCCGTAGCGTCTTATAATCCGTAAAATACGGTAAATAACATATCAAAAACATCTTTACACAAAAGAAAAATCAATGGAAGAATGGAAAGATTACTATGTGAGTAATATAATTATTAATATACTCGTATTAATTGAAATTACTGTGTTTGACTGATCGGTGTTTCTTAGCATGTTTAACTAAGAGTTAGTTTAAAAAGTTAGTTATGCTAATTTACAGCTACTTTTGCATTAATACCAGAAAATTGCGAAGTTTTTTTGATATTTTGTTGATTAGTTGTAACGTTGTTTTTATCAATAAATAATGGAACAATATTGTATGAATCATTACAGGATATCGTTTAACTTGCTTTGTGATTATGATGAGTACTGCAACACCTCAACCGAAATCCTCTACCATCACAAGTTGCTGTTTAACAACAATCTAACGGTGCTAAACCACTACCAAAATGGTTGGCAAGAAGAAGAACACATCGATAAAGTTTACACGTACCCAGGTTTGTTATTAAGATTTATTCTAATCACTCGCCATCACAAAGAAAAAGATATTTAAAAAAAAATATTATTAAAGAGTGTTTATTATGAAGGCAGGTGTGGTATTTAATAAAGCTATTTCCTATAAGCAAAGCTATCTAACATTACGAAGGTTGGTGTGGTATTCAGTAGAGTTATTTCCTATAAGCAAAGCTATCTAACATTCTGAAGGTTAGTGTGGTATTCAATAAAGCTATTTCCTATAAGCAAAGCTATCTAACATTATGAAGGTTAGTGTGGTATTCAATAAAACTATTTCCTATAAGTAAAGCTATATAACATATGAAGGTTGGTGTGGTATTCAATAAAGCTATTTCCTATAAGCAAAGCTATCTAACATTACGAAGGTTGGTGTGGTATTGAATAAAGCTATTTCCTATAAGCAAAACAATCTAACATTATGAAGGTTGGTGTGGTATTCAATAAAGCTATTTCCTATAAGCAAAGCTATCTAACATTACGAAGGTTGGTGTGGTATTGAATAAAGCTATTTCCTATAAGCAAAACTATCTAACATTATGAAGGTTGGTGTGGTATTCAATAAAGCTATTTCCTATAAGCAAAGCTATCTAACATTATGAAGGTTAGTGTGGTATTCAATAAAACTATTTCCTATAAGTAAAGCTATATAACATTACGAAGGTTGGTGTGGTATTCAATAAAGCTATTTCCTATAAGCAAAGCTATATAACATATTAAGGTTGGTGTGGTATTCAATAAAGCTATTTCCTATAAGCAAAGCTATATAACATATTAAGGTTGGTGTGGTATTCAATAAAGCTATTTCCTATAAGCAAAGCTATCTAACATTACGAAGGTTGGTGTGGTATTCAATAAAGCTATTTCCTATAAGCAAAGCTATCTAACATTATGAAGGTTAGTGTGGTATTCAATAAAACTATTTCCTATAAGTTAAGCTATATAACATATAAAGGTTGGTGTGATATTCAATAAAGTTATTTCCTATAAGCAAAGCTATCTAACATTACGAAGATTGGTGTGGTATTCAATAAAGCTATTTCCTGCAAGCCAAGCTATCTAACATTACGAAGATTGGTGTGGTATCCAATAAAGCTATTTCCTATAAGCAAAGCTATCTAACATATGAATGTTGGTGTGGTATTCAATAAAGCTATTTCCTGTAAGCAAAACTATCTAACATTTTGAAGGTTGGTGTGGTATTCAATAAAGCTATTTCCTATAAGCAAAGCTATCTAACATTATGAAGGTTGGTGTGGTATTCAATAAAGCTATTTCCTATAAGCAAAGCTATATAACATATTAAGGTTGGTGTGGTATTCAATAAAGCTATTTCCTATGAACAAAGCTATCTAACATTATGAAGGTTGGTGTGGTATTTAATAAAGCATGTTCCTATAAGCAAAGCTTTCTAACATTATGAAGGTTGGTGTGGTATTCAATAAAGCTATTTCCTGTAAGCAAAGCTATCTAACATATGAAGGTTGGTGTGGTATTCTATAAAACTATTTCCTATAAGTAAAGCTATATAACATTACGAAGGTTGGTGTGGTATTCAATAAAGCTATTTCCTATAAGCAAAGCTATATAACATATTAAGGTTGGTGTGGTATTCAATAAAGCTATTTCCTATAAGCAAAGCTATATAACATATTAAGGTTGGTGTGGTATTCAATAAAGCTATTTCCTATAAGCAAAGCTATCTAACATTACGAAGGTTGGTGTGGTATTCAATAAAGCTATTTCCTATAAGCAAAGCTATCTAACATTATGAAGGTTAGTGTGGTATTCAATAAAACTATTTCCTATAAGTTAAGCTATATAACATATAAAGGTTGGTGTGATATTCAATAAAGTTATTTCCTATAAGCAAAGCTATCTAACATTACGAAGATTGGTGTGGTATTCAATAAAGCTATTTCCTGCAAGCCAAGCTATCTAACATTACGAAGATTGGTGTGGTATCCAATAAAGCTATTTCCTATAAGCAAAGCTATCTAACATATGAATGTTGGTGTGGTATTCAATAAAGCTATTTCCTGTAAGCAAAACTATCTAACATTTTGAAGGTTGGTGTGGTATTCAATAAAGCTATTTCCTATAAGCAAAGCTATCTAACATTATGAAGGTTGGTGTGGTATTCAATAAAGCTATTTCCTATAAGCAAAGCTATATAACATATTAAGGTTGGTGTGGTATTCAATAAAGCTATTTCCTATGAACAAAGCTATCTAACATTATGAAGGTTGGTGTGGTATTTAATAAAGCATGTTCCTATAAGCAAAGCTTTCTAACATTATGAAGGTTGGTGTGGTATTCAATAAAGCTATTTCCTGTAAGCAAAGCTATCTAACATATGAAGGTTGGTGTGGTATTCTATAAAGCCATTTCCTATAAGAAAAGCTATCTAACATTATGAAGGTTGGTGTGGTATTCAATAAAGCTATTTCCTCTAAGCAAAGCTATCTAACATTATGAAGGTTGGTGTAGTATTCAATAAAGCTATTTCCTATAATAAGCAAAGCTATCTAACATTTTTTACATTCCCAATGTTACTCACTAACTTTTTTCTTAATGCTGCACATTTTGCATCTTGCTGAAAGATTTTGTTTGACTAGTTGCATCCCGTGAAATGTTCACGGAAGTAAAACAAATTCTATATTTATGAAAATATATATTCATAAATATAGAATTTGTTTATATATATATATATATATATATATATATATATATATATAATATATATATATATATATATATATATATATATATATATATATATATATATATATATATAATACCA